>OY744530.1:7182200-7769700 GCA_963556195.1 Sepiola atlantica
AATTTTATTTTTGTTTCATTGTTCGCAATAAATATATATATATATATATATATATATATAAAATAAAGTAACATGGAATCACATAATCACCAGTGCGATAATATATTTCGACCCTCTGGCCTTTTCAAGCACCTAAACAAGGAGATTACATATTTGAAAATCTGTAATCTCATCGTTTAGGTGCTTGAAAAGGCCGGAGGGTCGAAATAAATTATCGCACTGGTGATTATGTGATTCCGTGTTACTTTATTTTATTCTTGCTGTTTATTACATTGAGCTCTCATACTCGGATTTCCTCCTGGAATCTATTTCACTCTAACACACATATATATAATTCTGTTCACACATCATAGAAGGCTTGATGAAGGGAATGGTTCCCGAAATTTTCCACAGATTATACTCAGCAGAACAACAAAAACTGAAATTGGGATTTTCTTTACTTTGCTTCTAAAATCGTCCAATAAATTCGGAACGAAATTGTAAGTTGCACGTTTATTTATTTTTTTTCTTAATTCTCAGTTTTTTTATTCACTATTATTATTCTTTTGCAACTTGTGCGCTTATGATTTTCTGTTGGTGGTAGGCCGAAACAATTGTATGCTGGTAATAATTTTTAAAATTATCTTTTAGTAAAATGGTGTGAATCTGTTCTTCCCAACATTTGATGCGGTTTTAATAACATTAAAATATTCTCTACCATAGCTCTAGCCTAACACTATTGAGCTAAGCTTCTAAATTTTTTAGATGAGGATTGATCATTTGTATAATTTAGATTATTTGGACTACTATTCTCATCTTGAGTGTTATCATAACTTTTCAGTCGATGTAACCTCCGACCTTCTTCAGGTGTACTTTGTCGAACTTGGGAATCTTTCTGTCGAACTTGGGAATCTGGACGAAATTTCGAACAGAAACCTTTATTTATGGCGCAGTGGATATAGTACTAAGTAGAATTCAGTTCTAAGTGACAGTCGTCTGAAGGTTGAATCCTCAGTGCGGGCGATACGAAGAATTGCGAATTACTGAAGACTTCTTCCCAGCCATGGCTGACGGAACGAGAGCATGCTACCATCGCTTGATTTTTTTCTAACATAATTTTGATATTAAAAATATTCGTTCAAGAAAAGTGTATTGATTATTTACAAAACTATTTTATTTTATCAATTCTTTACAATTTCATTCAAGACGTATGTTTCTATAATTTTTGGTGATTAATTTCGCTGCCAACAAACTATCACTTGCATTTGAATACCTACATCTCCCAAAAAGCAACTTTTTCAAAAATTCGGATGCCTGGATTACCTTCAACCGACCACTTTACACTTGCTTCGGATTTGATTAAACAAACTTTCTTTGCTTCTTCAATGGTGATGATTTTTGTTTCATATTTTAAACTTTTTAACTTGTTTATATTTTTCTTATTACTTTTTATATTTTCATATTATAAAATGTTTGCATTACAGTAAATTTTACTGACTTATCCGTCGATATTCCTCTGATAATAAGAGCACATCGTTGAAAATCCATAAATTAAGGAAAGGAAAAAAAGTTTCTTTTATATTACTCTTGTTTGAACAATTGATGATTTAATAAATATTGCATTCTTTCCAATTTTGTTTCTCATCACTTATCTACTTATGCATAGTCCACTATCGGTGCAGCACTCTGCTCGAAGAAATCATGGTTTCTACTTAGTGTAACGAAACACTCTCCTGTAAAAAGAATTGAATCCTTTCCGTTATCAATATGGTAAAATAGATAAAATTCATTTAAAAACGATTAAAAGAAAATGTCCAAATTCGTTAGCTCAGATGGTACAAAAATCCGACGCCACTAGTCACGGTTGGTTGCATTTCACCCTTGTGTCATACATGCAGAAAACAAAATTCTCGCAATCATTACAAAAACATTAAATCTTACAAATTGTAGCCATACCTTAGTTGCTGATCGTTCCTCTTGTACACACTTCTGTGGCGATCCTGCTAGACTGAGGCCTTGCTGCCTGAAACTAAAGCTCCTTATTAATACTTTCAAAAGGACTGAGTTTACCTTTAAGACTGATGGAAGACAGAAGAGGTTTCTTCAACTTGATCTCCATTCTAAATCACTGACAAGTGGAGGAGAGGAGGGAGACAGAGGGCGATCAATAAGCACTGTTTAATCATATCTGATCAGAGGAGTTTAATTTTCATGCTTGCTTCCAACTAACTGCCCAAAACCTCTATGTCACTTTTTCTTTCATCAGCATAAATTGAGAGTAAAAGAATGATGTAAATAAATAAAAGACGTAAATAAAGAAACGAAAAGTGAGAAATGGACATTGTTCATTTCTAACTATGTAATGTCTACACTAATGTACGATGTACCAGCGTTGAATCAATGGGTCATAAGTCGTCTAGTTCAAATTAAGAAGAGTAATATTCTATTTATTTCACCGCTTTTAAATTTTAAAAAGTAAGGGTTCTGTTCAATGATCAAAACTTTTAAGTGATAAACTCATTGTGAAACACTTTCATTCATAATTTTGTTCGAATTAAGGGAAAATAAAAAAAAAGTAAACTGTGTGTGTAATTATATATATATATATATATATATATATATAGAGAGAGAGAGAGAGAGAGAGAGAGAGAGAGAATAGGATGTTAAATTGTAATAACCATTTCTTTATTCATTTTTCAAAATATCCATACAACTTCACGGTCTATTTCATCTTTGAAAATCCATGGATTAAGGATATGAAACTCCTTTACTTTAAACTGATGATGTTTTAATAAATATTGTATTTATACAATTTTTTATTCTCATCTTTCATCTGAATTTATTGCTTTATTCAATATATTGAGCTTTATATTATCACGATAGATTATTATTAAACGATACATCGATTATCTTTAATTATATATATATATAGGTATATACACATACAGGGTGTTTGGAAAATCGATAGCATACCTTCAGGATTACGTTCTAAATGGGTATATAAGTTCAGAAACTCTTGGTCAGAAAGGGGCTCCTTTGATAGCCAACTCGATAGAACTCGGTCGGCATCCTGCAAATGTTGACCCCTTTTTATTTCAGATAACAGAACACAACAGACCAAATACAGGTGAGTAAATGTGATCAGCAAAAATGAAAAACCACAAAGAGGAATAAATAGACCACAATGACTAGTAATGGGGAAGTGCTATTACAAAAGCAACTCTACACAAAAGGGCTTCTTTACACGTATAGAACATAATCCGAAGTTATGCCATCGATTTTCAATCACACTCTCTATATTAAAAAGTAGCAATACTACATATCAAATTTTGGCTATTTCTTCCTGTTAGGTGGCTAGGTACCACTTAATAATAATAATAAAACCCAGAAAAACAGTAAAATGTAGACTCTGTGGACAACGAGACGAAATAGTAAATTACATAAGTGAATGCAACAAACTAGCCCAAATAGAATATAAGAACAGTCACAACTGTGTAGGGAAAGCAGTACACTGGGAACTATGCAAACAACTGGATTTTGAACATGCAGACAAAAGGCACAAACTGGAGACAGTATCGAAAAACGAAAACCACAAACTCCTCTGGGACATGATAACTCATTTCAGCAAAGAAAACCGGATGTCATAATAGTCAACAAGAAGGAAAGAAACTGCCAAATTGTAGATTTTGCCGTCCCAGCAGACCACAGGTTAAAGATCAAAGAAACGGAAAAACGAAACAAATACACAAAGCGTGCCAGAGAATTGAAAGGAATATGGAACATGAAGAAAGTGAATATAATACCAATAACTGTAAGAGCACTAGTAACAGTTCTGAAAAACCTGGAAGAAAAGCTAGGAGAAATTGGAATCAAGGGGTAGACTGAGACTATATTATGGACAGCAATAGTGAAAACAGCTGAAATCGTAAGGAAAATCCTCAACTGCGGAAACCAACCCACATAAACTACTAACACTAACAAGCCACATTGAAACTGAAACAGAAAGCAAAAAGATGGAAAGAACACCACATGAACCCAAGGGAACTGACACTGCAAGAAATCTTATAAACTGTACCCCCCCCCCTAAAAAAGGCATCGGCCTAGGCTGATACCACACAAATGATTGTGAAGGGTCAACGAGGATGGGAAGACCAAGAAGGGAGAGCATTAACCAGACCTTCAATGGAAGAGTGTGGAGAGTACTGGGACCTTGGGGAGGCTTATTGCCACCCAAATCCCAGTGAAGACCAATGGTCATTACCAGCTAGAAATCAAAAGTAAGCGGCTGTTGCGATAATGCAAGATCATTTGCGGTAGTTACCGAAAAGAGGTAGAGAGTACTAGAAATATAGGGAGGCTTGTTGTCACTCAGACTCCAGGGAACACTAACGGTTATTATAAGTGAGTAATCTCTGATGATGACCTGTGTAAGAACTAATAATCTAATTATAATGGAGATTGTGTATCTGTCTGTCTGTGTGAAGCCAAAACTATATTATTAGCTTCGATCGCTCTTTTTATATCTATTTATTAGCTCCTATATATACCCATCCAAAAACTTTCCAAAACGCGTCTTTCAAATTTACATAATTTGTTGTAAAGCTTCTAATGAATTAATATTCGCAAATATACACTAATATATATATATATATATATATATATATATTTTTTTAAACATAGTTCACCCCAAACAAGGCAGGCCGCCACCGTAGACGTAAGGTGCTACTGAGAAAAAAGGGTGAAAGTTTGGAGGGGGGGGGGTGTCAAGCTAAAATTGGGAGCTGTGTAGCAAGACGTCTGTTTACATTAGTTTTAAATTCATGCATGTCAGTAACGTCAGGAAAACAAGGAGCAGGGAGGGAGTTCCAGAGTCCAGCAGCACAAGGAAAGAAGCTTTTGGGAGTAGAAAGTTCTTCGGCATCTGGGGACCTCCACAGTGAATGGATGGGATTTGGCAGATTGTCGGGTTGGTCTAGTGAATTTACGTTGTGGGGGCACCAAAGCAGCAAGCTCATCAGAGCACAATACATTGAAGTACTCATAAAACAGACACAAGGAAGCAACATTGCGGCGATGGGACAGCGGCTGGAGCTTTGTCGATAATGTGGGACCTATTAAATTGGCGACTCTTTTTTTAATCTTGTCTAAGAGGGAGAGAATAGTGGATGATGCACCAGTCCAGATGTGGCAACAATACTCCATGAATGGGCGGATGATGACTTTGTAGAAATATAGGATAATGTCAGGTGTGAGAAGTTTACTAGCACGGTAGAGGGAGCCCACCTTTTTTGCAGCAGCCCTGGCAATGTCTTCAATGTATTTGTTCCAATTCATGTTATCTGTTAAAGTTAGGCCGAGGAGTTTGAATGATGAACTCTCAGGTAGGGTGTTATTTGCCATGACAATCGGCGGTTGAAGAGGTTTCTTGTAGTTATTGAAGGAAAGTAGCTTTGTCTTTGCGGCCTTAAAAGTTACCATCCATGTTTTAACCCATTCCACTACAGACTGGAGGTCATTTTCTAAGGATTCAGCCATTGCCTTATCAGCTCCTATATATACCCATTCAAAAACTTCCCCAAACATCATGCGTCTTTTAAATTTACAGAATTAATTTGTTTTGAAGCTTCTAATACATTAATATTCGCAAATATACACTCATGATTGTTTTGTTTCCAGATTTCCAGATGTATTTAAAATATTTTCCTCAATAATAATCTTAATAAAGATCATAAAATAGAATTAATTAAGGGCATTGTTTTTTTTTTAATTTATATAATTGAGTTACGTAATTAAATTAGATTGTAATGGAATATGACGGGACATTTGGTTATCTGCCCTCTGATTATTCGAATGTACAGAAAGTTATATTTCAAAAAAGAGAAAGAGCAATTAAATAAAACAACTATGCCACTGAAGGGAGCACATATTTGCTAATATTTTTAAAGGGAAGTAACTTTACCCTTAAGTTATCTGCTTTTCCCAAAACAGCATTTTAGTAGCACGAGTTATCTGCCCCTGGATTTTCACCAGACGATAATGGGATTATAAATGGGAAACGTTCACTCGGCAACACACAATTGAATACCTTCTCATTTCAAAGTAATTTTGTTCAGTTGTATTCATATAATAAATAATTATTATTGCTGATCTACAAAATCGTTTTCATCCAAATTATTTCTTCATATGTGTCTTTCACTCACAAAATACCATTTTATTTCACTTCCTCACCATTTCCTTGATTGCGCCGTTGATCCAGTAAACAAGAAAAGACATTCTTAAGACGCATCAATTTAATCTAGAAGTTTAGCAATGAAAATACTATTTCAAACTTAAGCATGATAGACCTAGTCTCAGGGATGTGAGTAGCCAATAGGAAAAACAGCTGAAATTGAGATGAATTTCTCAACCTGGAGGTCGTGACACCCGTGTTTACGGAGAAGGCAGTGCAAAAAAAAAACTTTTTTTTCCTAAACAACTAAGAAAGGCACCAAGTATGCATGTGGGAGAAAGAAGACAGGAAATCATTATTTGATGAAATAAAAGTCATCTAACTCCCCTACCTCCTTCGTAAATGGTCTGAAGTCTTAGCCTTCACGGCAAAATGAACATTTTCAGTTTTTAAAGAGAATTGTCATGAGAGGGAAAAGGAAAGCAAGACAAGACAGAGAGAGGAAGGGGAAGAAAAAAAAGAGAAAGAAAGAGAAATTGATGGCAAGAAAGAAAGGAAAAGAGAAATAAAAGCCAGCTAAATAGTGACGAAAAAATAAGGAGGTAAGGCTCTAGCAATTTGGCAGAAATCAGCTATTTCTTGTAAAAAAAAAAAAAAAAAAAAAAAAAAAGCAGATTTTGACCAAAAAGCAGAACTCATATCAATCGGGGGCTCTAGCGATTTAAGTTTTTCTGGAGTTACAAAAACGGAATTCTGCTAAAAAGGGTGAGAACTAACATCCATGCAGTCTCGACATTTATGAACACATCTAAAATAAGATGTGACCGTTCAATCTGCACGTTTCAAATTGAAAAGTGACTGACTGATGGACAAATCTACTTATAAAGATGCTGTAAACATGTGCAAAGCAGTATGTTTAGTGAGGTGCATAGTTGCAATGCATGCAGACGACAGGCCTGCAATGGGAGAAATATTTAGCTAAAATTAAAGAGACCCCCCAAGAAGTGAGCTGACCTTTGAAATAGTAATACCTTCTTGGATACAGGGTTCCATGCTGTGATTGAGCCACTTCAGACCTAGAAAAAGTAATGTCTCTCCAGATATAGGGCACCCTAAGCAGTAAGTTTTTTTATGTCCATAGATATTATTCGACATCAATCTGCTGGAATATATGTACTTTCGACCGGAAATCCTAGATGTCCAGTCTTTTTTTCAGTCACTCAGCTGGTCATCGGAACTGACCACATCCATCTCTCCTTTCAGTCCATCCCCATTCGACAACCTAGAAACTAACCACTTGAGATAATGGCCAGCCAGCAACCACCTGAAATGACCATTATTTTGGGCAGTAGGTCATAGCCACAGAAGGGAACTTTTTATCTGAAACCCCATTACTTTTTGGAGGCCTTATCTCTCAACATGAACTCCCATTTAAAAAGACACTTTCTTTGCAAAGAGAAATAAAATTCTGGGTGGCCAAATCCAAAATCAGAGATATTTTCAATTTCTTGTGTGGCCTCTTTTCTCTTAGCCAAATATTTCTCACCTGCAGCAAGTCTGTTATCCGCATGCACCGCAAACATGCAACCACCGAGTGCATGTTCACAAAGCATCCTATTTGAAAAAAAAAAAAGAAATGGGGTGGAGGGTGATAACATACGTACGAAAATGATTCAGCATACTAATATAGAGATAATTACTTATAAAAGTCCCAAGGGTGTGAAGAGACACTTCCTGATGCGTACAGCTGTCATGCTAATGACTAATCGAAGGGATTACATAAGAGTAACAGGGATTTCAAGTCTTTGAGTGATCTCAAAACGGTTTGTTCTTGGCCTAATTAGATTATCATTCAGATTACTGATGATAGGCATACGTGTACCCTCCCTCATTTACCAGCATATTCTTTTCTCAGCATGAACTCGTTTTAAAATTATGATTTTCTATGTATAACTCCAAGACACTGATTACTCAGGTTGTCATGGTTAGAGTTAGTTTAGGGTTAGTTTAGAGTTAGTTTATTCAATAACAGAAAGAAAGTTTTGAGAATTAGCTATGCAGAGCAAAACTACAAATTTTTATGAAAAGCAGTTTATTTTTAGTTATGGAATCTATCATTTTATCCACTCTCCTCACCACTCGGCCAGTCTAGTAATACTAAGCCAGCAGTGACAATGAGATATATCTCAATGGAACATTCTAGTCTTTTTCATTTTCCTACCATTTTTTCTGTTTTTTCGTCAAGACTTGGGAGGGGATAGAGCTAACATATTTACAGATGTCTGTCTTCGAGCATAAAATATGGATTTAAATAAATGCTATTGTAGCAAGGGTCATGGTACGAATGAGATAGAAAAGGCCCAGTTGTCTCATGCACCACGACTCCCACTGTCAAGTAAAAAATAAATAAATAAAAGACGTTGACAAAACATGGCAACAAAAAATAATAAAGAGACGTATTTATTTCAGGAAAATAAATATGTCTCTTTGCTTGTGTTTCATGACTGAATCTTTATTATTAGTAAAGCTGCTGCAGATGATGATGATGATTTCTCCTAGCAGTGTTAGTATGTCACCTGTCATCTGGAATCACTAAGGGGTTTCAGTTGTATCACTGGTGTTGCAGAGTCGGTGTTGGCGCAGCAAGTGGGTTGCTGCTGCTGCGGATAGGGTCAGAAGCAGGAAATACGTAAGAGACATGTATGTCTATACAATAGCCAAATTTAAAGAAGGCTCGAGATTAGAATGGCCAAAGCGTTATGAACATAACAACCAAGAGAACAACAGTCGGAAATATGTAAATATTTGTGTTTTACAAATAATTTTATCGTTTTATCTTTATTTAAATGCGCCCCCCCCCTTTCCAACCTGTGGGGAGCCATTCAATTCTTTTTTTTTTAGAGCAGTTAACCCAAAAATATTTTTTGCTATAGGAAATAAATTCTGTGCGTTTTTTTTTTTTGGTGGGGGGGGTGTAATGGTGAAAGGTAAGTAAAATTAGTAAAAACAAAAAGTTACTTACCCTACCACTAACACTAAGTGCGAGTGGCAACCCCCCAAACAAAAGAAATTGTAAAATCGCATGTAATCGCCTAAAAAAGCAGCCCTCCCCCAAAAAAATGCAGAATTTAACTTCCATAGTAAGAAAAAAAAAAATTAACTGTCCTAAAATGTTATAATCTCAAGAGTATGCTAAATTTGGTGGTATCTTGTGCAATAGCTTCTAATGCAAAAGTGTTTATTTGTAGTATTAGTAGAATTGTTACCTTCGTATCAAACCTTTCATGGCAGATTTAATGGAATGTTGTAGAATAGTTTTTGACCCATAAGCGTTTACTTTTATCACTCACAGCAGCAGCGTTAGGTAATGTCAGAGCTACACGGCTAATGGGCTCTGGTGAAAATCTAGGAGTCAACATCAGGATTCTTCATCATCTGGTCGTCTCTGCGTGTGGCAAATGAGGAAGTGCCAAGCGCAGAACTGCAAATCCATGGACAAAGGATAACAACATTGCTTCTGTACATGTGCAACCCCATTCCTTTGTGTGTTCTGGGCCAAACCTTCCCTGACTGTGTGTGTGTGTGCAACCACTAGGTCTTGCTGTTCTGGATCTCGGTGGTAAAACCACTACATCTTGCAGGTATCATAAATAGTTATGCCCAACGAGTAAGACTTGATACAAATCAAAAAATTCTGAAGTCCGATTGATTCGCTCAGCAGCAGCAACGAACGCCCTGAAGTCCAACCCTTCTTCATCGGCAGTGGAAACTTGGTAGCCAGAGCTAATAGGTGAAACTCTGGTGAAAATTCAGAAGAGATCAACATCCGAATCCATCGTTCTCTCGTCGTCCCTGCCTCTGCGTGTGGCTAGCAAAAATATGTCAGGCATGAAACCGCAAAATGCATGCTGTAAGGATAACAATGCTGCTTCTGTACATGTGCAGAAGTTAGATTGGCTCAGCAACATTAGAATTTTGACACTTCTATCAGATATCAGGCATGTCAAGGTTGCTTCATGACAAATTTAGTCCAATTCTGATCAATAGCTTTGGAACTTTTACGTATTTATTAGCAATCGTAGGTTTACCGTAGGATGTTTATGTGTAACAAAAGTGAAAGAATATGAGATTAATTTGGTTTGTCTGCTTAACGTCATATCAACCCTTTTTAAGTTATTTAATGCCAAAATACAGTACATTTTTGTTATACTATTTTACCCATAGATTTGGAATATAAATGATGATATATAATGTTGAGTGATTCAATGCAGTTTCTGTAGCAAGGAATTAATAAAAAGGAGTTGGAAGACACACATTCAAGAATTTGTTAAAAGTTAAAATGGTTCCATTTAAAATTCCTACAAGGTAACCATGTATGTCACTCACTTTAAGATGGTGAGCCGAAGGGGAACAGAGTGCTTAAAGTTAGTGTTGTAGATGATCGAGAACACCATAGTGTAAAGTACATTTTTACAACTGCATCAAAAGGATTTTAATATCTGTTAGTTATCTAATCTCTTTAGAAATATTTGTTGGTTTCTAAATCAGTTCATTAATTAATGAAAAAATCTGATTTAAATCTGGATTAAGTATGTTGCTCACTGCAAAATATTGAAGAGTTAAAAAAAATTTAAGTTTTAAGATTTAAGTAAAAAAAAAAAATTTTTTAAATGAAAGCAGAAAAAAAATAGAAAAGGAATAAAAAAAAAATGTAAAAATTAAAGTATAAAAAATGTAGAAAGAAAAAATGTAAAAAAAATTTTTTTAAAATGTAAAAAGTAAAAAATGAAAAAAAAATGTAAAACGAAAAAAATGTAAAAAAAATGTAAAAAAAATGTAAAACGAAAAAAATGTAAACAAAATGTAAAACGAAAAAAATGTAAACAAAATGTAAAACGAAAAAAATGTAATAAATAAAAAATGAAAATATAAAAAAGATGAAAAAAATGTAAAAAGATTTTAATCTAAAAAAGTGAAAAGAAAAATGAGAAAAAAATAAAAGATTTAAACAAAAAAAATAAAACAAAATATTAAATTTAAAAAAATGGAAGTATATTTTAATAAGAACTTTCAATAAAGAAAAAAAAGTCACTAAATATAATTTTTTTCAGCAAGCAATGGAATTACAGCTACAATGATGTACGAGAATTGAAAATTAATACAACTTTTTTGTTTTGCTTATATTTTTTTAAAGCCATAATTAAACAGAATCAAAAAACCAGACGCCATTTACAAAAGAATGCAAATTGTCTTTCCGATCACAATCGAGTCATCGATGCAATCTTGAATGAAGAATTAATATTCAAGACTAAAAAAATTGTAAAAGTCAACCAACTGAAAAAGAAAAACTCTTTTCAACTGAAATAAGAATTTTTTTTACCTTTTTTTTTAAAATGATTACAGCGATTTAAAGAAAAACAAAGAAAAAAAGGAAAAATGCTGGAATATGAAATTTAAATTTTTCTTTAATAAATGTTCATGTTTATTAATTTTTGTCCTTCCTGGGCTGCTGTGGTTGCTTCTATTTTAATCAAAAAAGCAGATGTCCTAAGCAAATCAAAGAATTGCTTTAAATAGAATTATTTCTAACCATCGTTTCTATCTTCATTATTTACATATTCTAGATAAAATCATCAAAGCTGAAAAAGGGTTTGTAGAATCAGCTTTCAGAAAGAGTTGTCTACCCTTAACTACAAGAAATTATGGCCTGCATTTTAAAGGTCGGATTGTTAAGTTAAGGAAGTTCTAATCAGAAAAACTCTGCAACTTTTTTTAATAAAAATACCATGATTTTTTTAAAACTTTGAACCATGGTTTCTGCTTCCAAGAACAAAAAAATATCCTCCGTCTTCAGAATGTAAAACATGTTCCAGTTCAAATTTTTCTTAGCAAAAAAGACGAATCTTAGTTCTTTCCAATTTTTAAATACAGTAAACAAAATTTTAAGGTTTTTCTTTACATTACTTAAACTAGATATATATAAATATTTGTGGATATGAATATTATTTATAGACGAATGCAAGTTTTTAAATAAGAGATCATTCTAATGAAATAGTTGCAAACTCAACACTTGTTTCATAAAAAAAAAAGAGAAAAGATCATGCAAAGAATATTTAAGTTTGTAACATAAGATTTGTTATTTATTTTTAAATTTAAATACTCATCTAATGTTGTCTCATTTATTTGGAGTTTTTTTTTCTGAATAACCGAGTTAATCAGAAAAAAAATTAAAATTTTAACATGGTTTTAAAAATAGCTTCACACATTTCCAATGAAATTTTGTTCATAGTATTTGGGTAATCAATCCTGTGAATAATAGTGCTCAAACAAGTTGAGCTATAATATATATATATATAATTGAACAAGTTCAAATGTATTGATAAAATGAACTTAAAACCAATATCTTTTTTAAAGCAGAGCTTTATAAATATACTTTATATAAACATTTAAAATGGTTTACACAAATCAATTCATGTTTCAATGCTACCGTGCGCCTCAACAGGCGCAGTATGAATTGTGGTCTTGTCAAAAAAGTGCAGTAGCACCAAAACATGAATTGATTTGTGTACAGCATTTTTACTGTTTATATATATATATATATATATATATATATATTACACACACGTTCCTATACAATTTATATATATATATACATATATATATATATATATATATATACGTACGTTTGTGCATACAAAATTTCACAATGTAGATCAGTTAATCTTCATAGCATGAGTAAAACTAGTGAGAATTATCAAGAAATCTATTCCATTATAATAAAATCTCATCAATATTCTTATCAAGGCAAGATTAAAGTAACCTTCATTTGAATATTATTATTATTATTATAGCCCTGTTCTTTTTGACTGATCGTCAAAGAATAATCTGCGGAAAAGAAATAAAATTAGTGTGTGTTGAGGTAACAATTCTCGGTAACTACAGTAAATATATTATGCAGACTTGTTATTTTGTGTAGAAAGACATTTTTTAAGTTTTAATGAAAACAAACAAATAGTTGTTAGTTTTTTTTAATGTTTTTTTTGGGGGGGGGGGGGGGCTTTGTAAATGACCATTATTTTAAATGCTTACACGAGAGAAAGTCAAATTTAAGTCTTAACTGCCAAGAAAAGATAACTTTATCAGCCGAAATAATGGTTATGTCTTCAAAATGGCTGCCCGCTACTTCAATTTGCAAGTTACATAAATTTGCAGAAAAAAAAAAAAAAAAAAAAAAAACCTTTTCTACTAAGTAACAAGTCTGCACAACGTTAGAATCAAATTTATCGTAGGTAAGTCAGGAAGCATCGAAAAATTAATATGTACTAATTATCATTTTCATTTACTATTTTTCTTTCATCTCAAGTTGAGACTTGAACTTGATGAACATTCATCTTCTAAATGTCTTATTTTCTTGATTTTTTTTTTCTTCTTGGAAAAATCAAAGGGTGGGGTGGAGGGGTGGAGGGGAAGTAATCATCATGATGGTCTTAAAAAAAGGAAAAAAAAAAAAGAAAAAAAAGACTTCATGTCAGCTGAACAATCAGCCAAAAACTTTTAAATGGAAAATATTTTCAATGAAGAAGCCACCATAGGTACAGTTGGTCAGTCACATTCAAGTCCTGTTTGCAAAGTTTTTCTTTTTTCTTAAACAAAAAAAAAAATTCTGCAAACAAATCCGATTGGTCAGTAGTGATGGCTGTACCAATGTATGACAGTGAAAATAAGAAAAAAAGCATATGTTTTGCTTTCCATAGCTGAAATAAGCAAAACATAAAAAAAACTATCCCAAGTGATGCACACGATTAATGCACACGTGCATTAATCGTGTGCATTAAAACAATGGAGAATCTGTTCTTGCTTTTTATCCAAAATGGCTGACCCAATGGCCTCCTCCTCCTCCTCCTCGTCTTCTTCATCAGTCGGATTGTTATTTTTAACGTTTCATTTTTTTCACTTTTTCGTCTTGTATATTTTTTCTTCTTTTTCTCCCAACCTGATCACCCATTGAAATTCATCTCGAACGCTTGGGTAAACCTTTTTCATCAAGGAGGGAATGGTCACAATCATCCAACCTCTGAGGGCCATTACCAACCTGAAACAACAACAAAAAATCCTTTCGTAATTCAGTCAGAACGAATATTTGAAAAATTGAATCATAGAAATGATGTAATAAGATGAGGCAAGGGAGGAGATGAGACAAGGGAGGAGATGAGGCAAGGGAGGAGATGAGGCAAGGGAGGAGATGAGGCAAGGGAGGAGATGAGGCAAGGGAGGAGATGAGGCAAGGGAGGAGGGAGCTTAGAAGAAAAAAAAACACGGACTAAGGCATGTCAACTCAAAACTATGCAACAGGGGAAAAAAATTAAAAGACGAAAAATAATTTGAAACACAAATGATTAATAAAAAATAAAAAAACTCACTGAGGGGTGAGTTTTTTTTATTATTAATCATTTGATTTTATTAATAAAAAAAAAAACTCACTGAGGGGTGAGTACTCCGAGATTGAACAAAAAATAGAAATACCGGCCTTTGATTAGCCCAGTCTCAAAACAGTTCTCACCCCACAGTGAGATTTTTGTTGATTAATCAAGATACAAACCAGGACACAACAAAACTACCCATGAACCTCCATTCCCAAGCATAAAAACGAATTCCCTTCCTATTTTACAACCATATACTTGATTATAAAATAAGTATTTTTTTCCTTCTGAGAACATGCACCGTTTTCTCACACCAGGCAGAAATAAATCAATAGTTAGATGGTGAGTCATTGAAAAATTGCTTTTCTAAGTAAGGAATCTATTGGTATGATGGATTCCAATATGTAAATATCTAATTTAGTAAGTGAAAGACAAAATGGAATAAACAAATTAAACAGAGAAGAAAGAATAAAAAACAACAGATAGACCGGTTCCATATTCAGAAAAATAATAATTTCAAATTTATTAAGAACGCAAATAAAATAAAAAACTGACACGTGCGTGGCAGTTTTGAAAAAAAAAGGACAGTGCGTGGAGAGGGAAAAAAAAGGATAATAAAAATGAGCTGTATTAGCTGGGGTCATGTGGATAGGGCAGTGGGAGGGGTATATTACATTGTTTGAGAGTAATTTTTGAAAGATGCTTGGTCAAAAAGGGCGAAATATGAGAAGGATGAAGCATTTTCGATGCACTTGCGCTGTAGGAGAAAATTCAGTCTTGAAGAGAGTGCAGTTTGTGAAATCGAAATTGTGGTTAAAAGTAGTCCTTTGTATGACTAGTTTTAGAGGTCGTGTTGGTGCTCATAAATATAAAATTTTACATTTCTGGCTGTCTCGCCGATATAGAACATCAAACACGAGGGACATTTTATTTTATAGATACCAGTCCTTTGAGGTGGGGTGGGGACAGAGTTTGGTTTTAAGTAGATCTTTAATTATCATGGAAGTTGATGTCACTATTCTTAGGTCAAATTTGTATATTTTGTGCTGTGAAGTGGTAGAGATGGGGGTTGTGAGAAGAACTATATAAGATTTATTTTTATTAATCTTGTCAGTGGTGTTTATGTTGATGTTGTTGGGAAGGAAATATTAGTAGTAATAGTCTGCTTCTTGTGAATACTGAAAGTTTGGAATAGTGGATGAAGGGGGGGGGGGAATATTTTAAAGAAACTGTATGTTCTCTTTGTAGGTTTCTTCATTGTTGAGGTAAGTGAAGTTTCATTCTGTCGTTGTGGTAAGAATAGTAGTGTATAAGGTCATTTTTATTGGTTGGTTTTCTATAGATTGAGTAAGTAAGGCGGTTTGGTGTGTTGTGTAGAGTAATGTAAAGGAAATTAAAGACATGGTTAGTTTCTAGTTTGGAGGTGACGGAAATAGTGCGTTCAATTCTGTTGAGTTTGTCGACAATATCGGGAGGCTAACAAGATGAGGGTAAACGAGTGTATGGAATAATAATGTCCCTTCACCCTTTGTATAATTTTCTAATTATATTTTTTAAATTTAATTCATCTTTTTAAAAATGGAGTTTTATACTCAATGTTATGGACTCAACCTAAAAAGCTTGGCATCATACAAGTATACACATTTGTTTCGGTATTTGTGCTCAAAGCACAAATACAGCGAACTGGCGGTTCGCCTCATGAACTCCTTAGAACTAAGCACAACAGTATTGATGTAGCTCGTTCGCCATAAGTATATTTTCATATTACTAGGGAAAGGCAATGAAAGTCAAAGTAATCTGTTGTTTTAATCAAAAAATGAATCCTGTTGATTGAAAAAAAATCCTCAAATTGTCCCATCTTAATGAAATACAGTATTTATAAATGAATGTTAATATAAAGTATTCATTTTATTAAAAGCAAAACAAAAATATTTATAGATTTGTTTTAGGTTACTTAAATTAGTTTACCTCCTTTCTTCATTTCAAGGGCATGACAGCCTATAAACAAAACTCAGTAACCATCTTGAAGTGACAACACCCGGGAATTTATTTTTTTTTAGGCAGCTAGTATTTTTTTTTTTTCTTTTTTACATTTCAGATTTTTATAATTTTCTAGAGATCTGCCTTAAAAAAAGTTTGTTTTTTTTTAATATCTTCAGGATGTTATCTCTTTGTAAAGTGGTCACTGAGTTTTGACTATAAGTATAAGAAATTTCGTCCTTGAAATGAAGGGAGGAAAGTAATTTAAATGACATTAAAAAAGATCTAAAAAATGTTTTTGAATAAATACTTTATATTAACATTAATTTATTATTTGGTTAAAAAACAAATAATTTTCACTTTCATTGCCCGTCCATATACATACGAATTATACACACATCATACATACATACATACCAAAGCAATTAATTTCTGTAAATACTTACATTAGTATAGATTACATATTGAATTGTATCTGGCATAATTCCCATTTGAATTGTAAGAACATCATCCTGCAATTAAAATATTTCATAAAAGATAAAATTCTTTTTATGCATTATTCCTTCCAAGTTTTAAACAGATACAATTACTGTAGAATCAGATTTCTAAAAATATTAGATATTAAAAATTACTAAAAAAAAACATAAAAGACAATCCTTAGTTTCTAAAGTCAATCACAGTAGCAAAAATTATCTGAACTAAATTTGACAATCATAAGGAGATTATGGGGAGATAACTACAGAAATTAATCTAGGGGAAATAACTATGACAAAGGAAAACTTTTTAAAGAAATGAACTCTAATGACAAGTAATAATGACAAGTAATAATGACAAGTAATAACCGACTAATTATTTTCGAAGTTTAATATACAAAATTCGAAATTCAAATGGGTTAAAAAGACAACAGATTTCAGTAAATATTAAGTATGACAAATATAGTTTTGCAGAAAAATTGTAAATCTATCTAAATAAACGGAAACAACTTTTTCAATTTTAAATGAAAGTTTGTGTTCACACGGAAAGAGGAATATGCTGAAAATGTTAGAAATTCAACAGGACATTCTTTCCATTACATTCGATGAAATTCACGTGAGAAAAGGGCCAATTATTTCCTCGTATATTCAAGAAAAATGTTAATATTGTTTTTCAGGTTCATTAATATTGTTTGCGTTTCATTATTGTTTCTTCTTAAACATGTTTTTAATTTTTTTTTTTGTTTCATTGTTTCTTAATCTTCGTTAAAAATCAATTGTTGAAATTTCAACAAAAAAAAAAGTTTTTTGTAAACAAAAAGGTTGACAATCGTTTTTTTTTTTATTATTTAAATAACAAAAAAGTTTGAAATTAATTATTACAAAATACAAGCATAAAATCGAGACGTTATCTCCCTTACTCTGTCAACATTAAACCACAAAAAGGAAAGGGAAACATTTCCCATAATATAATTTTTCACAAGCTTGGCCTTTTGGCTAAGATCAAAGTGTAGTACCTGTTCCGATGGATACTGCACCCCATAGACTTGTATTGTCTTGGCCTTCGGGGCTTGATATACGCCGGTCTATGGGTCGGTCCTGCGCAGTTCTAGGAGGTCCACCCTCCCAGGCTTTGCTTTCTCACCCTTTGAGAAGGGGTTAGTTTATTGCTTACTGCCTGAGGCGCCCCTACCGGGGAATGCCGATGGGGTTGCCCAGGCAATTTTTAAATGTCCAGAGTGCTCACCTCTCGAGCGCTGGCTTATCTAATCCCACTTTCCCGACCTTGTGTCACATCTTACCTTGTGGGAGGTAGATAAATAAAGTCAATGCCTTTTGGCTAAGATCAAAGTGTAGTATCTGTTCCGATGGATACTACACCTCATAGACTGGTATTGTCTTGGCCTTCGGGGCTTGATTTACGCCGGTCTATGTGTCTGAGCTGTGCAGTTCTAGGAGGTCCCTCCTCCCAGGCTTTGCCTTCTCACCCTTTGAGAAGGGGTTAATTTATTGCTAATCGCCTGAGGCGCCCCTACCGGGGAATGCCGACGGAGCTGCCCAGGCAATTTTTTATGGCCAGAGTGCTCACCTTCTCGGGCTCTGGTTTATCAAATCCCACTTTCACGACCTTGTGTCACATCTTACTGCTGTGGGAGGTAGATAAATAATAGAATTTTTCACAAGCTGATAATTAAAATACCTGGTGATTGTTTACAATTACACTGCCATAAAAAAACAAAAAACAAATTATTTATTTTATTTTATTTATTTTTTTAAATTGTACTATTTCTGCTGTAGATACGTCAGGAATTTTAAGAATAGGAGGTTGGTAAGGTGAGAGACTGATCCCTTTTTACTTATTAAAAACCCATGATGGGACATTATTTACTTTTGTTTTCTACATAACAAAGTTAAGGAAAGTAGAAAGTGGACCTTGGGTTTACTTTCGGCAGCCTTGTAACTCTCGCTTCCCTCATCTTGTCCTCATATTCTATAAGCGATGTTTCTGACAAAGAATTTATCCATCTAACATTTACTAGTTTTTAAACTTGAAGTAGTTTTTTTTTAGCTCCTTACATCAAGTGGCTTCATGCCTTGTCTGGAACGATTCCAATTAAAAAATTAAAAAAAAAACAATAAAAAAGGTCGCACTTTGTTTTGTTAAGTTCTATAAAGAAATGTAAGGTACGTAAACTTTTATAGTTTATAATCGACTTGTTGTGTCGCCTCGACGTTGCCCAGGAGTCTTTACTTTCATTGTTATTTCACTCATTTACACGCTTTGAAAAATAATGAACAGAACGAATATATGGCATTAACAAAATAAGCTTTGCAATAAAATAGGATACAAAGAAATGTTCAAATTTAAATCCTATAAATATTTTAGGGTTTTTAAACTATCTTTTAACAACAAATTAGACAAGGTATGAGATACATCTTTTTTTCTTTTATTCACCCCAAACAAGGGGGCACATTGCCACTGAGATATAAGGGGCTACTGGGAATTAGGGGCCAGATTTATAAGGGGAATTCTATATATATATTTTTTAAACAACTGCATACACCATAGCCCGTTTTTTTTGTTAATCAGATTTTTGTGATGTTTAATATTGAATTAATTATGGTATCATTTGGTCATGCCATTAATTGAATAAAATTGTGAAAAGTTATAAAATACTTTTTAAAAGTTAATTTACAGCTACATTTGAACGTGAATTGCCAGACATAAGATATTTGGGTGACGGAATTAATTACAAATTGGAATTAATTACAAATCTACTTTACAAATTTCTTCAAAAAATATCATAAATATACTTTACAAATTTATTTAAAAAATATGATAAATATACTTTACAACTTTCTTCAAAACATATGATAAATATACTTTACAACTTTCTTCAAAAAATATGATAAATATACTTTACAAATTTCTTCAAAAAATATGATAAATATACTTTACAAATTTCTTCAAAAAATATGATAAATATACTTTACAAATTTCTTCAAAAAATATGATAAATATACTTTACAAATTTCTTCAAAAAATATGATAAATATACTTTACAAATTTCTTCAAAAAATATGATAAATATACTTTACAAATTTCTTCAAAAAATATGATAAATATACTTTACAAATTTCTTCAAAAAATATGATAAATATACTTTACAAATTTCTTCAAAAAATATGATAAATATACTTTACAAATTTCTTCAAAAAATATGATAAATATACTTTACAAATTTCTTCAAAAAATATGATAAATATACTTTACAAATTTCTTCAAAAAATATGATAAATATACTTTACAAATTTCTTCAAAAAATATGATAAATATACTTTACAAATTTCTTCAAAAAATATGATAAATATACTTTACAAATTTCTTTAAAAAATGATAAATATACTTTACGAATTTTCTTAAATGATAAAATATACTACAAATTTCTTTTAAAAATATGATTAATATACAACTTTACACATTTCTTTAAAAAATATGATTAATATACGACCTTATAAATTCTTGATGACAAAATGAAATGAAACCTTTTTTTTAATTCATACAATATAATTTTGCAAATGAAAGAAATAAAATGAGATTTATTAGTTGAATAACAAATAAAATTGATAAATTAAGTCCAAGTTGTAATTTCGAGTTGTAATTACTTCCGAACCCCAGATATTTTGTCTGACAATTTTTATAGATAATACAAAAATATATTTCATTTTCTTTTAGATTATTTCATTTGTGTTTTAAATAACTATTCAACGAATATTAATTTGAAAAAAAATTTAATTTAATTATAAAATTATAAAATTATGTTTCCCAAAGAAAAACAGACGTTAACTATTTCATCGATATAATAATACGCTATGGTAATTTCATATTCGTACTTACATTATAACTCTTCACCCCTTTTTTTTAAAGATGGGATGGTCTGATCGCCGAAGATACAATGCAAAAAAAAAATGCCATTTTTAAAATCTCATCTGTTGTGTCGAACGTGAAACGAACTAAAATAATACTTTCTTGGTCTTCTGGCATTAAATTGTATTTTCATATTTTTTACAAATAAATATTTGAAAGTGTAGTAACTGTTCTGTCCAAAGCTGGTACAATAATAATATTGTGCATTCACAGCAGTCATCCATAGAATGGAAGTGTTACAAACTTCTACAAGGTTTTTTTTTGAGGATAAATCCCATATAATCAAATAAATTCTGAAATTACATTAACTCAAATAAATACGTTTGCGTTTGGTGGTACAATAATATTGTGGGGTCTTGGTTCGCGCCCAACGTCGATAGAATGGAAATATTTTTAAATACAGCAACAATAAATAAACAAATAAATAAAGGCTACAACTGTGGAGTTTCCATGGGTCTTATTAGATCTGTATAATAGCCGGCATAGACGGGCGATTCAGTTCGTAAAGAAAGAAATTTGATAAAGAATTATGCTGACCGTAGTAACTCGCGGAACTTCAATTGGTATACCATGAATGAATGAATCAAAGCAAGTGTTGACAGGACGGAAGAAATGACGAATCAAGGAAAGAAAACGGGGAACATCCTCCTCCAATAAGAAAAGGCAAGCATTTGGACCCGCATCAAACGTATAGGCAACCTGAAATAGAAACATTTGTTTTCATTAAAAAAAATAAATCGATGTGTGAGGGTGAGGTTTAGGGTCCATCGCTGGGTTATGGCAGTTTCGATCTACAACATTTTGTGGTTACTACGTGATTTTGCATTTAAATAAAATATTTTTTAGTTGTTTTACAGCATACCAAACATCAATTGGTTACTTAATGCCAAATCAAATTGTCAGATCGGATCCTACAGGTAGGATAATTTTATTAAGTTAAATTTTATTGAAGAGTCTTATTTCTTTAAATGAAGTTTAAGATTTTGCTTGGGTTAGTGTTTTTTTTTTTACCAGCTTATCAACGCATTTAGCTATTTAATGTAGAGTCCAGTCATTTTAGTAAAAAAAAAAAAATTTTTAAATCCCCACCCTCTTGTTTTTATTTTATTTTTAAATATTTATCATGGAGTTTATTTTTATTATTCATTTAGGATGAAAGTTATATTGCTCATCAGTTCATGTTATTCTTGGGGAAGATTCTATTTACTTAATAGATGAAACCCTGACAGTTACTACTACTCTGAGCCAGAGGAAATAAATACAAACTTTGCATGGGAACTATTTTGTCAAACTTGGCAGAAGAACACGTCATCTCCAAGCATTACAGAGACTAGGGAGTTATTTGCATTTTACTTGTATGCAATTTGGGTTCCTTGAATGCTGTGGATTTTTTTTTTTTTTTTTTAATGAGTAACCAGTTATCAGAACGAAAAGCCACTCAAGGATAATGGTCAATGAAATGGAAAAACTGTCAGTTGTATTGTGAAGAATGCTTTGAGGATTAAAAATGATTAATGAAATGAAGAAAGTTTGACTCGAGACGATCTATGACAAGTATTTGACATTAGATTTGAAGACGACTATGTTGTAGTCAGCAGGGAAGCAGTCCTAATTTCTGTTTATTTTATCTTTTAACCATGCCTATCAAACATAAAGGTGACACTGATGACAGTGCTTGGAAGAAAAGAAAAAGCCATCACTACGCAAGACATTTTGAAATGCTTATTTAGGTAATTTCAGACTCATTTTGAAAATTGGGTTACAATATGTCATTAGGAATGCATCTCAATCGTAATTCAAGGATTTCATATGTGCATTTTATCATCATTTAGTATTGATTTAGTTCCACCCAATAGAATATTAAGCTCAATTTTGAGAGATTTGTTTTTATTGCTTATATATAGTTTCACTCCTCCCAATCTTGGAGACAAATGTGGCCTTCAGTTTTCAACAAGGTAGAACTTTGTCAATGAGGTCTGTGAAATAGTAACGAAACATACATCCATAAAATCCCATCAGAACTGGATGCAACGTCTATAAAGAGGTGATTAGAGCAACGTACGGATGTAAGCCTTAGTAAAATGAAAGAAGTGCTGGGAATGGTATCAACCCACACTACTTATCCCTTCAGTACTCCAAATCTTAAATCACAAAAATCCAAAGCATCACTTAGTCGCATATCAGGCCACTTTCAAAATGGAGGCTGATCTCTAATCAAAGCAAAGTCGAGTTACTGGTAGCTTACCATAGATGAAAGTGACAATTTTCAAAAACCCTGAAAATATTTGGTACTGAAATTAAGGTGGTGATCATGTGAAACCTTACTAGGAGGATCGGGAAGCATAAGTTAACAAAAAATAAAAATAAAATATTTAAAATATTTAAAAATTTTGAATGAATTACATTTTTGGAAAAGATGCAACTTTAGTTCACACAACACTTGTTTTTTTTTAAACTTCTTCAGCTCATAAACTTCTGATAGATTTCGTTTTTGCTGCTTCATTTTTCTTTTCATCTTTTATGCCAGTTAATTAATTGCTATTTTAATTGACTTTCTGGCGATCTCTTTGATCTTCAAGTCTTCTGCTTTCTTCAGCTTCTTTTCTCCTTCAATTTGAGCCTTCGATTATATCTCCCATAGGCTAAAATATTGCCCTACAGACACGTTGCCAGTGGTAATGAGACTAAAAGATTGAGAAAAATGTTTTATAGGATGTTCGATTTCTGATCAATAATAAATAAAAAATAAATTTCTTTAAACTTACTTTAGTCCGACCGCATAACTTATTGAAACGATGTACCAAAGTCATAATTCTGCGAGAAACTTCCGTCAGATATTCAATAGGAGGATACGTATCCATGCAAATAGCATGCAACTGATTACTCTCCTGAAAAAAAAAAAAAAAAAAAAAAATGAAGATATTTTGATTGCAATCAATAGCAAATTACAGAAAGAAGAAAATTAAAATTAAAATAACTTTATGAAAACGGGAATTTGGAAGTCTATTACTAGACTCCAAACGTTAAAGAAAAAAACGCAGTTCGGTTCAAATACTGTAGAAGCACCAAAAACCTCTGTATAACTTTGAGCTCCAATAAACGAAAATAATTCGGCTCACAGCAAAATCTCACTCCAACACTCACTTCTATCTTCTTCAGATTCTCTCTCCCCTTTTTCTCTTCCCTTTTTATTAGCAGATTCCCCCTCTCAGTTAATTCCATTTAATAAAAAAAAAAAAAACAATTCGCTGGCTCCATACTCGTCAAGGTGAATCCACCTTTATTGTGCAGCAACCAGTAGATTTGTTACTCTGAGGTCATGAGTTCAATCCTCACTAGAAAACTATGAAGCCAAAACTTATTTCCTTTTCCATCTGCAAGCCAGGCAAAGGTGGACAGACACTTTTACTGCGGGGATGAAGTAAGTCGGGGCCACCTCCACCGCTCGATTTTGGCTCAAGATCATAACTTCCGTCACAGTTTAATCCGTTCATTGCATAAATTTGATGGCCATTCGTATCATGATGTAAATCATCAATCAGAAATAAAATGGATATTTTCTTATTCTGCAGTATTTTTTGAGAAAATTGTTTCAGGGATGCGAGTGGCCAATGGCAAAAAAATCTGAAATCAAGATGAATTTCCAAACCTTGGGAGGCACAGCCAACAGGAACTGGTTCAAATACGTTTTGTCCAAGAAATAAACAAGAAAAAAAACATTAAGTTTGCATGTGGGGGGAAGAAGACAAGTCATTCTTTGAAGAAACAAAAGTTTCTACCTTCCCTACCCATCATGATACGTTTGAAGTATGGCAAAATTCCTGGGAGAGCAAAAAGGGAAGTAAGACAAAACAGAGAGAGGAAGAGAAAAAGAACAGGAAAAAAGGAAAAAAGATAAAGTGAAAGAGAGGAAGAAAGAAAAAGAAAATCGAGCAAAGGCAAAAATCAGCCTTTTATTTAATTTAAAAAAAAAGAAAAAAAACAGATTTAAGTGGAAATCCCACCTTTTTTTTTTAAAGTTTAAAAAAAGCGGAAAACTTGTTTGTACAGATTGTAAATAAATGTTTGATGAAATATGTTAAAAATATTTTTTAATTGGAGAAACACTGTATAGCCACTCAATTCAGTGAATATTTTTCATGCAAGATTTAAACATTTTATTAAAATATTTTTCAATCAAAGAGGCAGGTTTTCTTCTATCTAATACAAAGAAAAAATAATTTAAATATTGGTGCAGGAACCGGTCTGAATCTTATATAAAACAAGTTTTTAAACAGAGTGAATCGATATATTTTGTTCAGCTTGATAACATGATTATCAACCGACACACATCTTAAACACTCACACATCATACGTAAGAAATTAACTACGGCTAACAGTCTATTTTACTGAGACGAGCAGCAGTAGGCGCCAATGGCATCCAAATCAGACACACCCGGATTCACAGAAATATTCAATCCATGATTTTGCGCATACAGTTGTAAATTATTTCAAAGAGACACATCCAGCAAGATGCTTCTCCTCATGTGAATAAAGTTTGTTATTTAAAACTATTTATTGTTGAACACGTATTCATAATTGTTTATTTAAAACTGTTTATTGTTGAACACGTATTCGCAACTGTTTTATTGTTGAACACGTATTCGCAACTGTTTTATTGTTGAACACGTATTCGCAACTATTTATTTATTGTTGAACACGTATTCGCAACTGTTTATTTATTGTTGAACACGTATTCATAACTTTATTATTGAACACATTCATAACTGTTTATTGAAAACTGTTTATTCATTATTGAACACATTCATAACTGTTTATTGAAAACTATTTATTATTGAACACGTATTCATAACTTTATTGAAAACTTTATTATTGAACACGTATTCATAACTTTATTGAAAACTTTATTATTGAACACGTATTCATAACTTTATTGAAAACTTTATTATTGAACACGTATTCATAACTTTATTGAAAACTTTATTATTGAACACGTATTCATAACTTTATTGAAAACTTCATTATTGAACACGTATTCATAACTTTATTGAAAGCAGTTTATTCATTATTGAACACGTATTCATAACTGTTTATTGAAAACTGTTTATTCATTATTGAACACGTATTCATAACTGTTTATTGAAAACTGTTTATTCATTATTGAACACGTATTCATAACTGTTTATTGAAAACTGTTTATTCCTTGAACACTCATTTGTATCGACTACACATTGTGTCTTTTAAAAAAATAAGTTAAAAGACTGGGTTGGCAATAGTTGGTGTTATGTTGGGAAACCGCCAAGGGTATATATGCTTTCTTTAAAATAAGAATTTTTGTTTGTTACGCCTTCGAGTAAATCCACTAAGCACAGTTAACGCTAAAATGTTAAGTGGAAATATTCACTTTTTACAGCAAAAAGGTAGAGTATGTATCTATAGTAGAAAATAATTTTTATTGATTTAGTTTAGTGTAAATGGATCTGTTCTCAATTGGGGAATAGAAAAAAGTATCGCGTTTCTATGTTGTTACCATATACCTGGATGTGGGAATAGCAGATGTTGTATGTAAAATGAGGTTTTAGTGTTATTTCATTCCATCAAAAATTGACAACAGTTTGATACAATGCACTTAAATAGAACTACCTAACATATAAAAAGAAATCATCTAAACAGGGCCATCAAATATAGAGCCTTTTAATGGGAGTATGAACGCTTTTTCTTGATATACTGGAAAATATTCATACAGGAAGCCAGAGATGACAATTATTTTAACTTAAAAAATATATTCTATTAACTTAGCTATGGATCCATTTACTGAAGAGTTGTTTCTGAAAGTCATCAGGGGAGTCTAAGCGTCTCTACATACCCGGACCTTCACATGATGATCCTTATTTACGAATTTCCAAAACTGCAACAGATTATATAACTTCAAATCCTACTATCTAAATCACATGACTAAACCCCACGAATCCACAATACATAATTATTTACATTTATATTATATTGATATTAACAATCAAGATGAGAATAGTAGATGAATAATGGATTATTCGAACTACTATTCTCATCTTGGTTGTTATTTTCACAACGTTTCAACCGATGTAACCTTCAACTGTCTGTAGTTGCATCTTTTCAAAATTGGTTATCTTTACGTTGAACTCCAGGAACATATACAGAATTTTGAGCTGAACCAGACTGTTCTAGTTCCGTCAGCCATGAATTGACAGAAATGTTAATTAATTATTAAGTTTTTCGTAGTTATTATCGCCCGTGGTACAAGATTGAATCTTCAACCTCCAGAAGACTGTCACATAAAACTATTTGTTAATAAACACCTTTATCCGTTGCAGCAAATGTCCGAAACATATTTACATTCAACCCTAAAAACATATTTCCCCATTTGATATGAAAAAAAGCAGGATAAAAAAAAAAGAAACGTTTTACCTTAATTGTAATCTCCGCAAATCTTTCGAAATCCTTGCCCCTTATGGCCTCCTTAATCTCGTTCATTCTGTGCGGCACGATCCGTTCAACTCTCGTTTTGAGCAGTTCACTTGTATGGACACTTTTCTGCATTCCGTCAGTACTTTTCGTTTTCTTGGTGTCATCCGTAACAACTAGAATCAGGGCTCGTAACTCTGGCCAATGCTCAATCGATGCAATGGGCCGAGCAATACAATCGGAACCATCGTTACAGCATCCCATGTCCCATTCAACAAAACCACCGTACATGCTACGACAGGCACTGCCGGAACCAAGTCTATATATATATTAAAAAAGGGGGAAAAATGAAACAATTGAATTAAAGGGAGACAATTCATAAAAGAAATGATACAAAGACAAGGGAGAGTACTTGAGTTTTCTATGCTAGCTGTTCTAATCAGGCATTGCCTTTGCTTTTTCTTTTAATTTTTTGGAAAGATGTTATTTTTTTTTTAAAATCTGTTTTGCAATAAAATCACGAGGACGCCTTAAATGGAAATATTGAAATTTAAATCTCAAACACTATTTTCTATTACCAAAGAAATAAACACGGTACAAAATATTTTTTTTTAAACTGTTTCACACCTTTTTTTATTGGACCTTTGCGAAGTTTAATTGAATTACAATATAATTTGGTCATTATATTAATTGAATAAAATTTGTTTAAAATAATAACATTTTTAAAAACGTTAATTTAAAATATTATGTTTGAACGTGAGTAGCCATAGACAGACGATGTTTGAAAATGTTATTTTATAGATTTCTATAATAGAAAAAGAAACTTTATTTAAAACCAGGAGAAAACATTCCCAGAATCAGCTTATTCGAAATATGTCATTGGTTTTGCGAGATCAACCATTGATAACTGATGCGTAAACAGACAAACACGCCTTATATATATATATATATATATATATATCTAGCTGAGAAAGAAAAAATAGTTCAATCCCCAGGCAACTTTTAATCTAGCTCTGTTTTACATAATCTTAGAAATCTATAACAATTCTTTCAATTTTAATAGAACCATTTTGCCATTAAACATTAAAAACAAGTAAAATCTGAAAATATGGTGCCTAATCAGTAAGTTTTAATCAGTCCTGTCTCCAAATTTGTTAATGATTGTTTTATACCGGAAAAAAAAAAAAAAAAAAAAAAAAAAAAAAAAATTTACACTTGACCACATTAATTAAATAATTTTTTTTTTCAAAATTAATTCAGCCCAAACAAGGCACACTATCACTGAAACGTAAGGACTACTGTGAATTAGAGGATAGATTTATAGGGGAAATCAAAGTTAGAAGTTGTGTAGCGAGATGCTTGTTCACATTACATTTAAATTTCTGCATGTTGGTACTGTTGGGGAAACAGGGAGAGAATTTCAAAGACAAGCGGTTCAAGGAAAGAAGCTATTTATGTAGAAAGCTTCATTTATTATACAAAGTGATAGAATCGGCAACAAACCCTGGACATGCAGAAGCGTCAGCAGAGAGCCACAAGCGGTCAAAATATGCCAATCTTCTCGACAGATTTGTATTTCAACCGATCGCTGCGGAGACGAGTGGAGTGATTGGCTCTGCCACACGCGACTTCCTCGGCAGCCTTGGTCTATGAATGACACGCAACACCGGAGACAATCGCAAATTGTCTTGGCTTTACGAGTGCCTCTCTATCGCCATTCTCTGTAGAAACGTCTTGAGTCTGCTCTTGGCCTGCCAAGCCAGCCAGACATTTAAAGAAAACTATGCACTGTTACACAATTAAATATAAGGAACCAGTTACTTCCCTTACACTCCAAGATTTGAGATTTCGATTTTTTTTTCCGTCAAGTTTCCTTTTATACAAAACAAAATGATAAAATAAAACTAAATAAGAGCAATTTAAAATAATTACTTATGCAAATGAGATATGCAGTGAAACAATAGTATTTAAGGGATACTTCGGAGTGTATTAGGAAATTTAAAATGTTCATAGGGATTTTGATGTGGATACATAAATATTTGAAAATCTTTTTGGTTTATCCATAGAGATTAGAATTTTTTCTTTTTTTATTATTTGGGAGAAAAAATATATAAACAAAATAATTTATTTTTACCTTGCAATGTCTGAAATTTCTCCTTCAACTCCATACAAAAAAGCCAAAGCTGAAACTAAAAATACAAAAAAGAAAAAATATAATGACTAAATTTTAAGAATAAAATAAAGTTAATTTTATTTTTCAAACTATAAATACTCATTGTTTTTTGTATGAATTTTATCCTGCAATGATAAATTGTGGATTCCTACACAATTGGTCAGAAATATAAACAACTTTCAAGACCATAAAATACAGCCCAAAGGCAACTTTGCTAAGCAAAAAACGTGTATTATGAAAATGTTAGATAAAGGGACACAAATCTTCATCAGTCTTAAACAGAGTTATACACCTTGTTATTCTGAACTCTGCATGCCATTGTAGAAGATTACCCGAGATTGCAACTATAAATACTCTGCTACATCCACGTGTGATTCTTTATTAACTAGTATCAATTTGTGTATCTGCACATATACACGGTGCGGACCATATCTGTTCGCATATTTCAACTGCTAGTTCAATGTATAAATTTTTTTTTTTACTTTCATTGTCAGTCTTGTCTTCATAAAAACAGTACGTATATTCAGATTCTTTTTTGCAGAATAATCGATTATAAACGATTTTGAATGTCCATATTTGTAGAAAAAATAGAGCTTTCCTAAGAATCCAGAAGATGAAATAAGATTTCGGACTTCCTCAGCATCCGCAGAAGGATGGTAGAAAAGGTCAGAGAGGAATTAGAAAATTCAAAATTCGATCACGAGGAAAGATTCGAAAGAGAAAACCCATGATCGCCGATCTGACGCTATCGAAATGCTGGAGTTTGTCGCTAAAGGCGACATCATGATACCTAAATTCTTCATCGAGGCCCTAGATTAAACAATAATTGCTACATCTGCACTCTGGGCGAGGTAATGAAGCCCTGGATCGACTAGATAGTTGCAGATGGGCCATACTTGTGGCAGCAAGACTCAGCACCCTGTCATACCAACCAGAAGATCCAGGTATGTATGGCTGTCAGAGAAATTCGTCAGCCATACTTCCCCTGACATCTGCCCTCCCAGCTGACCTGACTGCATCCCCATCAATTTCTTTGTGTAAGGCGCAGTGGAACGAGATATCAACAGATCAACTGCAACACAAAGGACGAGCTAAAGGCCGGGATCACCAGAGTCTCTGGTGGTCGAAGTCAAGATACAGTGACAAAGGCTTGTAACCACCCTGAGGTTGTAATCAAAGACAGAGGCAGCTTAAAGTAAAATCAACAGAACAAGTCCTGAAGACAAACTCAGCCAAGTTTGATGAATAAATCTATTTTAAAAAAAACATAATCTTGCAAATAAATATCGTCTGCACTGTATGTGTGTGCGTGGTATATATATATATATATATATATATATATATTCTGGATAATACACTTTATAAATGTCATTAATATACCTGAAATCTTGATTTTACTGTATCCGAACTTAAAGATATGGAGAAAAAAAAAAAAATTAAGCAACCATTCTTATGAGAGGTCACGTGCCCGAAGGAGAGGTGCTTTCCCCTGTCTATGGAAAAAAGGGAACCTCTGAGTTACACTCGACTACGGTTGGTCAACTTTGTAAACGCAACATACTTTTTTCCAGCACATTTAGATTGTGCGATAGATAAACTTAGATAGATTCATTTAAAAATTCCATGTAATTCTTTTTTTTTTTTTTTTTACATTAATGATTTTTAAATTTTAATAGTTTCCCCTAATATAGTCGTTATCGTCAACCATCTTTACAAATAAATCAGCAGAAGATAACTCACGATGTAACTCAAGGAAGACATGCAATGGATGATACAGTGCATGTGTAATGCGAGTCTTAAAGACATGTTTAGTTCTGATGACTTCAGACGAAGATTAAATCTGGACAGTATAGAGAGATGTGTGCAGAAGAGTAGACTTCGATGGTATGGCCACGTTTAAAGAATGGATGAGAGTTCTTGGGTCAGTAGATAACAGGTCCAGTTTACAGGGGGAAGGCTAAGGAAAACATGGGAGGAAGTGATAAAACTGGACCTGAGGGAAAGAGGGATAAATAAAGACCTAGCCAGAGATAGGTTAGTTTTGAAGTTAATTTCTTAAAGACATCTAACACATGCTAGCGTGTAAAATGTACGTTAAACCAAATATAATAACTAAAATCTTAAAAACGAACTCCTTGTTTATTTTTACTCAAACTTATAATTGTCAACACAACAAAAAGTTTGTACGACCAAATAAGAATCTTATTTACGTTATGTTAGCAGTTATAATGTACACAAAAAATTGGTATGTGTTAAAATAAAAAATAGTTAAAACTGCATGGAATATTGTTTCCCCCTCTGGGCTGGTGCATCATCCACTAGTCTCGTCTTCTTAGACAAGGTCCAAAAAAGAGTCGCCAACTTAATAAGTCCCTCACTATCCACCAAGCTCCAGCCCCTGTCCCATCGCCACAACGTTGCATCCTTGTGCTTGTTTTACAAATACTACAATCGGTTGTGCTCTGATGAACTTGCTGCTCTGGTGCCCCCTCGACAAAAATACACTAGACCAACCCGACAATCAGCTAAGTCCCATCCATTCACTGTGGAGGTCCCCAGATGCCAGAAAGCCTTCTACTAAACTTACTTCTTTCCTCATGCTACCGGTTTCTTGAACTCCCTCCCTACTCCCTGTTTCCCCCGACTGTACCGACATGCAGAGGTCTAAAACTAATGTAAACAGAAATCTAGCTGAACACCTTGCAACTTAGGATGACCCCCAAAACTTACACTAATTCTCAGTAGGCCCTTACGTCTACAGTGGCGATCTGCTTTGTTTGGGGTGAACTATGTTAAAAAAAAAAAACTAAAACTCCATTTTTTATTTAGTTATTACCTTGGCCAAGGAGGTTATGTAATCAGCTGAGTTTTTAACTGTATGTACAGCCTAACTGTTTGTTCATGTACAGCCTAACTGTTTGTTCATGTACAGCCTAGCGCCTACATCGGTTGACCAATCGTCAAACTTGGTCAAAATATTGGTCATAGTCGAGCTTAGAACTGATTTAATCAAACCCGGAACAATGAGGCAAGAATCTACATCTGCAACAATTAGATTGATCGAATTATAACATACTTCAAAAAAAGTTTATTCAAAGAATTATGTTTGAATATGAATTTCCCAAATAGTAATATCTTGCCATACAATTTTATTATAGAGAGGGGAAGAGGATGATGTACGTTTTAACTTACCCAAACACGAAAAGCCTGCTGCGGACGACGCGAGTCCTGCTGAGGTAGGAAAGTTGTTTTCCGAACAAATGTGGACGTTCCAATTCAACATGTCCTCTCGGTTACCGCAATTGTTCTTTTCACTATGACAGCGATAAGCTCGCTGCTTAACTGGTCAATAAAAAACAAACAAAATCACATCAAACTCTACGACCATTTATTCATGAAAATCAAAGTTTTATAGTTACAGTTTGTCTAAATAATCTATATTTTTCACTCCAGCTCTCATGAATACTAGTCTGATATTGCAAATACTAGTCTGATATTGCAAATACTAGTCTGATATTGTAATGTTATAAGCAAAACATGGGTTGAAACACAGATCTGTAAACATATTTTAAGGTTAAAATTACAAAAAACAAAGAAAGAAATAAAAAATAAAAAGAATTATTTTGGAAAAAAATGACGTAGCATCATGACATGAGTAGGCCAAACACACAATCGACAAAAGAATGGAAGGTGCTTATACAAATGAAAGCACATATGAAAAACACATTTTCAAATAAAACTTTTTGTTTATACTTACGTAGCAGGCAAAAATAAGTATCCCCCCACCCCTCAAAAAACAATAAAAAAAATTTTTTTTAATTATCGAGTAGATTTTTAACAAACGTAATAAATTTAATCATATTTTTCTGAATCCATGGGCCCTAGCGTAGTGCCGGTAATGTTGAAGAGTAGGGTAAAACAAGGGAGATAATTATATGTCATTTTGACACAGGTCACAACTTCTGAAAATTTTTTTTTTTTAACAGTTCACCCCAAACAAGGCAGGCAGCCACTGTAGACGTAAGGGGCTACTGAGAAAAAAAGGGAGAAGGTTTTTCCTATTTTTTTTTTAGAATACTTATTTTGGTCCTGATGCATAGTTTTTATTTGGAAATTCGATTTTCATATATATATATATATATAAGCACTGAATGGAATTGTCCGAGAAAGCTGTGATTGGAAATCTGGTCACAAGACAATTATGATAGAATTGACGTTGGATAACATAAAATAAAGCTTATTTAAGTTGACAGACAGGCGTGTGATAAAATCGGCGACGGTTCAATTTTGCTCATTTGTAAATGATGCATTTGTTGCAGTTGCTGTTTTTGTTCCATCTGTATATATGTCTTCGGAGTCAAAGCATCTGTCTCTAAGTTCTCCAAAATTAATTCCGGATATTACGTTATACGTATCGTTTTTCTTGTGTTCCGTAAATGTTTACATAGGTTATCATCCCTGGAGGTCGGTTTCTTATTTTGAGTGTTGCTATATCGTCAACGTTTTCACTGATTTGGGTTATTGCTTCTTTAAATCGACGTCCAAAAAAGGGAAAACTTGTGTTTGTTTGTGTCGAAGTGTGTCAATTTTTTTCACATATTGGATTATTTGGGTTGCTTTGTAATTTCAACGCATATCCAAGAGCTAGCTTAGATGGAGAGGATGTTGATTAGCGTCTCCATATAAACTTTCCATAGGTAACGTTCGATAAGCCCTTAAACTTAGCCTTAATCCTTGGTTTTGTATCGTTAATAATCTTTTACGGTCTGATTTGCAGCCGTAACTTAGATCTTATATATGAACGATATATTTTAAGCATTACATCTTGATCTGCTCCCCAATCTTACTTTTAGGAGTTTCAAACGTGACTTCTAAAGATTTTGTTACTGGGTCATTGGTATTGGGTTATGGTCATTGGTATCGAGTTACGGTTAGGGTCATTGGTATCGGATTGGTATTTTTTTTTTTTTTTTTTTTGTAAGATATTTCACCCAAAACAAGGCAGGTCGCCTACGTAGACATAAGGAGTTACTGAGAATTAAGGTGTAAGTTTTGGGTGTCATCCTAACTTGAGAGCTGTGCAGCGAGATGTCATTAGTTTTAAACCTCTGCATATCGGCAGTCAGACGGAAACAGGGAAGGAGTTTCAGAGGCTGGCAACACAGAAAAAGAAGCTATTAGAGTAGAAGGCTGTCCAGCATCTGGGGACCTCCACAGTGAATAGATGGGACCTAGCTGATTGTCAGGTTGTTCTAGTGTATTTGCGTCGAGGGGGCACTAGAGCAGCTAGTTCATCAGAGCACAATCCATTGCAGTATTTGTAAAACGAGCACAAGGATGCAACATTGCGGCGTTGGGACAGGTGCTGGATAACGGGTTGGGTCATCGGTATCGAGTTAGGGTCATTGGTATCGGGTCTCCACTAATTTTAAGTTTAGATGGTATTTTGTTGTTTTTTTTACAAAAATGCACACAAACTTCTGATTTTTTTGAAAATTTATATCTATTTTCGTAAGCATTCTTACCATTTTAAACAATGGTGAAAAGGTTTTTTGTTTGTCGAAGATGATTTATAATGTTACCTTTGGTATTAGCTTGTTTGCATCCCCAGAGACTATTGTGTGCACTGAAATCTTCCATTATTATAAAGAGAACAGAGTTATTCAATGAGTGTGTCTAGTTCATCTTTCTTAAGTTTTTTTCTTCCTTTTTTTACATTAAAAAGTCACCGCTAATTAAGGTCCAAAGGCCACTCAAGGATAAGGGTTAAAGAGTTTGACTGGTGGACGGTGAGACAATATCGTGTTCAACGGCATCGATTGATGACTTGGTGGAATATATATAAAGCAGATTATGATTTTGTGATGTAGAGTAGCTATGATGGCTTATGCTAGAAGTGAAGTGTTTCATGAGGTGTATTCTTTTTAATTAATAGAAAAATACTTATATATTTCAATTAATTAATATTAATTAATATTCTTTTTAATTAATAGAAAAATACTTATATATTTCAATTATAACTTGACCAAACATCAGATTAAGTACCCTTAGGTGTATTTAGTACTGCGTTTTATCATCCCACAATGACAAAAGCAATCTCTCACAACCCACAGCACCATGAACTGAGTGAAATAATAGGAGAGACTGGTCCAGCAAGGAGCAATAAAAGATTTTAGGAAACAGTTCTGCAAATATTTTACACCCCAAACTTTTTAGTCAAATACAAAATATTTAGGGTGTTTTAATTTAAAGAATAAAAAAGCAAATTATGATTTTCTCATACAACTGGAGTGATTGTTAGAACTTGATGGCATATATATGAATGGCACTTACTCTCTCGAAGAACATTTTGAAGTCTTGGATTATCAACATTAAGTTCACTGAAAGAAAAAAAAGATAAGTTTAAAATGTAAATAAAAAGATTTTCATAATAAAATTGAATTGGGAAGAAAAAAAATACTCTGAGGAAAAAAGAGTTTGTAATTTTCAAACCAGAGAAAAAAAAGGGGGGGAGGGGGGACACAATAAAACTAGTTTTCAGGGGTTGGAGTCAGTAAAAAATGTCAGACTCAAAAAAAGAAATTATATATATATATATATATATATATATATATATATATAATGAATTAATTATGACAATATATGTATTAGCCTTTTAATTAGCAGTCTCTTTAAAAAATTCAGCTCGATGATTGTCAATTAGTAACAACAGAGCATATATAAATAAGGTTCATTTTATATTCAAATAACCATGTTTTTATTCATTTTTTTTTATGTTAAATTGTTCACATTTCCAACAAACATAACATTTCTGTGAGATGTATTTTTTACAGCCCTGTTTCTTTTGCCCTGGGCCAAACAAAATTTTTATGTCAATATCGTCTCTGCAACATTACAAAATCATCAGAAAAATCCAAAGAATAAAGTTCTTGGATTTAAATGTTTTGAAAAAAACCTACACTATACAGTGGGGCATTTTTGAGTGAAAATAAATTTAAAAAACCAAGGAAAGAGCAAAATCACATGTGGGGAAACTCACTAGTACGCCATTTTTGATTATATATATATATATATATATATATATATATACACTGCTGAAGTTCTCACATTAATTGTGATAGATAAAATGAGGATCGGTCGGTTATGGTCATTGAACCTTCTATCCGATAAATTGTAGACGTACTAAAATGACAGTGTTCTCATGGATACAACTGCTGGGACCCCCACCCCACCCCCAACAATTATGGTGACTTGACAATCCCATTTGCCTCTGTGCTCCCATTTATAAAGAATTCAAAAAGAGAATTTCTGCCTGCAGTTCAGAGCCTAATTCTTGCATCACTTATCATTGGTCAAAGAAACTTTAATTAAAATGATGCTGAGGTTAGGAAAATATGCTTCAACACAAATCAAAAAATTGAAGAGACAAAAAACTAGAATTAAAATTTGTTTTTTAAGAATATTTTGTTTTTATCTGATATAAATAGAGATCATGTCGGCCAGTCACAATTTTTAAAATGTAATAAATACATTGCCGAATTTGTCTTATCGAAATATCAAAGATCTTAACTACTTTTAGAAATTGAGAATATTGCATTGATAGTAAATAATAAATTTCCAACTAATAAAGCGGATGTCATGAGCAGAAATCGAAACCGAAACCTTGATATCTTCAGTCTGAACTTCTACGAACTGACCTATTTAGAATTTCTCATAAATCGAGCTTAAAAACATTACCTTAACATAATTATAGCTTTGGTGTGATGTTATAGATTTATGATATGTTTCAAAACATGAATTCAAACATAAGCGATACTAAAACATAAATAAATGAATGGGTAAACATTATCAATAGCCTTGGAAATTACTTTAATAGTCCAAAAGAACTTATTTTGCTTTATGTTTAAAACAATGTAATATATACTAGAATTTGAGGCCGTAGGCCACACACAATTCTAGTTTAATAAAGAATAAATTTAAAACAATTGCTTTTTAATGTTATTTCAATGAAAAAGATTTGAAAATTGTTAAATACATACGCTGCATTCAACCACATGCGAGTTTTTTCAAATTCTCTGCTGATGGCAACTGTGGTCTTTGCACGCAACTGCAAAAAATAAAAAATAAATCAAACCTCCGAAAGAATTATTTTCAATATTTACTTTTAACAAATTTCATATCACAGGTCTTGCATTCAACTTTCCCCTGGATACCAACATCTTTAAATAACTTGAATTATATAAAAATGACAATAGTTAAATAATTTACTTCACTAACATTTTTTTTAACTAAAATAACAGGTTTTTCTATTAAACAGAATAAAAAAGAAAATTATCTAAAACGAGGCGAAAACACCCATATAAACCTGCTTATTCAAAATATACCATTGATGCTTAATCATTGACATCTGATGTATAGAGAGACAGACACACATCTCTGCTTTATTTATATATCCGCCATTGCCAATGTATTATCTTTTTTTTTTTAACATAGTTCACCCCAAACTAGGCAGACCGCCACTGTAGACGTAAGGGGCTACTGAGAAAAAAGGGTGACGGTTTAGGAGCTGCGCAGCTAGATGTCTGTTTACATTAGTTTTAAATTTCTGCATGTCACTAACGTCAGGAAAGCAGGGAGGGAATTCCAGAGTCCAGCAGCACGAGGAAAGAAGCTTTTGGAGTAGAAAGCTCTTTGGCATCTGGGGACCTCCAGTGTATGGATGTGATTTGGCAGACTGTCGGGTTGGTCTAGTGAATTTACATCGTGGGGGTACCAGAGCAGCAAGCTCATCAGAGCACAATCCATTGAAGTACTTGTAAAACAGGCACAAATAAGCAACATTGTGGCGATGGGACAGGGGCTGGAGCTTGGTGGATAGTGAAGGACCTATCAAGTTGACGACTCTTTTTTGGACCTTGTCTAAGAGGGACAGACTAGCGGATGATGCACCAGTCCAGATGTGGCAACAATACTCCATGAATGGGTGGATGGTGGCTTTGTAGAGATATAGGATAATGTCAGGTGTGAGAAGTTTACTGGCACAGTAGAGGGAGCCCACCTTCTTTGCAGCAGCCCTGGCAATGTTTTCAATGTATTTATTCCAATTCATGTTATCTGTGAAAGTTAGGCCGAGGAGTTTGAATGTTGAACTCTCAAGTAGGGTGTTATTTGCCATGACAATCGGTGGTTGAAGAGGTTTCTTGTAGTTATTGAAGGAAAGTAGCTTTGTCTTTGTGGCATTAAAGGTTACCATCCATTTTTGACCCCAATCCACTACAGTCGAACACCATTGAATATCTCTCTACACATGTATTTAAAAAAGAAATTTACACAGCATCAAAAATCCCTGGTATAGATATATTTAATAATAAAAAAAAAAAGAGAGAGAAAAAGCAAGAATTATTAATAAAGTTACATTCAAAACATGTTTGACACTCCGGGCATTGCCAAGTAAATGTGCCAACAGAAAAATACGAGAGAAAGAAAGGAAATTAGTATAAGATGTACGTCATCCCAATGTTTTCTGACGTCATTTTTAAACCTTTTCAGTTACAAAGGAATATTTCTTGAATAAAAACACTTTTCTGGCCTTCTTCAGTAACTAATTTGAAAAGTGAGAAAGATACAAAACTTGCATAACAATATTGCACCACCTAACGTAAAAGGTGGGATGTCGGTTGAACAAAACTGACTATAACACTCAGTTTATTTACTCCTACGAAATAAAAAATTTTAAAAACAGACTGATATATAAATAAATAAAAAAATTTTTCATGTTTTTCTTTATTTCCAAATTGTCTGGTTGATGAATTTCTTTTAGGTATGGTGATAGCATTTTTTAATTTTCAATAAACACATCCATCCAGGTTTTACCGCTGACAGTTTTCGTACAGACACTATTGACTATCACCATTCCAAAACACTCCTTCACCAACCTGAAAGTATAGAGTTGTGTCTAAAATGTCTATGTGAATCTGCTATGTTTTTTTTTTCGTATTTTCTCAACATCTACAATCGAAAAGTATTTAATAGAGTCACAATCAAAACATCTCATAATTTTCCCCATTTCCTATCGGATTTGATTGGATCCATAAGATCTGATGGGACATTTGCAACCACCTTTATAATTTACTCATCTATGCCAACGTCTTGTTTGAAACATTATCGCTTTCGGTAACTAAAGTTGGTTCAGATTTACACACAGTGCTTAACTCTGGTCATTTGTTGTGTAGAATCCCCTAAAATCTTTTGTATTGTACATTTCAGATTTTTATACAGCATACATCCACACGCAGTACGAGCCAGTTAATAGAAGAAGAAAAAAAAAGCACATACACATTCCAGTAATGTAACTCTAAAATTACTACATTTGTGATAGAGGAATTCGAATTGTATGAAAAAATCGATAATACTTATGCCGGAAGGACGTCTATAGTGATAAAATTTCTTAAAGGCTAAATAAGCCCATCCTTAAAATATAATGTGTTCAGTTTGTTATTTCTTGAATCGCGTTTCCCTGACCAATTTTCTGAGGCTGCAAGGTCCCAAACAGAATCTCTTGTTCATCCAATGAGACTGAGAAAAACTTGCTGAATCCTACTTGGTATACATCTGCCATATTGTTAGATCAATTTTCCATTCAACATAGGAAATTGGTGGCAATTTCAGAGCCTGCTGAGTCATAACATTGAGACGCAGTACAAGTGGTAATGTGTATAACACAAAACAATACGAAACATCTCACGACTGAGTCTCAATCTGCTACCAATTGTCCACTTGTTTGATGTTAGTCATGTCTCTCATCTATAGACTACTTACGTCTTGCGAGTGAAGAGATTTACTCTGGTTAAACTAAACCTTAAATACACAGGAATGATTCAAGGGAGATAACTAGAAATCAACACAATTCCAGAGAATCAGTCCTTTTACATATGCTACCTAATAATAATAATACACAAGATGAAAATGAATTTTTTAAATCGAAAAAAAAAAAAATTAATTAAGAAATAATTACTTTAATGTGTAGAAGATAAAGGATTATTTTATCATAAAGCATCCTCATAAGTCATCAAACTTTATTAATTTTAATTATTAATTCCAATCCTCTCATAATATTCATCATCATCCTTCAACTGTCAATCTATCAATCTCATTAACCCGAAAGTGCTATCTCATTAGTATAAAAAATAAATTTTTAAAAAATCTTTAATTCAAAAATAAAAATGAAGAGATTATGTATTATTCCTCTATCAAGCAGCAAGGATGCCAAGGATGTTTCCTCTCGGATAATGCTCCAGAGAAATATTCTGGAGCAACCAATCACACTCCGTATCTTCTTCTTCAAAATAACCAACCCTCAACCAAGATCAAACAGAAATTCAGTTGTTCTCTGACCAAGAACTCTTGAAGTTTCGACATATCAGTTGGGAAATGTTTTCTCGGACAATGTATTTTGACAGTTTATGGGCTTCAATCATGCGAGAAACCATTGCCAAGTTAACTGATGTAGATATGATACGTAGAGGAGAGAATATACTATAGCAAATGGCAGCACAGAAAAATACGAAGTAACACTTTATTCAACTGCATAAAGAGAACAAGCAGATTCGATCGAATTAACTGTTTTTTGTTTTTTAATATATTAAAACGATGGCAACATTTATATTTATCTTCTGAGAAATTTATTTCATGGAAGAATCGGCAAGAACAAATACAAATAGACAAATTCAAAGCACATAATAAAATATGCCACCAAATTCTAAAAAATCCAAGCATGGAAAGCAATTTAAAAAGAAAATCCTACTTGATATAATTCAGAATGAGCGACGAGTTAAAAGAAAAATTTATGATTTCACTTTTAAACGCCCAAATGTAATATGATGTAGACAAGGGGCAGCTCGAGCGTAGGTTAGAAACATGGATAAAGTCATCTAAACTCTAAGCAGATGAAAAAATAATTAAAGAGAAACTTGAAAGAATTATTTCCGAAGAGAGATTGGAAATGAGAACATTCCCTTAACGTCAATAAGACTAACAATTGACAAAGGAAAAATAGAAATTACAAACATTTAAAAAGGAATGTGATTTGAAATTCTGACAATAGGATAACTAGTATCTGGGGCAAGTAGACCAGATCTGCTTTGATATGACGTAGGACAAGTATTATATATAGGGAGAATTGGTTAAACAATAACAACTGCAGACAATAGGTTCGGGGTATAGGACGTCTGACGGTCTGGTTACTGTTCAGTCGTCTTGTGTGAAATAAATGAAAAAAAATTTTTTTTAGTAATTGTTGCAGCAGGGACAGAACTTTGCAACTGACAATAAAAATATGAATCGAATTATCACCCTTACACCTTAAATGAGATTTATAACTGAGAAAAATTGAAACACCACTCCTATTATGTAACATAAAGAGTTATTTTTGTCATTATTTAGATCAAAAAGATCTGGACCAGGTGATATAGTTCTTTCCAGTCCTGCTTTTTGTTTTTCTTTAATATGGTGTATTTTCTTGTTTCTATTTTGATCTAACCACTTTTTTTTTGCCATTGTAAATATCTATGATAAATAAAAAAAAAAATTTTTTTTAATTTTTTTCTATAGATGTATCTACACATTTCCATTAGAGGCTCCGTTTGTTTGTGACACGTAAGTTTTAAAATATCGTTTTCATCACTAAACACGCAGATTGAATAGTAGCAACATTTGGTCTTGGTTGTGTTGAAAACGCAATTTTCCACATGAAAATAGCTTAAGCAAAAGCGGAAAATTCCACTAGAATTAGAGCTAACATGTCAGAATATGACGTTATGGACAGGAAGTCTGGAGTAGCAAGGAAGATAGTAAAATCTTTCTTTTTGAACGGATTCAGACGTATTCGGAGGAGTGGGCGAGAAGAAGTTTATGTAATACTAATATAACTCTGCAGTATTCTGTATGTAATACGATTGTATTCGTAAAAATAAAATAAATCTGCATCAAAGAACATGAAAGCCACAGAGCAAAATAATGGTGTTGTCGTTTTTAATTGTTATAACTAGAGCTGTTAACAACAAAAAAAGACAAACAGAGAGCCAATCTACACTGTCACTACTACAATTGATTGCGCCAACTACAATCAACATGTCAACAAGGGTTCAGCTGTTTGATAATCTGTGGGAAATGAAGAATTGGTCGACCACCGTACTACAGAATGGATGTCTATTAATATTCGTTCTTGCCTTTTATTTTTTTTTTAATTGAAATTTATTTTACAACTTGGTACTAAAATGTATACAGCCATAATTTAGATAAAACACTTATTTTTTTATAACTATTATTAGCAGACTTAAGCATTGAGTCAGTTACAACAGATACCACAGAATGACTATTTGCCCCCACCCCCCAAAAATGCAATTTACAATATATCAGAATTCAACCAAATTTTTGAAAATACTAGTAAATCTTTTAACCGACCAAGTTTTAAACGAATATTTTTTTTAATTAAATTATTATTTTAAGCGCAAAAAAAGTTATATAAAAAATAATAAAACGTCACAGTAGCAATACACATGAAAAAATTTAAATTGCTTAAAATATCTCAATAATGGCATATATAGAAAGAGCTTGATGATCTAAGAAAGAATCTTTTTAAATTTTTTAAATCTGACTAAAAATAAGGAAGTTATGACTATTTTTGTGCCTCACACGATTGGATATTTTCCCCTCTTTAAGACCATATGCGTTTCGTCACATTTTTTACACTAATTTTTCAGTAAAAATGTTATATCTTTGTTAAAATACAAGATTAAGCAATGAAATTTACCATATAAATGTATTTTTGTACAAGGAATCAGAATATGCCACTGAAAATCTCCAGAAATTAATGGTTTTCAAGTAATCTGCACTAAGTGCACATAAATATGCTGCAATACTTTAAAAATACCATGTATCCATTAAAAGAAAGAAGTTAGAAAACTCAAAGTTGAATTGTAATACATTTTATGTACAAGAAACTAAAATCTAATACTAGGACTGTTTAAAAATGACTATATTGCAAGATTTCTTTGGCATTATTGTAGATTAACACCTTTCGCTAACTCACCCCCTTACCTCTCCAAAATATGAGATTCTACTTTTTTTATTTAGGCAATTACATGTTAACACCCTGAAAAACTTGGCAGAAAGAAACAAAAACAATTATTTTAGAATTTAGAGTGGGGATCAGTTTCACATAAAATAATCCCCCATTTCAAGGCCATTCTAGCGTTTTAGGACATTAATTATTTTTTCTATGGGAGATAAATCCTGTGCGTTTTTCTTGTTTTTTTTCTTTTTTTAGTCGATTATGAGGGTCTTTGTGGGAGAAGGGGGGGGGGGGGGGGGGGGGGGGCTTACCACTTGAACTTCAGGTTAGTGGTAGGGCTAGGGGCAATTAAGTGTGAACACCTTGAAAACTTAGCAGAAAGAAAAAAACCCAATTCATTTAGAATTTCGAGTGGGGGATTAGTTTCACATATATTTAATGTAGAATAATTCACCATTTCCGGGCCATTCTAGCGTTTTAGGGCATTAATCAATTTTTTTCTATGGCAAATAAATCCTGTGCGTTTTTTTTTATGGGGGGTCATCGGAAAGACAAAACAACATACAATTATAATTTTAATGCATAAAAAAAGATAAAAGATTAATTTATTTACTAGTTGGGTACAAAAAATGTAACAACATTTTTTATATTCATATTTTAAAATGTTTAAAATTCGTTCTAGAATGAAAATAAACAAAAATCGCCTCGTGTTTATAACTGCTATTACTGCAGCTACTACAATGTTTTTCAAACTATAAATAGAAAACACTTGTTTTTTCCGGATAGGGTCATGAAATATCAGGACTACCAAAAGAGAACACATATATACAATTATAATTTTAATGCATAAAAAAGTAAAATGATTGATTTACTTACTAATTGGGCGACGGAAATGTATTTTTCAAAAATGTTCGACCGACGGCGAGTTGAAGTCTTATTTTTAAAATTTCAAAAAAATGAATGAGCCGAACTACTTCGTACACCGACAAACATTAAAAGTGATACTTTACCTGATTAGTCTCCAAATTTCAGGACAAAATTCCACATACAGCAATGGTACGAGACTTTTAAACGAAGGGGGGGGGGGGGGTTAAAAAAAAAAGTGACGTAAATTGCTGAAAATAGCGTTAACATTTTTTTTTGCCTTTATTTGCTCAAAACTCTTAAAAATATATAATGTATATTATTATTCATGAATGCACCTGAAAGGATATTCATTTCCTAACAAAATGATGGTATTTTGAGCACTTAAAGTGCTTTAGTTTTTAAGATATGACTATTTTAATAGAACTACCCTCAAATCTGTAATTATCCAAACAGTTTTCTGGTCGATGTGTATTGCTAGTCACAGACTTCATTATGAATCAAAAAATAATATTATAATGGCGATATTTACCTGGACTGGATTAAGGGTTACACTGAGAGAGGAATTCAGTGGAAGCATTAATGTCTCGTCCCTTTTGCCCCCTGGAAAAGAAAATGAAATATTATTATTATATATTCTGCAAATACGAGAAACTAAATAGCAACTTATAAAATGTTTGTGTGGTGGACAGCATAGCACAATGGTTAAAGCATAAAACTATTAATCTGGAAGATTTAGAAGATCCATCGTAAGAAGTGTCACGTATAGACTGGAAAATTAGGTGAAAAGTTTTAACATAGTAAAAGGTAAATAAAAAGAAAAACATTTAATCAGGCTTCTTTTCGTATGAGTCAGAATTCATCAGTACTGCTCCCTGTTTCCCCAACTGTACAACCATGCAGAAATGTTAAACTACTGTGAACAGACATCTCGCTGCACAGCTCATAACTTAGGATGGCCCCCGAAACTTCCACCCTAATTCTCAGTAGCTCCTTATGTCTACAATGGTGGCCTGCCTTGTTTGGGGTAAACTATGTTAAAAAAAAAAAAAATTTTTTTAAATATGGCAACAGTAATCAACTGAAAGTAATTCATTTTATGAACATTGAGAAAAAGATAACTAACACATATATAGAACAAAATTATAAAGTTCATAGGATTTAGGAAGATCGGAATGATCAAGTAGTTTTGAGGAGCGATAGAATTGTATGGATCGAGCATAATCTCAATGTAAACAAGGAAGAAAAAGTTTGGGTGCTTCGAAGACATTATTATAATTGTTTTTGTGTGAGTTCATGTTGACAGACATCTTTCTCTTTTCTTTTTGAACTTCCATTGATACTTCATTTCAATCACTCAAGGAACACAGGGAATTTATTGATTTTTCAAGGTTTCATAAAATGACATTTCCTTAGAATTTCTCTAACTAGAAGACCCAGGGAACACAATGCAAAAAACTGCATGTAAAAATATACAACGGTTAAAATTTGAAAGCAGTTTAAAGTCAGCCAATTTTTACTTATCGGTCACTTCATTTCTCCTCGGGCGTGCAAGTAAAATTCTGAGGAAAAAATAGTCAATTTTGAAATTTTCGCCAAATTGTTTAGAAACACTGAAAAATTTTGTTTCCATTTTTTCTCCTCTTTCTGAATATATAACAAAGAAAACCCTTAGACTGCCTTCCAATTTGAAAAATCCAATTTGAAGTTGGATACGGGTGAGTTATGTTGACAGACATCTTCCTGCCTTTTTAAATTTCCATTGATACTTCACTTCAATCACTCAAGGAACGTCTGGATAGATGGAAGAGTAGCATGGAGGAAAAGAGTCTTAGAGTCAACATGGATAAAACCAAGGTCATCATCGCTGGTTCAACCCATAGCTTACTGAGGAAAACAGGAAAACACTTGTGTGCCGTATTCCTAATAGGAACGGGCAGCAACTCAATCATCTGCACCCACTGTTCAGGATGGGTCCACAAAAAATGCAGTTGCATAAATGGCTCTCTCAGAACAGATCCTTACTTTAAGTGTTTGCGTTGCACCGGCGCAGCAAGACCAATAGATGGCAGACCACTGACAGAGGTGGATACTGGTGACGACAAGCTTGAAGTAGTGACGGAATTCTGTTACTTTGGAGACGTGCTCTCATCGGGTGAAGGCTGTGAACTCGCGGCAGTAACACGTTGCAAGTATGCTTGGAGACAGAATTGGTAGCAGCTCTCTAAACTAACACCTCCCAACAGCTACGAGTGGTCATGTATACTCCTCGTGTGTCAGAAGTGTGTTAATGTATGGCTCTGAAAACCTGGGCTGTCTCTTCCAGCACACTAAAGAAACTACACCATAATGACAAGGCAATGGTCAGATGGATCTGTTTGGTGAGGCCTGAACAAAGCATACCTTTTGGGTCTCTACTCGAACAAGTCAACTTGAAAAGCCTTGCAGACATCATGTAGAAGCGCAGACGGTGTTGGTTGGGGCACGTTGAGTGCAGCAATGATTGGATTGCGTAAGGCCGACAGTTGAATGTGCCAGCAGAGAATACCACCTCTGGCAGACTCAAGTTGCCTTGGAAGGACGTGATCAAACGTGATAGGAAAGCCATGTGTATGGATTCTGTCAGGTCTCACCAAAGATAAGAATGGAGGGAAAGACTTAGATCGAGACTAGACAATCAGGCCCCACCCTCATTAGAGGATTAATTGTGGCCCGATTCAACAAATAAACCAGATGATGGGGGGAAAGATGTGAGGTCAGAACGATGTGGGAACAAGTGCAGTGGAATTACGGGTAGGTTGAGAGAGGATAACCAATTTGTGTGAAAGAAGTGCAAAACAATCAAGATGGATGAGAACTCAGATGTGGATAAAGTGTATTTGGATGATGAGGCTATTGAGAAGTTTTGTTATCTTGGTGATACCATTGGAGCACAGGGTGGAGCAGGTGCTAGTGTGATTGCAAGAATTAGGAGTGGATGGAGTAAGTTCAGGGAACATCTGCCGTTAATAATGAGTAGAATGTTACCACTGTCGATCAAAGGAAGTGTCTACCAGGCATGTGTACGCAGTGTGATTTATGGAAGTGAAACCTGGCTAGGGTTGAGGACATGTGTTGCATGGAGAGAAATGATATGAGAATGCTATGATGGATGTGTAATTTGAGCTTTAAAAACAGATTAATTCTGGACAGGAAGAGGTATGCCGAACAAGAGACTTTAATGGTATGGCCGTGTTGAAAGAATGGATGAGAGGTTAGGGGTCAATGTAGAACAGTTAAGGTAGTAAGTCCTGTTCACAGGGGAAGGTGAAGAAAAACATAAGAGGAAGAGGGATAAATAAAGACCTGGGTAGAAATGGTTAGTTTGGAAATCAATTTCTTAAAGCCATCCAACACATACCAGCATGTAAAACGGACGTTAAGCTGAATATGAATATGATAAGGTAATAATTCCTGACTTTCATAGCTGACCATATCTTTGTCCCTACACATCTTTGATTCTTAAATGCGAGTTACTTTTCACTCAACAAATTTCATTCCTATCACAATTCCTTTCTTTCTGTCAACTTGCATTCACTGTGTTTACTTTAACAAGTTATTCAGAGAATGGGCTTCTTTTGGAATGGATCAACTTCGTTACGCAAACCCTATGTGATGTCGAAACATCTTAAAGCAGACAGATGTAGCAACAAGGAAAATTAATTTTTCATCAAATTCATAGTATTTGTTTTTAATCATTTAATGATCAAAAAATGATTTACAAGTATTTACTTGTTGGGTAGACATGAAAATATTTTCAACTCAATAAATCTTTTTTTTAAGTTTATAATTTTAATTATTCTTGTTTTTTTTTTTTAGAGGAAACTAATTTTTTTTAATTTTATTTATTTTAGTGCATTTTAACATTTTTGTGCATGAAATAATTGTTTTCATCTAATTTCATGAACGAACAAAATTGGAGTAAATCATTTTGACTACGAATTACACAAATTCTTCACCCAAAACAAAACTGTAATAAAATGTTACAGTTTATTCGAGGCAGAAAAGGATATTTGGATGGCAAAGCTATTGAGATTGTTCAGAAGATACCATTGGAGCAGAGAGAGGAGCAGGTGCTATCGTAAAAGTTTAAGAGTAGATGGAGTAAGTTCAGGAAAGCCACCACTCTTGACCAACAGAAAAGTCTATCAGGCATGCGTACGCAGTGCGATGATGTATGGAAGTGAAACCTGGTCAGTGAGGGGTCGAGGACATGCGTTACATGGAGAAATGATATGCTAGATGTGTAATGAGAGGCTTAAGAGGATGATTAAATCTGGAGAGTATAGAGATACGTGTGCAGAACAGGAGACTTTGGTGGTATGGTCACATTGAAAGAACGGATGCTAGTTTTAGAACAATTGAGGTTGTAGAGTCAATTGGCAGGGGAAGACCAAAGAAAATACGGGAAGAAGTGATAAGGGTGAACTTGAGAGAAAGAGGGATAATAAAGATTTGGGTAGAGATACTCAATTTCTAAAATCCATCCAACGCATGCCAGCATGTAAAACAGACATTAAACCAAATATGATGATGATTGGGGAACTAGTCATTATTATATTGAAAACTCTACGAATAAATATTTTAACAAAACTCGGTAACAAGATGTTAAGTGGTTATTACATTTTTTAAACTACATATAACAAATATAATATCCACTTAAAATCGTGTTATCGGGTTTTATATTTTTAAAAGATTATATTTAAGATTTAATAATTCCAATTCATTTTTATGAGTTAAAATTTTATTGCATTTGAAAGTTATAAATCTAAACTTAATCTGAACGAAAAAAATTAATCTGTATGCAAATAATTAAAAGCAAATTAAAACGACTTTCTTGGCAGATTTCATTTGTCAATAAAAACGTCAAATTTTTTTCTCTCTGATTTATGAAGTTCTGTAAGCGAGTTTATTCTCATCTTTAATTTGTAATATTCAAAGAAACACATAAAACGTTAAATTAATCACTTTTGAATTGTTTGGAAGGAGAAGAAATTTCAAGTATTGCAGTAAAACTTTCAATATAACTAAAACCGACAGACAACTGAATAGGGTAATCTGTATATATTTGTCAATGTAGACTTAAATCTCCACACTGTAAACGGAAAAATAAAAACAAGATTTTATTTTTTGTGCATTATGTCGACAGAATAAAAACATTTTAGATTTTTTAGAATGGAAGTTCACTTTACTATATAAATTTTAAATGATCGTCCACTTCCTGACCAGAAAATGTTAGTAATTTACCTGCTTCTTGACCACATAGCATAGGAGGACAAGACGTTAGAATAACCTAGTTCGTTAACTTCAAGTCTCATAGTTTACTATTCTTTAATGTTTCGTGTATGTTGCAAAGGCTATAATTCAGGAAAAAAAGAATTGCGCCGAATAAGTTTGGCACGAAAACAAACTTACACTGAAGAAGACTTATTATGTGGGTCTGTGCCAGAATGGCGTCGGCAAAATGTCAAATTCATGCATCATCATATTCAGTTTAATGTCTGTTTTACATGCTGGCATGTGTTGAACGGCTTAAGAAATTGATTTTTAAAGTATCTCTGTCCAGGTCTTTATTCCTCAGGTTCATTTTATCACTTTGTGGAGGAAGTGATGATCTTGAGCCAGACTCAAACGATGGAGGTGGCCCCGACTTACTTCATCCCCGCAGTAAAAGGGTCCGCCTTTACCTGGCTTGCAGATGGAAAAGGAAATAAGTTTTGACTTCATAGTTTTCTAGTGAGGATTGAACTCGCGACCTTAGAGTAACAAATCCACTGGTTGCTGCACAATAATACGTGGATTCACCCTGACGACAAATACTGAGTCAGCAAATTATGTTTTTTTGATTGGTTAAACAGAATTAACTGAGAAGCGAAATCTTTTAATAAAAAGGGAAGAAAAAAGGGAGAATGGAGAGAATCTGAGGAAGATAGAAGTGAGCGCCGGAGTGAGATTTTGCTGCGAGCCAAATTATTTTCGTTTATTAGAGCTTGAAGTTATACAGGTTTTTGGTGCTTCTACAGGATTTGAACCAAACTGCGTTTTTTTTCTTTAACTTTTGGAGTCTAGTAATAGACTTCCAAATTCCCGTTTTCACACTTCCTTCCATGTTTTCCTTATTAACGAACCTGCTACCTCAACTGTTCTATATCTACTAACCCAAGAACTCTAATCCATTCTTTCAATGTGACCATTCCATCTAAGTCCACTCTTCTGCACACATCTCCATATACTTTCCAGATTTAATCTTCCTCTGAGGTCATCAGAACTAAGCCTGTCTTTAAGACAGACATTACACATCCATCATATCGTTCCATATCATTTCTCTCCATGCAACGCATGTCCTCAACCCTTCATGATGTAAATTAATGTGTTTACCATCAGATGAAGTTTCATGTCATCCCCAGAACAGATTCTATTTAATCAGAAACTGACAGGTCATAGTGAACCTGGGAGTAATGTTAACTGTTCAAAGTTAATTACAGACTACAAATTGGGGCCTCATCCACCGTCATACCTCCCTTGGATGTAGTTTAAGGTCATAAAATCTTTCAAAAGAAAACATGAAAAATGATGACAAGCTTTCACTCATGGGGAACAAGTGGTACTAAACTACACATTATTAAGAGACACTTTCTTTTCCCTAAATACTTTGTCGTATAAAGTAAAATCTTACTCGGAAATAATGAAAACAAATAAAGTCATTTTTTTTCTTTTATTTCAACATACTTTAACCATTTGTGTCATCTCCAGCAATGGAGACATTAAAGTTATCATCTGCTTAATTGTTATAGAAAATTATTAAATGTGATAAATGATCAACGCCAAAGAGAATTCTCCAAAGATGAAAAAGATAAAATTTAGTTTTTCTAAAAATAAAATTAAAAAGGGGTGCTTCTTTACTTTCACAACGACATGAAAATATTTAAAGAAATGTATAAACTTTGTTATGTACTTACGTGTTAGCTGAAAATAAGATTGTACAGAAAAAATTACCCAAATTCATCCAGTATTTATTATATTATAAGAAAAAGGACAAAAAAAAAAACAAAAAAAATCTATCTTACATATCTGTAGACATACTTATTTGGCAAGAGAGATAACTCAAATTTTGTTTTCGGGAAAACTCAAAATGGCGACAGATAAAATCGTTTTTTATTTTTAATAAATACTGGATGAATTTGCATAATTTTTGATGTAGTCTTTTCAGCTACCACGTAAGTACATAAAGTTTATACATTTCTTTGGCTATTTTCTTTTTGAAGAGATGCCTAATATGTCGTAAAAAAGAACTAAAAAACAAAAAAAGGTTAGTCAATTAAACGTTCAGAGCAAGAGTACAATAAGGACCCCAGTTCATTAACACAACACGCGGAACATGTTCCGGAAGTCATCGGCGTCTTCCGGTTGACCGCGCAATACATGTGGTCGTTATTTACAAAACAACTTGTAAATAAACCTTTTATTTATTTTAATAAATGCAGTACATTCTATATTTCGGAATTTTTTTTTTCCTTTTAACATGTTAATATTTATTTTAAGGCACAGGGTCCTCCATAAATAAAACAAATAAAATATTAACATGTTTTCTTTTAAAACATGTTTTGGTGTTACTATTTACTTGCCTCCCCACGAGGGCAAAAATGGGGGATATGAAATATTTATCGCCGGACTTAAGTAATCTTCCGTTTTGTAGGGAAAAATCAAGCTTCCCAAAAAGGGGCACTCTGGGTCTTACCTCAGTTTAGAAGGATTTTTCTATACTACACTTTGCTCCTAGCCCGAGGAGGCAAAACGGAAGATTACGCAAGTTATTTTAATAAATAAACGAAATATATATGCTTTTTTAAAAATTAACTGACTTGTAATCTTTCGTTTTGCCTCCCCACGAGGGCGGAGTTAGACTTCAAAGGGGAGGAGAAAGGAAAGGGGGAGGAGAAGGGAAAGGGGGAGGAGAAGGGAAAGGGGGAGGAGAAGGGAAAGGGGGAGGAGAAGGGAAAGGGGGAGGAGAAGGGAAAGGGGGAGGAGAAGGGAAAGGGGGAGGAGAAGGGAAAGGGGGAGGAGAAGGGAAAGGGGGAGGAGAAGGGAAAGGGGGAGGAGAAGGGAAAGGGGGAGGAGAAGGGAAAGGGGGAGGAGAAGGGAAAGGGGGAGGAGAAGGGAAAGGGGGAGGAGAAGGGAAAGGGGAGGAGAAGGGAAAGGGGAGGAGAAGGGAAAGGGGAGGAGAAAGGAAAGGGGAGGAGAAAGGAAAGGGGAGGAGAAAGGAAAGGGGAGGAGAAAGGAAAGGGGAGGAGAAAGGAAAGGGGAGGAGAAAGGAAAGGGGGAGAGAAAGGAAAGGGGGAGAGAAAGGAAAGGGGGGGAGAAAGGAAAGGGGGGGAGAAAGGAAAGGGGGAGAGAAAGGAAAGGGGGAGAGAAAGGAAAGGGGGAGAGAAAGGAAAGGGGGGAGAAAGGAAAGGGGGAGAGAAAGGAAAGGGGGAGAGAAAGGAAAGGGGGAGAGAAAGGAAAGGGGGAGAGAAAGGAAAGGGGGAGAGAAAGGAAAGGGGGAGAGAAAGGAAAGGGGGAGAGAAAGAAATTGTTTTTTATGTTTTGGATTTTGCAGAACATGATTGAGTTTTGCAAAGAAAAAAAAAGAAACCATCAATGTTTGGTGCATTTTGAGTCAGGAAGTCAATAACTTCTGACAGCCTGATCTGGTAGCGCCAGTAGGTTCTATTCGACCCATAGATGGGGCCCTTACAGGTACTACCACTTTGGACCAGTGGACCTGGGAGCAATGGCAACTAAGGGGCAACTCCACATTCCCCACAGCTTCCAAATGGAGGCCTCACCACTGGATGTCTTTTAAGATCATACCCAGGACCAGACTAGCTAACTTGACTTCTAATGGACCTTATATTTAAAATACCGTTTTAGCATTATTTTCACACACCCACATAATAACCTTACTACACTCTCCTTCACATAATCTGACAGTCAGGGACAGTCATGTCACCTAAAACGATGACTGATTTATTAGCCAATAACCAATCAAAACCATCTCTATGCAGATTTTAAGGGTGCCATCTGTACTGGAAAAGCATCCTGTCCAGATACCCAATCAGCACATCCTCTTTCAAGAATGCTCATCAAAGCAGAGATGTCCGACTCTTTTAGGTCTCTTTAATGCTAACCAGTTCGACAAGTAAATAGAGGAAAAAATTGGCTGTTAAAAAAACAGAAATAGAAGGGGGAGAGGGGGGGGGGTCAAAATTTCATACAAGTTCGAAAAGATGCACTTGAAAAAGGTTAAAGGTTACATTGGCCAAAACATTGCGAAATTAACAACCAAATCAAAATGAAAATAAAAATGGTCAAAAAATAAAAATTAAATAGAAGTTCAAACAAGTACTATTTTTTTTAATCTTTGGTCATCTTGGCCTTTTGGCTAGAAACAATGCAAAGTGTAGTATCTGTTCTGATACTACATTTCATCTGTTCAGTCTTAGGTCAGTGAAGGAAGATCCTTCGAGACTGAGGCAATTTTAATTTTTGTCCCAACCCAGAGTGCCCTTATTTCGAGAGTTGAATTTTCAACATGTTAAAAATTGACCTTGTGTCTAACTTTGCCCTTGGAGGCAAATAAATAGGGACCTAATTATTGGATGGTTCCAATAATAAAACAAGTAAAGCAATCAACTGCGATCAACATTACTTGAATAATACAAACAAAATTTGATCCCAACCATTGGTTGATTTGGGGGGGGGGGGGCATTATTTTTTTTTTACTATTTTGGGGGTCATCTTCCAACAATTTTTATGTGCTAATGATTTTAGCCAATCTCAGTCCATCTAAGAGGTAAACTAGTTTTGCTGGCATCACCAGTACTTGTTGATGAATAAAGTAACCATTTAGTCCAACACATGTCAGCATGTAAAAAGGACATTAAACTGATGATGATGAACCATTAATTCTAACTTTCAGTTGATCTTGAACAAAAACTAATAAAGAGAATCTTAGATATTTGTAATTAACTGCTATTTTAGGGGCATTTAGCCCCCTCTTCCAAGAAACATGACTCAGTCAATCGTTTGCATTCATGCTAACTGGCTGCAAAAAGTAATGAACCAATTTTGAGAAAATCAGAAAAGTCAAACGGAATAAAAACAGGTCCTTTCTTATTAACATTGAGGGCCCCAAAAAATCTTTTAACAAATGTTAAGTTAAATAGCATCCAAATTTGAATGTGAATTCCATAATGAACCTGCAATTCGACGTATGAATTTGTGCCGGCATCACTTAAAATGGGGGGGGGGGGGGGCGTTATTAAAGAATCCGATAAACTTCAGACATTTATAAAAATAACAGGGGGGGGGGGGCAATAATAAAGTGTTATGGATTAACAATATAAGCACAATCTTGTCTATATAAACCTATAAGATGGGGAGGGCAGCAAGTGGTCAAAAATAAAAACTACTACTGACCAGTCGAGCATATTGCTATTTATTATTATTTTTTTCCTTTCTTGGTTACATGAATAGTTCTGGACTTCGGAGAGTTTCAATTTGGAAGTAGCAGGTGAGTAGAGGGTCAAATTAATGTCCACTTTCGTACTGAAACCTAAAGTAGCGACCGAGTCGATCAGTTGAAGAGAGATCGGCTAAGATTACACCAAGTATGGTGATTTCTTTTTAAAAAGAGAAGGAGTTAATAATTTGTATTATTCAAACTATTATTCTCATCTTGGTTGTGTCATTTCACAACGTTTCGGCTGATATAACCTCTGACCTTCTTCAGGTGCATCTTTTCGAACTCTGGAACCAATACTGAAATTTTGAACTGAACCCTTTATTTAATCGAGGGGAGTAGATAGTTTTTGTTCAGTCAGCCATGATCAGGTAGAAGTACTAATTTTCGTGCTATAAAGCGTTCAGTTTGAAATTCCGCATACGTTTCACAGTTCGAAAACAAGCCCATAAAGAAGGTCAAAGGTGACATTGGTCAAAATGCTGTGAAAATACCAACCAAGATGAGAATAGTAGTGTGAATAATCAAAATCATCAATCCCCATCTCAAAAATTCGGAAACATAAGTTCATAATTTGAGTCACCAATAATAAAGCGAACCAACTCCCAAGAGGATGAAAAAGAAAAAGCTAATAGTTACAAAAGTAAATTTTAAAACTTTTTTTATCAATTTGTTGCAACGTTATTTTAACTTTCAATTTATCTAAAATGTTAATACATCATTCAGATCCTTTTATCTTCATTTTAAATGTTCTTTTCTAGAATAGTGTCGCTTTCGTTTAGGAGATTAATTAATTACAAGCTCTGCTTTTGCTAACATACTTTAATTCTGATGAAAATTACTTTCTACTACAAAATCACTTAAATGTTCAAGTTTGCCACATAAAAACTATCAATTTAAAAAGTTGTTGCTACAGCGATTGCATTGTGAAAATGTGAAAGTGATTTTGAAGCTTTTAAATTTAAAAAAAATAAACGAATGACTTAAAAAATAAATTGTACTCTTCTATTTACAGTATTTTTTGAGCATATGAATTCATAAGGCGAAAAACAGTTGTTGGTTAAAATGTAAAAAAAATAGTTTACAAATGTAGGCATTAATTTAGAAATAAAGCAAAAAAAAAAATGTTGGTAAATTTGTAAATTTATAATTGAATAATTTACTATTAAGTAATGCAAACATTTTAGGGCAGATGAAAGCAATCACCTAGAGATGGTGTATCAATAAAAAAAAAAAACACTGGTCGGTGTCAGGAAGGGCCTCTGAAAAATCTTGCCATCAACTAAGGAAATGACTTCCAAAGAAAATCGGTTCCATTTCAGCATATATAATTTAACGAATAGGCTATATTGCCGGTCCCGGCAAAATAACGATTCCTGCGTTATTTTGCCGTGACCGGCAATATAACGATTCCTGCGTTATTTTGCCGGTTCATGTATATTTAACTAAATTGTTAAACATACAGTGACGCCCGGCACAATAATGAGTCTTACGTTATTTTACCGGCTCGTGTTTATTTAACTATAAATTACTTTTTTTTTTTATTATTTAAATTTTTTTTTTTGTATTATTTAAAACTTTATCAAACGAAATTTTATTTATAATTTAAAACTTTGCCTGATTGATTCTTTTTGTTTGTTTTTAATTAATCTTTGCCTGATTGATTTTTTGTATAATTTAAAACTTTATTAAGCGACAATATATTTTAAAATAACGATAAAATTAATTTTTACTTCCGGTTGATTCGATTAGGAGTGAACTCTTCAAAATTACGACTTATTTTATGATTTCATTGAAGGAACATTTTAAAATAGAAACTGTTTAAATCCAGTGATTTTCTGTATATTTTAACATTATCGAAGTTTTTCTTCATAAAGAAAATCAGAATTTTACATTCCTTTGTAAAGCACATTTTTAACAAGTAAATGTTACCAAAGGCAACATAAATTATTCTTCTACCTGTATAAGTTTATTTGTTTATTTGATTGTTTATTTTTATAAAAAAAAAATCATTTATCAAAATAAATAATAAAATAAACAAATAAACTTATACAGGTAGGTAGAATAATAATTTATGTTGCCTTTGGTAACATTTATTTGTTGCTTATTTTTTTCTTTATATATAACTTATATATAACTTAAGGAAAATTTCAATTACTTAAATCGAGAGCAGACTTAGTAATGTTGGGAAAATTCATCAACATTAATTCTATTATGAAAAGTAAGCAGATATTTCTTTAACCGACACAATAGGGCAGGTCGATTTTTTTTTCTTTAACCGACACAACTGATGATGAAAACAAATTGTTTTTAAATATTTGCCCTTATTTATTTAATTACCTTTTCTTTCGCAAGGCCATAACAATTAGGTTTTTAAAAATAATGAACCGGCATAATAACGATCCCTTTACATTAGTAAATAATTATTGTGCCGGGCGTCACTGTATGTTTAACAATTTAGTTAAATATACATGAACCGGCAAAATAACGCAGGAATCGTTATTTTGCCGGGACCGGCAATATAGCCTCTTCCATAATTTAAAGACCTGGCCAGAATTAGGTCAGTTTGGAAGTTAACTTCTAAAAGCCATCCAACACATGCCAGCATGTGAAACAGACGTTAAACTGAATATGATGCTGATTTAATGCTTAAAAAAATAAAATAAATAAAAGATTTCAATAGACAATTTGAGCAGTTCAAGTAAAACAAAATCTTGCCTTATATGAATAATGAAAAGAGAAAAACTACTTTGTAAAAAAATTTTTTTTTTTTTTATTAGCTTGTTTCTAATTTAAATCACTAGTTTCAATATGATGGAAAAGAGTTGTCTAACCTGACTGGTAAATGGCCTTATAACAAGCAATGCTATATGTAAAGCCACCACACACAACAATGAGGAAAAGTGTATGTAGGTGCTACTGAAAACATTTAAGGTTAGACATACATACCACACAACGGCATGCATCATACAGAAACAGTAATATGTATTGGGACAGAAAAGCAAAAAATATTTTAATTTGAAAATGAGAGGCTGTCCCCATATTATGCCCCCACCCCTTAAAAACCCATTTTGGAAACAATTGATTCATATGGTTCAAATTTTATCAATATTAGAGGTATCTGAATTTTCATAAAGGGCGTTCACCCCTCCCTTTCTGCATAAAACTAAGTATAGGCTATATTAGCGACCTTTATGCTTAGCAGACATATTTCAAAATTCTTAATGATCGGTTAATTAATCTCCCAATTTACCTCACATAAACACACATATATAAATTAACAATCACATACCTAACAGTATATATGTAGAGAAAATATATATATCATTAGAAAAACAAATTACATTAAATATTCTCAAACCATAATAACTCTAAAATGTCAAATTTAAAAAAATAACATACTTACGAATAACCCAACCCCGTAATAACTCGAAATTGCCATATAATTTTAAACACAAAACAAGTATAACTTTGTTATCCATAACATTTCAAGCAAAAACATTAGTCACTTAGATTAAAAAAAGCTTTTGATTAAATATTTAAGAATATTCTCACACTATAATCAATAAAATAAATGACTTGGCGTGCTGAGGTCATCAAATAAATATTAACATTAGAATTCAATTCAGGGCTAGTTTGGACTTCTACTCAAATGTGTACACATGTATAGGACAAAAAATACATTCCTGATGATCGAATCTACCAAAGCTCTATCTGAAAAGATATTGAGCCTTTTGTGTGTGCAAGGTATGCTGGCTGTTCCGATTTTGTTAAAATAATTTTCATGTTATAAATATATAGCATTTTGAATAAATTAAACGTTTTTTTTTTTTAATAAAAAGACAAAGTAAAGCCTGATGAAAATTGTTTGTCTGGTTTGTTCCCCAATTATAAATCGTCATTGTTGAGGATTGTTTATATGAAAATAATTTGTTTTTCAATAAATAAATTGGCACTAACATGATTGCTGTCATGGCATTGATCGATTTCAAACACTGAGTTTAGAAGTGATCAAAAAGAGATAACTGGTAAACCAAGAAGGAAAATTTTGATTGATTATTCGAACTACTGTTCTCATCACAACGTTTCGACCGCTGTAACCTCCGGCCTTCTTCAGGTGTATCTTTTTGAACTCGAGAATATTTCTGTCAAACTCGTGAATCTGGACAGAATTTCGAATGGAACCTTTTATTAAATCCACGGGGGTAGCATGCTCTCATTCTGTCAACCATGATTGGGAGAAGTCTTCAGTAATTCGCAATTCTTTGTATCGCCCGCACCAAGGATTGAATCTTCAACATTCAGACGACTATCACTTAGAACTGAATTTAACTTAGTACTATATCCACTGCGCCATGGGTCCTATAACTGGTAAACTACACACATACAAGAAAAACAGCTGTTTCTTCAACAGATACTTTATTTTTCAGATTAAAATTTGTAAATAGACTGTATAGTTCAATTTGATAATGAAAGTCGAATTTTAACAAAATAAACTTTAATATAAAATTACTAGTACACAAATCTTGGGAATTTTTTTTTTAAATCTACCTTTAATGATCAAGGGACTTTCGTGATATGGCTTTGAAGTTCTGGAAAATTTTAGGTACATGACAGGTAGTTAATCTTGAAAAGTATAAAAAATATAACCATCATCAGATTTATTTTTAACAGACCTTTGATTAGTCCTTAAATTTCAGACAAAGATTATGTATAAAAAAAAACAGAAAATGATTTTAAATTATTAGAAAAACGCTTTTGAATAAAAATAAATCAATTATATCAACAAACATTATTCTGAAGAAGAATGCCATAGAAACTAAGTTGAATTTTCTTTCACCTTTCGCGTTTGTTTTACGGCATATCAACCATCTATAGGTTATTTAATGCCAAATAAAGTTGTGAAATATAATTCTATAGGTAGGGTCATTATTTTATATTCTTATAAAACATTGCTCTCAGATAGGATAATGTTGATAAAGGACAACAGAAAGTGGAGAATTATTAATGCAACCTGAACAGAGCATGCCTTTTGGGTCTCTGCTCATGCAGGTCAACTTGGAAAGCCTCGCGGACGTCATGCAGAAGAGCAGACTGCATTGGTTGGGGCACGTTCGCAGCAATGGCTGGATTGTTAAAGCGTGACAGTTGAATGTGCCAGCAGAGAAGACCACCTCTGGCAGACCCAAGTTGTCTTGGGAGGGCGTGATCAAACATGATAGGAGAGCCTTGGGTATGGATTCCGTCGAGCCTCAATAAAGACAAAAATGGAAGGGAAGACTTAGATCGAGACTGGACAATCAGACCCCACCCTCATCAGAGGATTAATTGTGGCCGAGTCAACAAATAAACCGGTTGATGATGATGAATGGTGATTTTGATGTTATCAAAAAATCACATTGAAACAAGAAAAGGCAAAATGTCAAAGTAATTATTTATATATGAGAGAATTATAATCTAGCATGTAAAATCAGAGATTGGAAAAAAAATTCATTATCAGGTCAAATTAACAATTGGAAAAATTTCATGTTTCAGATTAAATCACTAATTGAAAATGATTAATTGGAAAAACTAGTGGATCCATTTTCGTTTTTTACCCTTCTGTATGGGTTTGCAGTCGGCGAATTTGTGGCCCCGCCGACATGGCAGAGATGCTATAAGGAGTACAGATTAAGCCACTAAGATGAACATGGGAATGGAATATACAACATTGACATTCACTTTTTTCAATGAATCAATAAAATTACAAACGACATTATACGAAAGCTTATACATCTTCTCTTCAAGAACTGCAGGTTTGTGGAACTCTCTTCCTGCTGACCGTTTTCCTCCTACCTATAGACTTGGTCTTTTCAAGACTAAGGCCAATAGGCATCCACTGTCTTTGCAATAATCATATTTCGTTTTTGTTAGCTGCTTACATCAAGTGGCTTCATGCCTTGTCTGGAGCGATTTCCATAAAAAGATTTTTTTCAATCTTAAGTAAAGCGTCCCCTCCCCCCCCCCCCATTCCTTTGATGTCAATAGCTCTTTTACTTATACTCGTAACAGCTACCACCCTGGTCGGATTGAGCTGGCTTTCTTTCAAGCAAGTACACCGTCTCTGACCATTACAACCAAGTTTGTGAACAAAAGATACATACTTAAAACTGTTCAGTCGGTCAGTTTTGGCAAATATTGGTCGGTGTTATTAGAATCAAAAATTTAACTTCCAATAATTTCATATTTATTTCAATCAACAGTTTTTGTGTTCATTACTAATATCATAGAGAGAGGAGCTAACTGTCCCACAGTCTCAAGTCTTCTTCCTGCTAATTAGAGTTATATTTTCAAATTTCACTGCTAATACTTTCCCACTCCTCCCTTTTTGATAAGTGATTTCCCTCCATTGAACGTTATTTGACCTACTTACAGTTTCCATAATATGCTTAATAATTTGCATATAAATAACACTGGTATGGTGGGCAAATTGAATCAGAGTTCAATTCCCATCTGAGGAAACAACAAAATCTTTTTTTTTTATAAATATTCTGATTTTTATACTTTTATGCGAAAGGAAAAATAAATGGTCAACCTTTTACTTTTTTTAAAGAGGATGCAAAATCTTTTAGATTTATTCATAATCCCATTTCAGTCACGTAAATTATTAATGAAAGTAAGACCGCCGGGTAGTGACAGTGTGCATATATATATATAATAAAAACCGATGTTTATTCATAAGAAAATCATCAATTTTAGAAGATAGTTTTTATATAAAAAAAGATAACATTTAGCATAGTTTGAGATTATTTTTATTATTTAATTCCATTTATAGAACAAGAGATTAATCACTTAAGGGGTGTCTTTTGATAACAATAAACATCTGATAACATTAAGCAAAGAATAAGAAAGTTTAAATCAACCTGTTAAACAACTTTTTTTTAATAAAAAACATTTTATTTGAAGCACTTGTCTGTTGGGGTTGGTTGTTTATTTACAGATTGTAGTTTTTTTCAGAAAATACATTTTTACTTTCATTTTAATAAAATGTTTTGGGAGTGACCGATTTTGTTAATAGTTTGCCGACAGAGAATTTATAAAACCAGACAATATAGTGTATAAAAATAACAAGCGGGGCCACCATCTACAATCGGAATTCTTGTTTCGGATGGGTGTAACTGAAAAATATCCACATATTTATATTAACAAAATAATAGAATTTTGTGTTTTCTTGTGTCAACATAACTTTGATAATTACATCATTTTTATTTACTGTTAATCAAATATTTATTGAAATCAAAAATACAATGGGATAGAATAAAATATAATTTTTTAAATTCTACAAAAAACATTTAATCAATTACGAAATTTAATCCACCAGAATGCATTTGTTTCTTATACAAGTCAGCCATTTTCATTTTTTGTTAACAGTTGGAGAAAAAATGAATTACTTTATGACCCTTCAAAATTTGAACGGAATTTCGAAGTATTTAAACATTAACAAACAACTTTGTGCGTGTTTTCATGTCAATTTTTTTTAGCTTGCTTATATATTATATTTCACCGTCTTCCATCGCATTCTTTAGTTGTCGGAGTACCATATTAAGATATTTTAGATAACATAAATATACTTATATACAATCCATTACTCCTTTGTCTGAAGAACATGTCAACAATTTTGATAATCACTTTTTTTTTTTATTTACTATTAATCAAATGTTTATTACAATTAAAAATACAACAGTGTAAAATACAATTATAAAAATCCTTTTTAAAAATAAATTTAATTAAAAAATAAAATCCACCAAAATGCATTTCCAGGCGCTTTTCAAAACTCATGAGAATTACTACACAGTGGGCTATTCGGCCTATAGACTCTCCATTCGGGTTCAACATTCATTCTACCTATCATTTTTACATAAAATCATATTCTGAAGTTAGGGTTACCATATATAATGATATAGTTAACCATTATTCATCATTAGAATTAGGGTCCATAAGTGATAACTGCACAAATTTGGCCCTATAAATGGGTCTATAAATGTTACAAATTTGGCCCTATAAATGGCTGCACTCCAAATCCTTACATTTGCTAGATCAGTCGGGCACGTGTGAATACCAGCGATGTGCAAGAACAGTAACATTAGTGAATAAATCTTATTTTTAGATGAATTATATTCAGTTTCAAGACTCAGACATAGTATCTTGCGTCAAGTATATCCTTTCCTTTTCATTATTTTTTTTTTTACATGATTCACCCCAAACAAGGCAGGCCGCCACTGTAAACGTAAGGGGCTACTGAGAAAAAGGAAAAGGGGAGAAGGATTGGTGGTTCAGCTTAAATTGGGATCTGAGCAGCGAGATGTCTATTTACATTAGTTTTAAATTTCTGCATATCAGTACTGTCGGGGAAACAGGGTGCAGGGAGGGAGTTCCAGAGGCCAGCAGCACGAGGAAAGAAGCTATTTGAGTAGAATGCTCTCCGGCATCTGGGGACCTCCACAGTGAATGAGATTTAGTAGAATGTCGAGTTAGTCTAGTGAATTTACGTCGAGGGGGCACCAGAATAGCCAACTCATCGGAGCATAATCCATTGAAGTATTTGTAAAACAAACACAAGGATGCCACATTGCGGCGATGGGACAGGGGCTGGAGCTTAGCTGACAGTGAAGGACCTATTAGGTTGACTACTCTTTTTTAGACTTTGTCAAGGAGGGAGAGACTAGTAGATGATGCACCAGCCCAGATGTGGCAACAATACTCCATGCATGGGCGAATGGTGGCTTTGTAGAGATACAGAATAATGTCAGGTGTAAGGAGTCCACTAACACGGTAGAGGGAGCCAATCTTCTTTGCGGCAGCCTTGGCAATGTCTTCAATGTATGTGTTCCAATTCATGTTACCTGTGAAGGTTAGGCCAAGGAGTTTGAATGATGAACTCTCAGGTAGGGTGTTATTTGCCATGACAATCGGTGGTTGGAGAGGCTTCTTGTAGTTGTTGAAGGAAAGGAGCTTAGTCTTTGTGGCATTAAAAGTCACCAACCATTTATGGCCCCAATCCACTACAGCCTGGAGGTCATTTTCTAAGAATTCAGCCATTGCCTCAGATATGATCGCGTCTGTTTTGCCAACATGGCGAGAGTAAAGCGTGGTGTCGTCAGCAAATAAACCAATCTCAGACACTATGTCATCAGGGAGATCGTTTATATAGATCAGGAACAACAAAGGTCCAAGAATAGATCCCTGGGGCACACCAGCATTTATGTCATGTTGCTTAGATGAACGGCCATCGAGGAGAACCTGGATTTTTCTTTTGTTTAGGAAGGATCTAATTATATTAAGTAGTTGCCCAGTAATACCGTATGAGCGTATTTTCAGGAGAAGCCCTTTATGCCATACCTTGTCAAAGGCCTTGGATATATCAAGCGCTACTGCCCTAGCTTCACCTGCCTTGTCGAGAGTATGATACATGCGTTCAGAGATGACCGTTAAGATGTCTGCAGTAGATCGTGCTTGATGAATATTAACAAATTATAAGGATTATTCTCGTAAAAAGCTGGTGATACATTGGTTTGAGAAGACGATTCTCCAAATGCAGCATTCACCAAAAGGCCTTTGATCCTGCAGTTGCGTAAAGAATGCCATGACATTTTGGATGTTCAAGGTTTGTTGAACACAGATATTGACACGATGGTCAAAAATGGATTTCCTCTTGGGGATAAGAAAGTGATGGCCACTGATGTACACACCATGTTCGACAACAAAGCTGCTGACATCTATCTGGGACTTATTGCGACCTGTACACCAAATCAACATATCAAGAGAATGGAGCTATTTTCCATTGATCGCAATGGCCATACAATGCACAACATTTTCGATAACTTGGTTGATGAAGATGGTAAGATCACAAAGCATCCACACGGCAAGGTCAAATAGATAAGCCAATACTAAAGTAAAATGTCAAATCATCACAAATTCTTCATTGTTTGCTCAGATCATTTCATAAAAACTGTAGTGCACGTGAAAGCTGGAGTGAAATTCAGGGCTCTTACAACAAACCCCTTGTTGAAAACAGCAAAAGTGCTTTCCGATCAGCATTGGTAGATTCCCTGCACATCAAATGGGACCAACTAGATCCTGTTGGAAAAGATGGAACCACAATCACAGGCAATACTGTGCATCTTTTGCTCCACACACACACACACACACACACACACACACACACACACACACACACAGAGAAGCTGTGATCAACGAACTGGATGTTGAGTGGAGAGATACGTTTTCTCTAAGTGCTTCCACATCTATCGATCATACTGAGAGCGGTTTCTTTTAAGTGGCTGGTCAATGTACTTGTGTTTAAAGATGTTTGTCTTGATTTGTATTTTTTATTATTAACACCTTTCCTTAGGTGAGTATCACCGGTTCTGTTCACAAGTTGATTGAGCTGAATAGTGGGAGAGGTATTGGTGCTCTTGATGAAGCAGCTACGGAAGGTTGTTATAAAGTTCTTCGAGAGATTCGTACTAAACTGTCACAAACAAACATTACAACAAGCCAACTTAATTGAAACCATATGTAGAATGTGGTATACCTCAGATCCACTAGTTTACTATGAAAGAAAGAAAGGGTTAGGGTTAGTGTGTTGAAATTTATAACTGAAGTGTGAAATTCTATTAGTTCAAAGTAAAAATTTAAAGTTTGAGTTAGAAAATCTTCTTTTTTTTGTCGTAAAATGCCATAGCTGAGGTTTTTTATGGTTGAAACTCCCGCATTTAATGTATCAGAATTCACAGAAAAATTTAATTGCCTGGATTTCCCTGCTCAAAATTATATGAATTTTGTTTTCATAGTGACCATTTTAACTTTTGACTTATGTGCAATTTAGGTCAATTTCACATGTGAAAAGCAAAGTAAAAAATATGTCAGATATACGAGAATCATTTACTTGTTAGAAGATAGTAACGGCTTTTTAGCTTATTAAGAATCAAAATATTTAAGGGTCTTCACTTTGTGGTTCAAATGGACTCGATGGAGAAAAACATGAATTCACTACAAAGACATTAAAGAATTCACAATTACATAAAAAAAGATTCAATAAATGATGTCTCTTCATTTAAAACTTGGCGAGCACATGCTGCTAGCCCAGATGCGTTTATTCCCTGCTCCACCAGACTGTTCAACATAAGTATTGGTTTACTCCTCTCCAGGAGTTAGGCACAAGGCCAGGTTTTATCTTACTCCCACAAGTAAGATGTGACCCAAGGTCGGGTCGGGAAAGTGGGGTTTAAAAATTGCCTGGGCAGCCCCGTCGGCATTCCCCGGTAGGGGCGCCTCAAACAGTAAGCAATTAACTTACTCCTCCATAAAGAGGGGAGGCAAAGCCTGGGAGGGTGGACCTTCTAGAACTGCACAGGACAATCCCATAGACCGGCGTAAATCAAGCCCCGAAGGCCAAGACAATACCAGTCTATGGGGTGCAGTATCCATCGGAACAGATACTACACTTTGATCTTGACCAAAAGGCCAAGAAGTGTTCAACATAAGTAGCTATGGGCTTCCCATTAGTCATCTCAAAAAGTTCCCAAGAATGACTGCACATCTGGTGGACGCTCGGTGAGATCATTGCGAATGGAAAGATTTGTTCGTAGTGAATCATGAGATTTTGTCACAGATCTTTTACAGATTCAGGTTTGACAACTTTAGCAGAATCACTTTGTGTAATCGACAATATTATATTGAAATAAAAAAATTTTTTTTTAAAAAAGCTTAGAAAATGCTTCCCTATCAGATGATTTGAGAATCACACTGCAAATGGCGCCAATCAGCAATAGGACCGGTATTTGTGTTACCCCCAATCTTTGTTGAATAAATGACTGAAGAAAAGAAACAATGTTTCATAACAAGAAAAAAAGTTTGATACAATTACAGATGAATGAGTGAAGGAAAGTTTGAATACACGTCTGATGAGCTACAAGTTAATGAAAAATCTGGTTTCAAAAACCAATTTTTGCTCATTTTTGTGTTTTCGGCCAATTATGCCAAATAAGGAAATTTGTTACCAGGCCTAAAATATTTTTTTAATTTCCAGATCAGTCTCATCACTATTCTTCCAACGAGCTCTCAATCACATTCGGAAAATCGAAGGAAAAAAAAATTTATGGAATTTTCCCATGTTTTTTTTTTTTTTTACCCTTGTTCACCCCAAACAAGGCACACTGCCACTTGGACATAAGCGGCTAATATTAGCGATCATGTCTACATGTTTCTTAATTTTGAACACACTGTGCAATGGCTGAACGTAATCAAAAAAGGAACAAACGGAACTGGCATGCTGCACAGCATCTACAAAACAACGAGATGATTCTGCTCGATTAGGGATGTGAATAACCAATGGCAAAAAAAGCTGAAATTGAGATGAATTTCCTAACCTGGTGGGTCACGGCCCCCCATGTACTTGTATGGAGAGGGCAGCACAAAAATCAACAAACTTTATTCCTAAACAACTCCAATTGGTTTTTAGTAAGAAAGTAAAAATTAAAAGACACTAAGTGCACATATGAGGAGAAGGAAACAGGAAGTCATTCTTTGATGAAACAAAAATATTCTAAACTCCTACTCTGATTATCAATCGTTTGAAGTCTTAGCCTTCACAGCAAAATTAACATTTTCAGAGAGAACCGTCATAAGAGGGAAAAGGAAGGCAAGACGAAAAGAAAGAAAATGGGAAAAGAGAAAGAAAAAAAAATCCAGCTAAATAGTGACAAAAAAAATAAGGAGGTAAGGCTCTAGTAATTTGGCAGAAATCAGCTTTTTCTTATTTAAAACAAAAAAACTAGCTAATATACGTGACCGGAGGGAGCCTACTTTTTGCTAGGCTGGAAGGGCTATATAATTGTAAAAGAACTACATAATACGTAGTTAAAGGAAAATAAATTGTTTTGGATTATTAAAATAATTTCCAACGCTATCTATAATGTTTACCCATTCATTAATTCATTTATTTTTTATTATCGCTTATGTTTGGATTCATGTTTTGAAACTTAATGTAAATCATAAATCTATGACGTCACGAAAACATGCTACATCTTTACCAATAATTGATGTTTTCTCAAAATTCAAAGTGTATCTATTAGAGGATCTTTTGTTGAATACAGCTCTTCATTCGAAGAAGCTACTCTGAGCCTTCACATGCAGGACCGGAACCGTGTGGCTTTCGAAAGATACCTGATCACCAGTTTGATCCTTGTAGTGTCTTGCATTTGGAGACAACAACGTGTTTCATAATTACCTCACTTACATTGTATAGTTGTCTCCCTTTGTATATTTCTCTTCTGTATATAAACGAAAGCTGACGTGTATCTCCCTCTTTAGAAGAAGCTCTCGGAAGCGTAAACATCAAACCATGTCTCTCTTTCTTATTCATTCTACGTTCTCGCTTCGCATTGTATGTACAAGTATCTATTAGTCGCCAGCCGAATATTAATAGATTCACATAACAATTGACAAGCGAGAACATTATAAATGGCGACGAGAATTTTAAACAACTCACGTTTAAAAAAAAAAAAGAGAAAAAACAGTTCGAATGAAAGTCGTTACAAGGCCACGAGAATTTTAAACAACTCACGTTTAAAAAAAAAAAAGAGAAAAAACACTTCGAATGAAAGTCGTTACAAGGCCACGAGAATTTTAAACAACTCACGTTTAAAAAAAAAAAGAGAAAAACCACTTCGAATGAAAGTCGTTACAAGGCCACGAGAATTTTAAACAACTCACGTTTAAAAAAACAAAACAAAAACTAAACGATACGAAGAACGAAACGAAAGAACATAACACACGGAATGAATAAAGAGACAATTTTGACCAAACTTTGATGTTGCTCCGGAACTTTTCGAAGAGCCCGTGCCAAAACAAAAACGGAGAAGTTTTGCACGGAAACCTTCAGATACTGAAAAGGCAAGAAAGAAACAGGTCCCTGGCCGAAACGAAAGAGGAAAACAGACAAATGCGGCCAAACTCTGATATTGCCCAAAATCATTCAAAGAGTCCGTACAGAGACAAAGAACAGAAGTTATTCAAGCCCAGACATAATTCTACTACATAAGAAGAGAGCTGGCAAAGTCCCAAAAGTGCCACGTACCTTGGCAGAAAGGACAGATAGTCTCTATACAGTGCCCACGTGCAAACAACGACTAGTTGATTCAGCAGGGAATGCTATCAACACTTCGAATGAAACAAAATAAACCAAGAACACTGAAGGAAAAAAAAAAAAAAAAAAAAAAAAAAAACCAAAAAAACAACGTAACTGGGATAAAAAAACTCCTTAAAGAAAAAAACAACGAATAACGTAAACAACCAGATTTATCGGTGTAGCGCACAGTTAAAAAAAAAAAAACCCGGAATCTAACACCTTTGATTCCCACGTGGCAGCAATGCACGAAGAAAGGAAGAAAAAAGGAAAAGAAGAGAAGCAGTGACATATGCAGACAGAGAAAGAAGGAGAGAGTTTCGACGTCCAACCCAGGACAACTCTTCACGCGGACAAATTCAGACAGCTCCCCTGAAGAAGAGAGAATAGGAATCAAAAACAGATTGATTCAAAAGAGTCGAAAGTCGATTTCCCCCCCCCCCTCATCCTGCAGACGACGTAAGTTGGTCTTCAATTACGTATCTTGCAAAGAAAAAGAAAAAACGATTTCCTCCTTGACTGAGACAATTGTATAATCGGTGATCCCCCTTGAAATCAGAGAATCATCATGGACAATAATGGACTGTACTCCCCCCGCTTATCATACGCACGCACGAGTACACTTAATTAAGGTGGAGAGAGGTGTAGTGTCTTGCATTTGGAGACAACAACGTGTTTCATAATTACCTCACTTACATTGTATAGTTGTCTCCCTTTGTATATTTCTCTTCTGTATATAAACGAAAGCTGACGTGTATCTCCCTCTTTAGAAGAAGGTCTCGGAAGCGTAAACATCAAACCATGTCTCTCTTTCTTATTCATTCTACGTTCTCGCTTCGCATTGTATGTACAAGTATCTATTAGTCGCCAGCCGAATATTAATAGATTCACATAACAATTGACAAGCGAGAACATTATAATCCTGACAATCAGTTCATCCGTGGTGTTGGTAGAGGTACAGTTGGTGTTTTTCTCAACTGCGTCCCATAAATAATAGTCCATAGGGTTGCAATCAGGCAAGTTGAAGGACCAGATGTTGGAATCTGTCAAGTTGTGGAAGTTCTCAGATAATCACGTCGGGGTGTGACATGAGCTGAATCCTGTTGGCAAACACATGGTCTTATCACAGCCACTCTTTCCACCCAGTACTTGACAACAGTGAACAGAAACTCAGTGTCGCATCTGAATTGAGTCGGAGTCCCTTTTCAAAGATATGATGTGACCTTCGCTGGAAACACACCCAAAGACTATCACAGTTTTAGGGAACTTGGTCTTTAACTTCATGCAGACTATAGGCTAGCCACATATTGTTCTGCAACTGGTCGTGAGAAAAAGCAGAGTATCCCCAGTTTGACTGGGTGTTTGATCTGGGAGTTCGTTAGGCCCTGGCGACTCTTGTATAAGGAGTATTGATTTACTCCTCTCCAGGAGTTAGGCACAAGGCCAGTTTTTATCTTACTCCCACAAGTAAGATGTGACCCAAGGTCGGGTCGGGAAAGTGGGGTTTAAAAATTGCCTGGGCAGCCCCGTCGGCATTCCCCGGTAGGGGCGCCTCAGGCAGTAAGCAATAAACTTACTCCTCCCCAAAGAGGGGAGGCAAAGCCTGGGAGGGTGGACCTCCTAGAACTGCACAGGACAGACCCATAGACCGGCGTAAATCAAGCCCCGAAGGCCAAGACAATACCAGTCTATGGGTGCAGTATCCATCGGAACAGATACTACACTTTGATCTTAGCCAAAAGGCAACAAAGATCCGCATTCAGTACTTTCTTCATAGTCGCTACTCCAATGTCCAAATTCCCTTGGCTGGATCATGCTGCACCTTTTTTTGTAACTTTGACAAATTTCATTGTGCCGACACAGTCAAAACACCTGCTAGCCACTGCTTCCACATCTCCGTCGCAATTCTCCAGCTGCTCACATCTACCTTCAAGCTATTGAAGGAGCACCGAGCTGCAGTTAAGATTTCAAAACTTTTTAATCCATCACGAATAATCATCACGCAGGTCGCTCTCTTCTAATATTCCGGTGCTTTCCGGTCGTCCCACACTCTCAAACCCACCCGAAACGGCTATCCGGTTTACATTACTACAATTAAATACTAGAAATAGTTCTGAAATTAAACAATATCAAAAATTATAAAATTTATTCTGAACACCCTGTATATTATAGAGATTAACCATAGGCAGGGTTGAATGCCCTTAACAAATAAAAAACATAAGCTAGTCATGTTTACACTTTTTTTTTTAAATAGGATTTTTTTAATTTTTTTTAGTTTTATTTTATTTTTGATTTCAATAAACATTTGATTTATAGCAAATTGATAAAGAAAATTCAATGTGTATTCATCAAAGTTACGTACAGGCAAGAAACACCATAGTTTTATTAATTCCAGAGATAAGTATTCCAATAAAAATTGTTTTGCAATATTTCATCCAAATTCATGAAGAGAAAAAAAACTGAAAAATTATGTTCACAAACGAACATTTGATAGAAAAAAACACTAGGATCAAATTCAACTATGATGAGAGAGATTAATTCAATCCTATTATCTTGAAACTAGAAAATAAAACATTGGGCAACCATGCAATATAGTTAACAGCCGAGAAATCGAAAACAAGCAAAATAAACAACAAATAACTTTTACCAAATGCATTAAAATTTAATATTCGATCTACCTGTATAGTTTTAAAGTTCTGAAATTATTTTTAAGTTTTAAATTTCAATATAAGATTTTGTCGATATTAGTCTTTCAGATACAGTCAGAATCTAATATGGCCGACCCATCTCTGTTGTTCGTGTTTCATTCCTTAAAAAAAATAAATAACTTAGCAAGTCCAACTGGCAAGCTCCCACAGGTTAGGTAGTAGGGTAAACTTTTTTTATTTTTACTATCTTTTAAGCCTGAAATTAGTGACCATCTCCAAACAAAATCGACCGCCATCTTTGATTGACTTGTGTTCAAGGAAGTCAAAGTAAAGATAACATATTCAGAGATAATAAATCTGACAATCAGTTTCCACACTTTAAACTATACAGGTCGATAGCAAATCAAATTTTAATGCATTTGGTAAAAGTTATTTGTTGCATATTTTGTTTTCGATTTCTTGGCTGTTAAATACCCTGCAGTATTGCCAAACATTGAATTTGTCAGACCTGAAAGCGAAAGCTCTTAAAATCTATTCAATGGATTTTATAGTAACATTTAAACGAAATAATTTTATGGGAATTAAACAAAACATTAAATTAATAAATGTCATTATGTTACAACAAGTTTAATCATGATTGTGAAAAAAAAAAAGAAAACGTGTATTAAATTTCAATCATGCTATGATAGAAGTTTCACTTTATTTCTGCAATTAAATCTACCATTAGTTGAATTTATTGCATTTTAATTATTTTATTAAAAAATCAAAACTCATTTTTTTTTTAATTTCTTTTCCATAGAAAAAGGTCGGTTTAAATTCCTATTTCAGTCACCTAAATTATTTAGAGTGAAATGGGTTTCAGTATTACTCCAAACTTATTTTTACTTACATCATGTTTTAGTAAAAGAAAAAGAAAATAAATTATAGAAAATTCCATCATACATGTCAAACGCAAAAGTAAACATGTCCAAGGATAAGTTCATAATTTTCTAGTTACAGGACAGGGAACCTTTTTTTGTTATTTAAAGAAATCAATATTTTACGATTTTGTTTTGTTAATGTTTTTCTTTGCTTTTGTACGCTTTAGATAGGTAACTGATTGATTTATTTTTTTTTTTTTTTGATTTTTTTTATTATTAAACAAATTTAACTTGGCCCCCTGTCTTAACTAGAAAATTATGAACTCAAGTTATCTCCCTTAAAATGGTTTGTAAGATGGGGCGACTTTTTATTTCAGTATTTCACGTCTACGATGAAACGGCGCTTGCGCATATAAAGGCACCTGTGAAATATGGCAGTTAAAAATAAATGACAGCAAAACTTTATGAAATACTTCATATTGAAAAACATTACAGTACACCGAAAATTATGGAAAATGATCAAGTATTTTTATTTATGAAATTCAACTATGCATCGTAGTCCAAAGTCGGCCATTATCAGATTTTCGTCTTAGTTACTTGTCTCCCCTTGGCGTCAACAGCGTAAAATCTCTCAATTTTATTTTTTATTCAAATTTTACACGATCATTTTCCGTAATTTTTGGTAATTTTTATAAAGTTTTGCTGTCATTTTATTTTTAAGTGCCATATTTCACAGATGCCTTTTTATGCACAAGTTCCGATGAAACTTGCTATAACTTCATTTCCTTTTTTGTTTTACTAAAATATGGTTTAATAAAAAAAAAATAAAAAAAGCTGTTTGGGTAATGCTGAAACAGATTTCACTTTTCAAAAATGGTATAAGTATTTTTTCTATTTTATTTTTACAAATAGATCATGCCGGAAGTGCTGAAATTATTAAATGTTTGACACTTGTGGAAACAGCTGAATTTATTTGTTTTCAATTTTGAAGAGTTGCAATTAAAACAACGGCGATAATCCGCATTCAAGACAGCAGCAGATAGATAATCAACTGGAAGGAACGAAACGACCAATAGATTAAATCATTTTTATAAATTTATTTATTTAATAAAATTAAGTTTTTGAAAGAAAAACATTGTAATAGTGTGTTTTTTTTTAATTTCAAATGTTCAGTTATTTTTTTCAACATTGTAATAAAGTTTAATAAAGTAACAGTTTGGCAAAAACATAATAAAATAGTGTTTTTTTTTATAATTTAAAAATCTGATTTTTCTTTTTTCTTTAAAATGTTCAGTGATTTTTTTTAACATTGTAATAAAGTTTATGTTCAATAAAGTAACAGTTTGGCCAAAACATTATAATAAAAGTGTTTTTTTTATAATCTAAAAATCTGATTTTTCCTTTTTTCTTTAAAATGTTCAGTGATTTTTTTAACATTGTAATAAAGTTTATGTTCAATAAAGTAACAGTTTGGCCAAAACATTATAATAAAAGTGTTTTTTTTATAATCTAAAAATCTGATTTTTCCTTTTTTCTTTAAAATGTTCAGTGATTTTTTTAACATTGTAATAAAGTTTATGTTCAATAAAGTAACAGTTTGGCCAAAACATTATAATAAAATAGTGTTTTTTTTTATAATTTAAAAATCTGATTTTTCTTTTTTCTTTAAAATGTTCAGTGATTTTAATATTGTAATAAAATAGTTTCTGATTTTTTTTTAGAATTTAAAATGTTCTAAAACGATTTTTTTTTAGAATTGAAAATGTTCTAAAACGATTATTTTTTAATAATTGAAAATGTTCTAAAACGATTATTTTTTAATAATTGAAAATGTTCTAAAACGATTATTTTTTAATAATTTAAAATGTTCTAAAACGATTATTTTTTAATAATTGAAAATGTTCTAAAACGATTATTTTTTAATAATTGAAAATGTTCTAAAACGATTTTTTTTTAATAATTGAAAATGTTCTAAAACGATTATTTTTTAATAATTGAAAATGTTCTAAATGGTCTTGAATGCAGATTATCGCCGCTGTTTTGAATGTAACTCTTCAAAATTGAAAACAAATAAATTCGGTTGTTTCCTCAAGCGCACAAGTGCCAAAGATTATTATTGAAATCTTTTTCTTTTTTTTTTAATTATTACTTTTACTTTTAAAATACATGGAAATTAAGTTTGGAGATTCTCGAGAGAAGCAGACATTTTATGTTTACATTTTTCAAAATAAAAACAATTTTTAAATAAATTTAATTAAAAGAAAACTAATATCATACTTAGAATATCAGGTAATAATAATAAAATAAAAATTTAATTATCTATTTTTGTTTTTTAAATACCAAAATAAATGTTTGTATTAAAAAATATATAAAGCAAGTTTTTCAAATCTATAATAAGCAAGCAATTTAAAAAATCTAATTTATTATATAAAGAAAAATATATAAATTTAAATTAACAGAAAATAAATTCTTAAATTTATTTTTTTGTAAAATGCGTTTATTTAATAATTAAGAATTAATTAATTAAAAAGTAGATAACCCAATGATTAAAAAGTAAACCCAACCAACCCCAAAAAAGAAAGCAAGAACTTGCTTAAAATAACTTTATCTTTAGACTTCACATAACCACGAAAATTAAAAAATCCGATTAAAAATTAAACAGCATAAATTAACCAAAAATAAATAAAACTAAGAAAAAAGAAATTTATTTATATTTGAACATTTTAGAAATTTATTTATATATATATATATATATATATATATATATATATATATATATATATATATATATAAGTGATCATATCTTTAAAGTGCATAAACGTTGTGTACGTTTCTAGCGTGCAAAATTATTTTCGAAAGACGTCATTCTATACGATTATTCGATTTGTAGTTTTTCAATTGGATTGTTAATTCATGTTAACTTGGAAAGTAAAAATATACATAAAAAATTAATTTAACATCAATTTTGTTTTTGTTTGCTGAAGAGAACTTATACCAAGTTTTAAATTTGGGATCTCTTTCTTCCTTCGTTTTTTTTTCTCCCAATGAGAGATTCTTTTAAATTTAAGTGAGCAAAACTCCTAAATTCTCTTAAAAAAAAAATAGAATCGATATTAAATTAAATCTTTATGAATATTTTTGCTAATTCAAATATCTTAAATTGAAATGTAATATTAAAACTACAAATCGAAAAAAACGGATTTTAAGAGAATTTGAGAGACGGAAAACGTACACTATACAAAGGTCGAGTCGGAACGACGTAGACCTAATGAAAATGAACCGAACCGACTTTTGCAGAACTAAACCAAAATTTAGGTTAGAGTCAGTTATGGGTTAAAAAAAAGAAAAAAGAAATTCGGTTCAATTTCGGTAGAAGTATCTGTTTATTTTATAAAGTCATCGTGAAAATGTTTGGGTGTTTTAAAGAAAATATTTAAACTTAAAGTTCTACCCAGATCAAATTGTATTTCCAAAGTAAAGGAAATAATATTTTATAAACCAATCAAAAAATTAACTGATCAAATTTAAGTAAAATTATAATTTGTTTAATATCTAAAATGTATTTAAAATAAGGGTGCCACTTTTTATGTCCGCCTCTCATCGCCAGTGTCCGCCACCAATCACAGTCAAGGATTTGTTTCACGTCAATTGCAACCATTTAAAAATAAAGAGAATCGTCTGCCTTCAATATTTAAAATAATTTTTAAAAGCGGTGCTTATTTTTACGTCCCTCTGAATATTGGCCGACTTTACAATTTTTTTCAGTTTATTTTACTTTTCAAAGTAAAATTAACATTAAAGTGTAGTATCTGTTCTCATACGATACTTAATCTTTTCGGTACTTATGCAGTTTACGGACCGGGATGAAATAACGTTATTATTTAGAAAGCCATTCTTAACATGGGCTTTATTAACTATTCTGTGCTTTCACCAAACAATTTAATACACCGTAAAAATTTAATGTAACTTGAAAATCCTATCTAAAAAATAGTCCGGTCCGTAAATTGCGTAAGCACCATCTTTTCTGTCCTCGGCCAGTGAAAGAGAAATCATTCTAGACTGCAGCAATTTTTATTTTTGTCCCAATCCGAAGTGCTCCTTTTGAGGGGTGTGGCTTTTCCCCCCAAATTAAAAACCGATTTAAATATTAGCCGATTGTATATGTTGATTGTTTTTGTGTTCACGATTTCTCGACTGTTAACTATTCTGCACATTTACTATCTTGTTCTTATTTAGTTGCCTATCCACGAGGGCAGAGTTGGACACAATGTCGGGTTGTAATGTGAAGGAAACCCATCTCCCCAAAAAGGGGCACACCGGATTGGAACAAAAAATTAAATTGCCGCAGTCTAGAAGGATTTCTCCTTCACTGACCGAGGAGAGAAAATATTACGTATAGTATCAGAACAGATACTACACTTTAACGTATTTCTATTTTGAAAAGTAAAACTCAATAAATAAACCGAAACGAAAAATATTTAAATCGAGAGCTGAGTTAAACAAAGAGTCGGTTTTTAATGTGGGAAAAATCCATTAACGTTAATTCCGTTTTGAAAAGTAAAAAATATTGTAAAGTCGGCCAATATTCAGAGAGGACGTAAAAATAAGCACCGTTTTTCATTTTTTAATATTGAACCCCAGACGATTCTCTTATTTTTAAATAGTTGCGATTGATTGGTTAATTTGAGTCACGTGAGACAAATCCTTGATTGACAATCAAGTTGATTGTTATAGGTGGCGGACAGAAGCGGGCATAAAAAAATGCTGCTGTTTAAATATCGAAGAACGGCAAAATGAACATCGAAAGAGGACGGACTTTAATAGAAATTAATATCGTGATCAATTTCTTTCGTTTTTTTTGTTTATTTGTTTTACTTATAGGAACATTTTTTTTGTTTAAATAGGATTTCGAAAGTTTAATTTAATTATTACGGTACAGTTTGGTTATTAAATTATTAATTGACCCAAATTGCTATAAAATTATAACTATTTTTGTTATGGTAATTTTTGGAAAACCTAAACCAGAAGAACCCCCGACTTAAAGTCCGCAGCAAACGGTGTCCGCTCAGATTCAGTTCCTGATATTAAACTTCATCTGTAATATAACTTCCGGTGGGAGATTAACTTATGAGGTGAAAGTACAGAATAGTTAACAAAGCCCCCTCCCTATTTTAAGAATGGCTTTCTAAATAATAACGTTATTATTTTAGCACGGTCAGTAAACTGCAAAAGAATATTTAGAAAGCCATTCTTAAAATGGAGAGGAGGGCTTTCTTAACTATTCTGTACTTTCACCTCACAATAAATTAATAAATAAAAATTGGTACAAAACTTTGCAAATCACAAGAGTAAGCGACCCAAAACAGGAAGTCTTTAATATATCAGGAACTGAATCTGACCGGACACCGTTTACTGCAGACTTTGAGTCGGGGATTCTCCTGGTTTGCCTAATACTTTAATCGCTATTTATGAAAATATAGCTTCTAAAACTTTACATCTTTTATTACATAATGGTCGTCCGCTGAGAATTTTAGTCAGAAATGACTTTCTATTCCGAATTCGACAGTTTAAATGCTAAATTCCTTTCAAATTTCAATGGGTCATCAAATAATCTATTCTTTTTTGTTTAACTATTTAGAAATGATTAAAATGGTTGACTTGTTTAAAGGAAAATGGAAATGCATTCTGGTGGATTTAATTTCGTAATTAAATTTTTTAATGTTTTATTTTACAACATTGCATTTTTTTATTTCAATAAACATTAGAGTAAAGGTGAATTAAAAAAATAAGTAAAAGCAAAAAACAGGCACATGCGAAAAGTGGTCACACAATTTTATTATGGAGAAGAGAGGGATTAACGACATGATACTAGATGTATACAGATATGTGTATATTGATTTATATTAAATCTATTATCCCTGATTGTATTAATCAGGGATAAAGTTTGCGGAAATTAAAAAAGATTAAACAGTTTTTAATTGATGCGAAGAAGGAGGCACACTTTCATTTTTAGCAATAAAAAGACACACATGCATTGAAAGGAGTTTCAAAATGGGGAATGTTTCATTAAAAAAAAAAAAAAATGACAAAAAAATGCTTACAGTATTTTACTAGGGCAATATTCACCGGTGCAGCACATGTCACTATATGCATCTTCATTTGGGGGGTCAAAAAAGGAAGAAATCAAAATAAATTTGGGGGCAAATTGGCGGTAGTGGTCTTCTAAAAAAAAATATTCTCACAATTTTCGCCGGCTTTCGCGACAATGTGCGCTCTAAAAGTTTGACCAATAAGATTCTCGTTTGAAATAACGTTTGACGCGAGACCTCAGTTTCATGGTAGTCAAAGTACTTCAGCTGAATCTCTAAAATAAAAACATACAGAGAAAATGATTTATTCATTTACTACATGTAGACATACGGCGTTTTATTTTTACTTTTTAAATCGGATAAATACATTCGAGTTTTTTTTATCTCTCAACTTTATAAATAGCTAGACCACTCGTGAGCTACTGCATCAGTATTTGTTATATATATTATTAAATATATCATTTATTTAACTGAGCTCTAATCTATGGGTCCCTCTGAAAAACATTTACAACAAAAACTTGTCTAGCTACAACCACTGTAAATATTCTCCCTTTCTCCATCTGTGTACCTAAAACTAAATGGAACTTCCATGAGTAAATTTCTATTCTAGAATTACTCGTCTGTGGAACACAATACTGCGGGGCTGCTTCCCAGCTGACTACAATATGGTCGTTTTCAAGTCCATTGTCAAATTCTTGTTGAGCTGTCCTCTTCAATAATCGAATTCTGCCCCTTTACAATCATCGTTACCAATCTTCACTCTGCTGTCTCACCGTCCACCTGACAAAACACATTAACCCTCATCCTCGAGTGGCCTTGAGTCTTGATAAGTGGTGACTCCTCAGTACAAAAAAAAATTAACTTTTACATTGGTTGTAATCATGTTTTTACAAGGATTACAACAACAAAGGATTTCACAAAGTTATAAAACATTGTGATGTCATACTACTCTCTCTCTTTCTTTCTCTCTCTCTCTCTCTCTCTCTCTCTCTCTTTCTCTCTCTCTCTCTCTCTCTCTCTCTGTGTATTTATGTACAGATGAAGTGTGCACAGTAACAAAGAAGTAAGATAACAACACCCTCAGTTTTATTAGTCAGTATTTTTATATTATTAAATCTATCTCTCTCTCTCTCTCTCTTTCTCTCTCTCTCTCTCTTCCTCTCTCTTTTGTCAGAAATTTATTTTCTTCTTCTTCTTCTTTTCTTTTCTTCTTCTTCTAAAACCCCCTTTTATAAGAACTTGTAATGAATGACTGCTGCTGATGGCACGCGTCAGGTTTCTGAAGCGTGGGCGTTTGACGCCGGAAGCTGTTGAAATAACCGCGAAATTCAATCAGTTGCTGAAACAATCTCGAGGTGAAGAGGTCGGTCGACACAACTCGGACATGAGAAAGTCCTAAAAACAAGAATGTTAAAACAGGAACATGTAGAGAGCATGCCTGTAAAAATCTTCAAAGAAGTTGGAGTTTCAACTAGTGTTCGAGGTTGAATATTTACGTTGGACGGAGAAGTCCACTGAATTCTAAAAACAGAAACAAGGAAGATATTAATTTGAAAGGCAAATGTGCCTTTAGAAAAGACAAAACGAAGTGTGTTTCGAAAGATGTCTCCAAATGAAGAGTTGACGTGAAAGAGTGCCACTATTCTCAAAAGGAGTCGATCGAAGAAACGATGCAATGTTAATGAAAAAAAATGAACAATCAAAGGGAAACAAATCAGCGCGAACTAAAAGGACTTTTCTATATTCTTCTGGTATTTTTTTATTTTACTAACAAAATTCTTACAAGTAAGTCTTTCTCTTTTTCTGACATGTCTTTCCTAGCAAAGTTAATAAGCCTTCGGGCAGCATAATTAGGACTTTATTTATGCAGCCTTTCCGTGTGTCCATCGGAACTTAAATTCAGTCTATGAACGTGAACTTTGAGCCATGAACTTTCTGCCGAACTCATTTTGCCTTTTTTTTCTTTCTTCAATAAATTATTTGTTGTTTAAAATAGCTTGTTCTTTTCTCTTACTGTTTGCTTTATTGTCTAGTTATTGCCCGAGGTCTTTTACGTGTATCGGTTTTGGCCTGTACGTGGTTAAAATTGCGATATTCTGCATAAATAAAACTCTAGGTCTCTGTGTTCTATTCTGTATCTATGTTTAAACACAGAGGTGTTCGGCCTAATGGTTCTCTACACTCTGTCTTACTAAGAATAGTGAGCGAGACCATTTCTTTCTGTCTATCGTTTGGGAGTGGTTCTATAAACGCTATTTTATTGTACTGTAAAGGTAGTCGTTTGTGCCCAAACTGTATATAGACTTATCAAGGTTCACTGGACTGAAGAAGCTGCTTTTATAGTCAATTAATGATTTTCTGTTTTATCTTCGTCGCTGCTTTGAGTTCATTGTGTAATTTATCTTGCGCGCGTGCGTATCGCCATTTTATTGTCTCCACGTGGTGAGTCAGCCATCTTGTCTTGTTCAGTTTAAGTTGGCGGGAAAATTTGGCGCCAAGTGTAGGTGTCACTGTCTGTAGTAACCCCCCACCCCTCTCTTAGTACATGTAGAAAGGAGTCGGTGGGGAGGGATTTGAAAAATGACGAGTTTAACAGCAGATGTCTTGTTGAAAAAAATAAAATACGCTAAAGATAAAATATTAGTCGTATTTGAAGTGTTAAAATCTTCTAGTAGGATAGAAGAATCTAAATATATTTTGTGTAAAGAAAAGATTGATGAATATCTGAAAGAACTCGTTCGGTTTAGATTTCTTTGAAAGTAATTCTCCAGGAAATCGTTTGTTAAGTCACATTGTATTCAATAAACTGACAACTTCCTTTAAGTCAAAATTAATACATAAGGTGAACGGAAATTATCCTTCTTTGAACCAAATTCTGGAGAATAGTGTTGAGATATTTAAAACACTGGAATTTTGTGAACACGATTCGAGATATCGTAAAGTTGATTCCTTTAAGGAAAAGAGTAAATTCAGGCCTTTCGAACCTGAAAAGAAACCTTCCACGTTGAAAAATTTTCATGTTAAAACATATAAGGTTAAGTTTAAGTGTTGTTTTTGTAGAAACGATTATCATCTGTCTCGTGACTGTAATAAGTTTCCCTCTTACGAAGAAAGACTTAAAAGATGTAGCGAATTAAAGTTATGTGCTAGGTGTACTAGCTCTTATCATCTGAAGAATTTGTGTCCTTATGAAAAAAACGATAAGATTACGTGTTGGTCGTGCGATCAGACGGGACACTTGTCCGCCTTGTGTCCGAGTTTTCTCAAACCTGTGGTGAAGTCAAATATTTGCAGGTTGAAGAGTAGTTCTTCATTGTTGCCTGTGATAGGTATCACAGTTGAAGTAGGTGGCGAATTTCACACCGTAAATTGTCTGCTAGACACTGGTAGTGAACGGTCTTATATGGGTAAAAGATTTTCTGATAGATTTATGAAAGAAGAGTTGTCTCCCTTGCATCGTCGAAAATACGTAATAAAGACCTTTATTGGTAGCCAAGAGAAAGACTTGAATGAAGTAACATTGAAGGTGTCCTTTCCCGATGTTGCGAGAAGTATCAATTTTCTGATGGATGAACAGTTGGATTTGTCCTTCAAAATGAAAGGGTTGGAGGAGGTGATCAGTAATTTGAAGAAAAGCGACGTTAAACTTGCTGCTGATTTCTCCGAATTGAGAAGTGATGTTCTTGAAATATACGGTCTGATAGGGATTGATGTGATTAGATTTCTGGGACCCTTAAGATTAACAAAGATTAAAAATGGTTCTGCTTTTGAGTCCTCGCTAGGTATTATATTATTTGGCGACCCCTCTGATTTTGAACCACATATGGAGATTGGTTTAAATTATAATCAAGTCATCGGTGAACATGCTTCTTGTGATGTGACCCATGTTTACTTTGCTCTAGAACCTAAGTCCAACCATCTGGATCCTTGGAATGGTCTTGATGGAGCTTCCGTGGACAGAGGTATTGAGCAAATGTTCAAATTGGAATCATTAGGGATAGTTGATGAAGTTAGTAGTGATTACGACAGAAAGAAAATAGAAGAATTCAGCTCCTCTATTGAATACAGAGATAATAATTACTACATAGGTTTGTCGTGGGACTTAGATAAATTAAAGAAAGTACCCTCTAACCATAGAGTATCGTTAGCTGTCCTAGATAAAGTAGTGGACAGATTATCCTCTCAGAACTTATATTCTGAGTATTGCAAAGTCTTCCTAGACCAGGAATGTGAGGGTGTGATTGAAAGAATCCATCCGACTCCTTCGGAGTTCTACAAGTATACGTGGATACCGCACCGGCCAGTCTTTAAAAATGATGTGCAGTGCACGACTAAGATTAGGCCTGTTTTCAATTGCTCGTTGAGGGTAAATAATAAACCTTCTCTCAACGATTGTGCTTATAGTGGCATAAATCTGTATACTGACATGTTAGAACTTCTGTTCAAGTTTAGAACAGATAATTATGTATTATTGGCTGACATCAGAAAGGCGTTTCTGATGATTAGACTAAAGAATAACTTTGACAAAAATAGATTCTGTTTCTTTTTAAAAATAAAAGATGAATTAGTGTGTTTTCGATACAAAACTCTGATATTCGGGTTTGTGTCTAGTCCCTTCATCTTAAGTTACGTAGTGAAGCACCACGTTGAGAAGCACTCATCGGGACCTTGTAGAGACATGTTGTTAAAAAACTTTTACGTAGATAATCTAGTGAAAACACATGGGTCTCCTGATGAATTGTTGAAACTCTATACCGAGGCTGTGAATGTCATGGAAAAGGGAAGCTTCTTATTGAAAACGTGCTGTAGTAACAGTAAATTGGTGTCTGCTCGCATTCGAGCAGATAACAATTACTCTTCTCATGGAGTGCCCTGTGAGAAAGTACTGGGGTATTGGTATGACCCTGAGTCAGACGAAATTGGTATCTCCAAAGGTGAAGTTAAAAAGTCAGTCTCCACAAAAAGAGATATGCTATCCATTAGTTCGTCTGTATTCGATCCGTTAGGTTTAGTATTGCCTATAACTATAAAAGGAAAAATTATATTAAGTCAAGTTTGGAAATCAGGAGTGGCATGGGATCAGGTAGTTCCTGATAGCTTGTTGTCTGTTTGGAATAGTTTTCAGGCAAATCTCCGAGATGTTCAAAAAATTGGTTTTGAAAGATGTTCAGTACAAACCAATTCGCCTGTTACCTTGATCGTGTTTTGTGATGCTTCGAATCTTGCTTATGGCATAGTCGAATATATGTATCAGGGAGGAGAGGCCAGGCTATTTTATGCGAAAGCCAAAGTGGCTCCTTCTGTTAAAAGAACTCTTCCTACGTTGGAATTACTAGCTGTATATCTGGGAATTAAGCATCTCCTTATTTTGATTGAAATGTTTCCCAAGCTGTTTGAGGAAATTATCATTGCTGTAGATGCACAGGTAGTGCTATCTTGGTTGTTGTCTGAATCTGTACACACTAAGTGCCAGTTCACTAAAAATCGTTTGAAGGATATAAAATTCATTATGAATGAGATAAGTTGTAAGGGTTATACCTTAAAGTTCAAGTATGTAAGTACTAGCGAAAACCCTGCAGATTTGTTAACTAGAGGCGTTTCCTTTAGTAAGTTTAAAAAGGATAAAAACTTTTGGATTAGAGGTCCAGTATGGTTACAGACAGAAAAGTTGAAGTGGCCTGACTATAAGTTGGATTGCATTAGTGACAAATGCAAGACCTTGGTAACTGCTTATACTGGCTTGAATGGGGATTCTAACTCATGTGTGGTTGAGTTAGAAAGATTCTCTTCTCTCAAAAGGTTGATAAGTACCTTAGAGATTGTGTTTAAATTTATTGCCAAGTTAAAGGGCGATAAGCGTGATGTCAATTTTACATCTGAGGCAAAGTCCTATTTGATTAAGGTTACTCAGAGTGAGTTTTTCGCTGAAGAAATAAGTTTTCTGAAAAGTAAAGTTGAAAGTAATATTCCTTTGTTGGTGAATGGGTTGAACCTAATTTTGGATGACAACAATTTGTTACGTTGTCGGGGACGTATAGAAAACTCTGAATATTTTTCCGAAGAAGTGAAAAGTCCTGTTCTGCTGCCTAAAATGTGTCACCTAACCAGTTTGTTGGTGATGGAGTGTCACATAAAATGCAAGCATTTGGGGATTGCTGCTACGCTTGATAAGGTGCGCAATTCTGGGTTTTGGTTACCCAAGGCCAGGCAGGCCGTCAAAATTGTTCTTGCTAGTTGTATGATATGCAAGAAGTTTAATTCCTTGTCTTTTCGTTATCCTAAGATGACAAACCTACCCAAGCATCGAGTTAATCTTATCAGACCTTTCTACCATACGGGGATAGACTTCACAGGTCACCTGTGGGTAGAGGACGGTAGTAAAGTAAAAAAGATGTACATATTGCTATTCACTTGTCTTAGTGTGCGTTCTATACATATGAAGTTGGTTGAAGAAATGAGTACTCAATCGGTAGTGTTAGCCTTTTTGAGGTTCTTCAATGTATATGGTGTGCCATCACACATATACTCAGACAATGCTTTATCCTTTGTTGCTGGGTGCGACTTAGTAAAAGAGGTTCTTCTCTCTGATGGATTCAGAGGAGATTTGGAAATGTGTAATATAAAACACTGCGGGATTCCTTCGTATTCTGCTTGGTTCGGAGCAATATGGGAAAGGTTGATAAAAACTGTCAAGTGTTGTCTATTCAAAACAATTGGTCGCAAGAGGTTGGATTACTTTCAACTGCTAACCATTTTGTCTGACATACAAAGAGCGGTAAATGATAGGCCTTTGACTTATCGTTGTAGCGATGATGCTTCCCTGGAAGTCATCTCTCCTAGTGCCTTTATGCGTTTTTCTCCTGGGAAAACCGTGTTCTTGAACCTTGAAAACGATTCTTGTTTAGAAGTGCCCCCGAATCGAGTGGATTTGATCGAGAGTTTGAAAAGTAGAGAATGCCTTTTAATCAGATTCAAGTCATTGTAGTATGAGCAATATTTACTGAGTCTGAGGGAATTGTCTAGGGATTTGCATCAAGCGGAATTTGGTAACAAAATTAAGGTAGATGATATAGTCCTAGTTAGGAATCTCGTTAAACCTAGGCCCTATTGGAAGCTAGGTAGAGTTGTTAAGCTCACTCGGGGGTCTGACGGAATTGTTCGCTCTGCCTTGATAAAGAAGGGAGAGACATGTAGTGAGCATTCTATTGAGCATTTGTATCCTATGGAGCTATCTATATCTCATTCGTACCAAGTGAGACCTGGGAAAAATAAGGATTTGTGCAGTGATGATGATGGAGCTGAGAATTCTAAACCTAAGAGAGGTAGAAAATGTGTTAAGGATAAGAATCCTGACTATGTTTACTATTAGACTGTAAGTGAGCGATCTTTTTCTTTTTCTTTTCTTTTTTGTTCGGGAGAGTGTCAGAAATTTATTTTCTTCTTCTTCTTCTTTTCTTTTCTTTTCTTCTTCTTCTAAAACCCCCTTTTATAAGAACTTGTAATGAATGACTGCTGCTGATGGCACGTGTTGGGTGTCTGAAGCGTGGGCGTTTGACGCCGGAAGCTGTTGAAATAACCGCGAAATTCAATCAGTTGCTGAAACAATCTCGAGGTGAAGAGGTCGGTCGACACAACTCGGACATGAGACAGTCCTAAAAACAAGAATGTTAAAACAGGAACATGTAGAGAGCATGCCTGTAAAAATCTTCAAAGAAGTTGGAGTTTCAACTAGTGTTCGAGGTTGAATATTTACGTTGGACGGAGAAGTCCACTGAATTCTAAAAACAGAAACAAGGAAGATATTAATTTGAAAGGCAAATGTGCCTTTAGAAAAGACAAAACGAAGTGTGTTTCGAAAGATGTCTCCAAATGAAGAGTTGACGTGAAAGAGTGCCACTATTCTCAAAAGGAGTCGATCGAAGAAACGATGCGATGTTAATGAAAAAAATGAACAATCAAAGGGAAACAAATCAGCGCGAACTAAAAGGACTTTTCTATATTCTTCTGGTATTTTTTTATTTTACTAACAAAATTCTTACAAGTAAGTCTTTCTCTTTTTCTGACATGTCTTTCCTAGCAAAGTTAATAAGCCTTCGGGCAGCATAATTAGGACTTTATTTATGCAGCCTTTCCGTGTGTCCATCGGAACTTAAATTCAGTCTATGAACGTGAACTTTGAGCCATGAACTTTCTGCCGAACTCATTTTGCCTTTTTTTTCTTTCTTCAATAAATTATTTGTTGTTTAAAATAGCTTGTTCTTTTCTCTTACTGTTTGCTTTATTGTCTAGTTATTGCCCGAGGTCTTTTACGTGTATCGGTTTTGGCCTGTACGTGGTTAAAATTGCGATACTTTCTCTCTTCCAGATATTATTATTTATCTTAACTAAAACTTTGGTTTAATTAATAATTTAATAACTAAACAATACCGTAATACTTAAATTCAACATTCAAATTCTTGTTTCAGAAAATAATAATTTGTTAAAAGAAAACAGTATAGGTAAAAAAAAATTTGAAACAAAAATGGAAGTCAAAAGACTCCCGGGCAACGCTGGGTAGGTATAGCTAGTAACTACTACTAAATGTTGCTTTTGTTTATCTCTGTGTCTTGATGCGGCTCTGTTTCGATTTTGATAAATATCAGGATATTAAAATTAACTTTTCCAAATCTGAACCGAGCTGGATTAAATCATCCCTCATTCTTCTCTTTAGTAAACTATTAATACATCTATATGTTAATACAAAATATTAAAAATATTATATCTTAAAAAACAAAACAAAATGAAAAGGAATATTTTTTTTCTATAAACAAACAGATTTGAAAGAAACGTAAACATCAAGCCCATTATTTTTTTGTCAAGTGTCGCTGACAATATATATATATATATGTATATATATATATATATATATATATATATATATATATATATATATATATATATATATATAAATACAGGGCTTTACGGAGCCCTCCAAAAAGGAGCACGCTCCAGAAGCACGCTCCTTTTTGCTGGAGCGAAGGAGAGGAGGGCTCATTTTATATTCAGCGGGAGTTGAGTGGGAGCAACTCCATTTGGGACTAAAGAGCGGTGGTTTTATAGCTCAGCGTTCCTCGCTCCAAAATTATTTGATTTTTTTTTAAACATTAGTTTTTTATTCAGCAATATAAAGGAAAAGTAAAGAAAGTCTCAGAGTTTACTCTGAATTATTTTTTAAAATTATATCTCTAATAGAGAGAGGGAGGGGGCTCAGGCGGAAGACGATTTAATTGTAATGTTTTTAACAATCTTTTTTTTTATTGTTTTATTCGTCACCCCCCCCCCCCCAACCCCGTCGACTTGCTATCAAGCGATGAGACAGATCAAAGGCGTCATTAAAGTTTTTATTGCAGTCAGTGACTTGAGCAGAAATATTAACGTTCTATTTCTTTGGAAAGATTAAAGAAAGTTGAAATACATTTGAGTTAGGGGTACAAACGATTTTGACACCATCTGAGTGCAGGTCAGGAGGGGGGCGAGAGAGAGAATTCAAAATGTTTACTAGCTGACCTGAGAAAATTACTAAGGCCCTTTTAAAAAGTACACTGCTATCTTTCTGTTGAATAAAAACTCCGAAAATTAGCACTTTAGATAGGGGAGGTAAGTTGCTCAATCAAGGTTTCAGAGTACAGTCTACCCTACTATTTAATTCATATAACTTTGGGGAGGATATATGTGGATTCATACCGTTCCTAAGTGTATTAGTGAAAGTTATGATGTTTTTTTTCTCTTAGACTAGATAGTCTGCTTGACTGGATAGAAGTATGTATGTATAATGCACAATTTAGAAAAACTCGTCAAAGGAAAACTCGACAACAGAAAACTCAGCAATTTTGGCCAAGTAGGAAAATTCGGCAATTATCGAATAAATATCGATTGAAAATAGATTTTAGAACCGTTTTTACTTGTAAATACGGGGCTACCCCCTCCCCAGTGAAGAATATTTTTTATATTATTTTTTGGGTACTTGTGCAGTTTACGAACCGGGCTATTTTTTAGATAAGATTTTCAAGTTAAATCAGATTTTTACGATATCTTTTGTTTATTAAATTGTTAGGTGAAAGTACAGAATAGTTAACAAAGCCCCCCTCACTCCATGTTAAGAATGGCTTTCTAAATAATGTTATTTCAATCCGGTTCGTAATTACATTACGAAATTAAAGGTTTGGACCGGGTTATTTTTTACATAAAATTTTCAAGTTAAATTCAATTTTTACGATATCTTCTGTTTATTAAATTATTACGTGAAAGTACAGAATAGTTAAACATCAATTACTTTGTGTGTGTGTGCAAAACTTGAAAGGAATTTATAAACTATCGAGTAGAAAGTCATTTAAACTTAACTTAAACTTAACTTAAATTCTTAGAAAATTTCCATGTATTTAAAAAAGCAAAATTGTTTTCTTGTTCTCAGGAAACGAAAATTTACGTATAATCCTATACTTCGTCCAACATGTTCTCCTATAACTCTCAAAATATTAGCGAGATTTTGTCAAATATTATCTTACGGTCTTACACTTAAAGTGACATCTCAACCCATATTAACGAGATCCTTTGACGCCCACCCCTATCCTTCGACCACTCATTGGCAGAATAGAACGTTTATGAAAGAAGGTACATTTTTATTATGGAGCGCTGAAAAAGAGCCGCTCCTTTTTTATAAGAGTTTGAGCAGGAGTGGCTCCTTTTTGAAAATGGGGAGCGTGAGAGGAGCCAGCTCCAATTTTGGGCGTTGGAGCAGGAGCGGGAGCAGCTCCAAAAGTAGTAGAGTGCGTAAAGCCCTGCATATATATATATATATATATATATATATATATATATGAAGCAATCCAACAAAAGATATAAGCGATAACTAATATCTTATAATTAGTGAAACATCCGGATATATATATATATATATATATATATATATATATATATATATATATATATATATATATATATATATGTATTTATAAATTCCCGAAACAGTTTTTCATGGTAAACAACTGATGATCCCTTAAAATAGTGTTAGAAACTAACTAATATAATAACTGTAAAAAATAAATTGACTTACATGAGTGATTTTCCACTGGAAGACTTGAGACTATAAGTTTGTTTGTTTTTTTTTTGTTTTTTTTTTATATAGTTTTAATGGTTGAGAAACTTCCGAGACTATATATATATATATATATATATGTATACATGTATTTATATATATATATATATATATATATATATATATATATATATATATATATAAATACATATATATATATATATATATATATATATATATATATATATATATATATATATATATATAATCATTAAAAAACATCAATAAAAGATGCTACTGGTGTAGCAGTCATAGCTTTACTTTGTAATGCGTATCAGTGTCTCTGTGAGTTGGTTTGTCCAATCAGCTCGCAGGGCGCATTGATATCATTAGTTCCCTAAGGGACTACTTGAGCTCCCTTAGGATATTGCAGACGATGATCAGACGGAACCCTGGCACCAGCCAGGGTGGATCGCCTCCGCCTCTCTCCTGCCTCCTCGTCCACTGGACTCTCACAAAAAATTAGCAAATTTCACTGAATGATATTCAGCTGAAAACTTTCAATGAAGTGAAGGAAAAACTAGCGACGACATCCTTGCTTGCACATCCTGTGTCCAATGCCCAGTTTTCACTGGTCGTTGATGCATCAGGCACAGCTGTAGGTGCAGTGTTGCAACAGCAGCACCAAGGTCAACTACAACCTCTCGAATACTTTTCAAAACAACTGAAACTGGCAGAACAACGTTACGGAATGTTTGGTTGTGAACTCCTGACAATGTACCTCACAGTGAAACACTTGCAGCATTCACTCGAGGGCCATCAATTTGTGATCTACACTGATCACCATCCACTTACATACCCACTGTGTGCTAAGCCGGACAAATATTCTCCTTGTGAAACTCGCCACTTGGATTTTGTTTCAAAATTTACTAACGATATCCGACATATATCTGGTGAACAGAATGCGGCGGCAGACGCCTTGTCCCGCCTTCCTATAAATTCTCTGACTTCACCTTCGGATATCGATCTACAACAGATGGCTTTAGATCAGCCACGTCTGGACACTCTGGATCTGTCGTCACCTGAGTTTGCAACTTGCAAATTCACATATCTGCCCATGCCCACTTTGGACACGCAGATCATCAGTGACACCTCAACATATTCACCTCGCCCTTTTGTTCCACTGACTCATCATCGGGTTGTCTTCGAGACCCTCCACAACTTGGCACACCTTGGAATCAAAGCCATAGTGAAGCTGATTTCAGCTAGATTTTTCTGGCCGAATATGAGGCGCGACATCACTGCCTGGACACATTCCTGCGTATCCTGCCAAAAGTCAAAGGTGCACAAGCATATCCGTGCACCGCTTGGAACATTCAGCACTCCAGACACTAGGTTCAGCCATATTCACATTGATCTGATTAGACCATGGCCGGTCAGTCAGGGATTTACTTATCTCCTGACCTGCATAGACCGCTTTACATGGTGTCAGGCCACTGCCCTAAAATGGTGTCAGCCATTGCCCTAAAAGACATTTTGGCTGAATCTGAAGTGTGAGCCCTTATATCGGGCTGGATATTGCGTTATGGAGTCTCCACAACTATTACCACCGACCGTAGTGGACAGTTTGAATCCCACCTATTCCAGGAACTTTCCAAGATCTTGGGGATTAAATGTACTACTAGCTATCATCCAGCTTCTAACGGAATGATAGAACGCTTCCATCATCAATTGAAAGCCGCGTTGCGTGCTTATCCTGACCAGTAGCGATGGAGTGAGTATATGTACCTATTGTCCTTCTTGGTTGTCGTGCTGCGATCAAAGAGGACCTCAGATACTCTCCAGCCGAACTTGTTTATGGACTACTTCTATCGTTGCCGGGTCAGATGCTGACCCCAATAGATTTAACGGCAACAGATACAGCTCTTTACATAAACAAACTGCGAGCTTATTTTAATGAGCTCCAACCTATGCACCCTAGGCAACAGACCATTAAATCTTCGGTTCCGAAAGACATTTCGTCATGGACTCATGTTTTTGTGCGAAAAGACTCTGTGAAAGCCCCTTTTACTCCTTCTTATTCTGGTCCTTATCGCGTGCTTTCACGCACTGACAAACTTTTCACCCTTGACATTGGTGGCAAAAAAGACACTGTATCCATCGACAGGGTGAAAAGAGCTTTTCTAAACACAGAAACACCTGAGCCCCATATGTCCCCATCTCTGCATCAAACAGCTGTAACTACACCTGTACTGTTGGAAACCCCTAAAGACAATTATGTCACCACCACACGTAGTGGTCGGCGAGTTCATTGGCCCAAAACCTGTGTAAAACTATATATATTTAGAATTAGCTTTTTTGAGTTTTTGTACAATTTTTATACAATTACTGTTTTTCAAAAAACTACTTTTCCCAGAAAAGATAAACATTTTTCAAAAAACTACTTTTCCCAGAAAAGATAAACATTTTTCAAAAGACTACTTTTCATAGAAAAGATAAAGATTTTTCAAAAAACTACTTTTCAAAGAAAAGACAAATTTTAAAAAGAAAAATACTTTTCACAGAGAAAACAAACTTAAAAAAAATACTTTTCACAGAAAAGAAAAACATTTTTCCTGAAAATACTTGCAGAAAACCCAAAAACAAAGAAAAAAATTTTTTTTTTAAATACTTTTTGCAGAAAAGTCATAAACCTTTTCCCTGCAAAGCAAAAAACTTGTTAAAAAAATTCTGAATTGACAAATTTTGTATTTTGTATTTTTGTCCTTTCCCACTGCTACACTTCCATTTTCTTCTTGTCGGCCTTCAACCTAAGCAGGGGGTGATGTAGCAGTCATAGATTTACTTTGTAATGCGTATGAGTGTCTCTGTGAGCTGGTTTGTCCAATCAGCTCGCAGGGCGCATTGATATCATTAGTTCCCTAAGGAACTACTTGAGCTCCCTTAGGATATGCGGACGATCACCAGACGCTACCCTGGCACCAGCTAGTAAGGATCGCCTCAGCCTCTCTCCTGCCTCCTCGTCCACTTGACTCTCACAGCGGCTGCTATCTTTGCCTGAAGATATTTTAACTTCTTCTTCTTCTTCTTTTGGACGCTGTCCTAAGTTTCTTTCTACCTATACCAAACGGTATAGGTAACCTCAAATATACGAATAAACCCCTTTCGTTTGTTGTTGTAAAAAAGGTTTCGTTTATTTCTTTAATTCAGTTGCGTGTCGTTAAATTAAGAATAGGGGATAACAAATCCTCTATTCTTACAGTACCACATAACCCAGTACTAGCTGCTGCGGTTTGGATCAGTGACGAGTAAAACTGACACCTCCACTGGACTTCGGCCCAGTATGGAGGGTGGTGTAGGCACCCAACAGGACTAAAAAGAAAACATGAAAAAGGGCGGATGATCTCTATTGAGCCACGGGCCACCCACACACACACACCTAGCTATGGGCAAATAGCGTCGTCAACCCGCAGTACCTAGCGTGGCGATTATAGCACAAGCTCCTGAATGACAGACACCAAAAATAAAAAAGGTCGTCAGTTCCCAGTAGGTCTGAAGTCACCATCCAAGGCATGAAGAAGATGAACAATAGAGCAGAGCCAGGATGAAACAAGGGGGAAAGAAACCAGGGAGAGGTTCCTCCACCAGGAGTGAAATAAGAATAAAAAAATTTAATAAAAAAGACCCTGATGATGATGATGATGATGATGATGATGATGATGATGATGATGATGATACTAGTTTTTGTTTCTGTGACACGTTCGAATGTTCAGTGGCAGTCAATAGCAGACATATATGTAGAGAGAGGGGGGAGGATGGGAGGGAGGGTTGAAACATACGGGAGAAGAATGCAAATTGACAAAGGAGGATAGAGACTAATTCGCTTGTGTTAATACTTACAAGGGCGAGAAAGAGGGTGTTGTATCAGGTTAGAGAGAGAGAGAGAAAGAGAGAGAGACAGAGAGGGGCACATGAGTTGACAGTAAGAGAAAGAGAACCCTTAATTTCATGTCATACTCAGGATAGATTCTATTTGACTTTAAATATGGGAGTTTAAAAGGTACTACCACTCCGGGGCAGAATGAACGTGGAAGTAATGACAGCACATGAATGACTTCACATTCTTCAAATCTTCCAAATTGTGGCCTCAACACCAGATGTAGTGTAAGGTCATATCCAGGATCGGGTTGTGGTAGACATAGTCTGAATAGTAGATAGGGTTGGGAAGTAGGGTAGGTAGCAGAAGAAAAAAATGGTTTTAAATAAAAAAAAAGGTGAAAAGGGCTGAGAAAGATGGATTTCTGGTGGTTGAGTGTGTTAGATATTGAGCAGGTAGATCCACTAGTATATAATTTAGTTAGTTGAGAATAACAGGAAATGGTAACGGCTGAGGAGTTAGCAGAAGTCAACTTGATGATCCTGAGGTGAAAATTGCTTAGGTTGTGGGAATGTACTAGAAACGGATATGACGTCACATGGCTCAAAGAAAAAGAGTGATAAAAAAGAGAATCCATTTGGAAGCACTCAAACCGTTCAGATGAGTAAGGACATGGGCTGATAAGATATAACTAATTAGTGCTGTGATGGGATACCGGACTCCCCTCAGTCACTGAATAAGTGAACTAGTCTGGACAATAAATACGACTACAAACAGTAGTATGAGACATTCGATTGTATTCTGTTCAATCTCAATGATGATCTGTAGTTACTATTGTTTGTACAAGATATATACGTTAGAATAAACCGACTATTTTAAGACCTTTACACTCTGGATTATTTTGTTATTTATAACTACTTACCAAGTTATATCAATTAGTTATTTCGATATCTCTCTCTCTCTCTCTCTCTCTCTCTCTCTCTCTCTCTCTCTCTCTCTCTCTCTCTGCCTTTTCCGCATCCACTGGTCAAAGATTTGGAACAGAGAACACATAATGCAAATGACCGGTGTCTTCCATCAGTTTTGTATCGAGATAATCTTTTTGAAAGTGTAAATAAGTTTTAATTACAGGACAGCATTCCCTCAGTCTTTATGATCCCTAGTTGAAAATTGCTTAGGTTGTGGGAATGTACTAGAAACGAATATGACGTCACATGGCTCAAAGAAATAGAGTGATAAAGAAAGTCCATTTGGAAGCACGCAAACTGTTCAGATGTGTAAAGACATGGGCTGATAAGATATAACTAAATAATTATTTCGATTTCTCTCTTTCTTTCTCTCTCTTTCTCTCTGCCTTTCCTGCCTCCACTGGTCAGAAATTTGGAACAAAGAACACATCGAATAAATGACCACTGTCTTCCATCTTTTTGAAATTGTGAATAAGCTTTAATTACAGGACGGCATTCCCTCAGTCTGGGAGATCTGTTGATTAAGACATTTGGTTAAAAGTGAATTAAATGACAGTCTTTTCTAACCTAATTTATCAACTTTATTTCACATTTTCGTGCAACAAATTATAGAGAGGTGTTAGGAAAGAAACAATCAAATGTCCTCTTGACGCAGAAAATGGTATATTAAGTCCAAAGGTCAAGAGGATAAAAATATTATTATAAGTCCATAAGTCTGGACGAGGAAAATATTATTCTGACCGTACGTATGCAGGTTGGAGTAGATCACGCAGAAGCACGTACAAGGAGAACGGTCAGCAACCAAGGTATAAATAACTATTCTAAACTATAATGTTTCTGTAATGATTACAGCAACTTGGTTCTTACATGTATGACACAAGGTCGAGAAGGCAAAAGGTGGGTGTGTAGAAATATAGATAAATATCAAATGAATAACAAAGCAATCCACACAAAAATATATTTAAGAAATCATTTAGAAACCAAGTACGATGTAAGATATTTTTTAAATAAATGAAAAAAATATTAGAAATCAGATATTTCGGCCATAACAGGCCTTTTTCAATGATATATAGACATTTTATTTCATTTTTTTCTTCATTGTCGAGATATAATGACGCTCAGCAGAAGATATCTGACTTATCCCAGTGTTATTTGGGGACTGTTTTTAAATGTCTGATTTGTGTAGAGAAACGCTGGTCACATGTTGTATAGTTAATAGATTCAAAACAATCTCCAAATAAAATCGGTAGAAATCGATGCGGCCGAAATATCTGATTTATTGAAAAAAAATCTTCTTGCATCGCATTTGGTTTCTAAATGATTTCTTTTGTTTTCATCAGCCGGTGCTTTCTAATGTAGAAATATTGATTCTATTAAAACTACATTCAGTTTTAAGACGTTGAATTTGTTAAATGCAATTTGGTTGAAAACACTGTAGGATACGAGACGAGGGAAACAGATAAAATGACAATAAGTGTGTTTTCATCTGGAAAAATTTTCCCAACTCCAGGCGAGAACACATTCTAGATTGAGTGGTAAGTTCTTTTTGAAAAGGAGGTTTACCTTGAAAATGTAAAGAATATGAGACCATCCATACCATCTTGGTTCGACAAATATTTAATTGAAAATTATTGAATTCTTCAATATTGTCATTTGATCTATTCACCTGGTCTCGTATTGAACGATGTTTTCAACCAAATTGCATTGTAACTGCTTTAAAAAAATCAACTTTTTACACACTATGCAAAATGCTACAAGCAAACTACAACATTCTTCTAATATTCAATTTATTAACAACTTTGAAAATAACCAAAATAAAGTTCAGTCATGAGCAATGATTAAGTTGGAGTCTTATGTGAAATCTGAAAGGAAAACAAAGTCAGGTTGCAGTTGTGCGTTCTAGTCATAAATGTTCTTTCTCTTGTTTTAATATTTGATAACTTTGTGTGATAAGGTAGTAGTTATTGTGATACTTTCAAGACAAAACTTTAGCAGCCAAAATGGAAGTCGGAAGTGACATCATGACGGTGGGAGGCTTTGTCGATCTTTTCTGTTCCTGACTGACGAACAGAGTGGAAGTGAGAAAGCGCCAGCCTGCTCACTGCCAGTAGGTAGGGGAGGCTTCTAAAACTAATCCGCAAAGTCTAATGTGTTATCGATCATGGCCGACGGACATGAGCCAGCATCAGGAAGCCTGAGACTCACCGACCACCCAAGAAGAATCCTGGGCATACACTCACAAAGGTAAGTGAGAAGGCAACAGTTGGTTGCTATTAGCAACAAGCCGATGTGTTAAGTTATATAGAGAAATGCAATATTAAAGGAAAGAGTGACAAAGTCGATGCATACAAAATTAATTAATTTTTTTCGACAACTTGTTTAGACAATGTGAAATTAAGAGTTTGTAACGAATGAGTGTTCAACATGTCCAAAGAACGTTCCTGCAAGAAAGAGTTGTTTTTCCTGTAAGGAGACATTGAGTACACATGTTTGTTTCGGTTAACATTGTGTAAGTTTATGCATGTAAATGGCGTGCCACTTTTTGGTTACTGAGGCAATTTAGTGTCATGGGGTAAAAAAATGCAATTAAAAGCAATAAAATTGTGACGGTCGATGGTACAAATAGAAAGAAAGAAAACCGAGTTTGATGACTTACAAAAGATAAGATAAGAACGAATTAACTTCTCAAAGTCGATATGAGAATGGCCACGGAGGAGAGGTTCTTGACAGCTGAACTGAACGGGGGACTTATAGTGACGGTCAAGTGTTAAATCTTGAATCGGGTCAATTGGTTTTAAGTGGTCGTCTGAGAAAGATGGCCACTGGTTAATTACTCTGCAGGACAGTCCTGATATCTCTCAGCTGTTGTTGAAATCAGACGGCATATGGAGGGACAAAAGTTATTGCCCCAAAAAAGAAATACTGGTATGATATGATTTATGTTGAATGACGCGTGGCAGAAATAAACGGTCATAAAAGAGTTTGGCAGCTGTTGATAAAATTGCATTTGGGGACCTGTGGAGAATGTAGATACAAATCTTTTCTTGGGGTGCCAAATTATAATTAGATAGGGGCGGGGTATGTCCCGATAAAAAACCAAACGAAGAACAGTTATAGTCAGAGAGAGAGTCAGGGACGTAAGTCAGTTAGTAAGATGGTTCGCGAGAACCGGACGAAAGGGCACACCTCTGTTCTCCCCTCTCCCCCCAACGAAAACATCACATCAGTCTGTTTGTATTCTTTTCTCATCCCGAACTTAGAACAGATTTTCACTGACAACAATCAAGACGCCCAGAATTATTAGCGCCCCTTGATCCGACTAACACACGCAGTTAAACTTTAATATTATCGAACAATCTGGCTTTGTAAACAAACCAGTGTACATTATTTTTAATTATTTAAAAAAGAAATTATTCTTCTTCTAAGAAAACCAAACAGACAAAGTCGTTAGGGACTTAATTCTTTCCATTCGACTGTTCTGCATGAAATGACCCTTCTCTTCACAGCGAGACAAGGTTGCTGACCCAACCCGGCTGATTGCTCACTGATCTAAGCAAACACAACGTGGGAGTGAGTAGTTGCTGGACCAGACGTTTCAACATCGGCAACCTTCATCAGAATGGCAACTTTTCCCGAGCAGTACCGGGTGACCAACCGAACCCGGAACGACCGAACTGGTGACGTCACGAAAGCTGGAGGAGTGGGGTACAGCGGTATCCGTTCACTACTACCAATGTTTACAAACATTACAGACTCATACACCTCTTTCAAAACTACACTTCTAAAAATAACAAACAACCCCAGAACAACTTTGCCCTGGTACTTTTCCACTGGGGCGTCATCAGCAGCAGCAGTGGTAAATGTCCACTCTCTTTATTTGGTCGTTTTTTTCTCTGTTTACTATCGCCCACACAGTTCAACTTTAAACATCGCTTTCCCACACAAATCCAAAATACCAGCATCTGAAAAGTGGCCAGTATTTATGTAAACATGGTCAACAAACTTTCAACAAACTTTCCAGCTATTTTTGACCGTGAAAATTAATTTCACTTGTTTGTTTGCTTCATGAGATCGGCAGCTGTAATGCCGTTTCTCCTAAATACATACGGCAGGTTTTCAACCGAGAATTAAATTCAGTCTGGGGGTCAGGGAACTCCCCAAGTCCAACTGAGCGGACCAGTCGTCAGGCCAGGAAGCTGAAGAAGAAACCAGCAGCAATCAAACAGCCCTTTTCAGGGCTAATAACTCAAACTTCTAATAATGCAATCCACACTTTACTGCCTGCTCTATCCACCTGACTCCAGCCTGCCTCTCCAGTCGCCTGCCCCAGCTCACTCCTGCACCAGCTTCCTGCAACACCTTCTCCAGCATCTCCTACTCCGGCAACAGTGGCTCCTGCTATAGCTCTCTCCAGCTGCTCCCGCTCCAGCTTCTTCCAGCAGCGCCTGCTCCTCGTTTCCACACCAGCTTCTCTAGCATCTTTTCCAGTGTCTGTCAACATCCTGCCTTTCTAGTTCCTGTCGACGCCCTGATTCTTGCTGATCCAGCCCTTGGTCACGTCCACATGGACCGGACCGACCTGAGGCACATCCTTACACCTCCGGGACCTCCACATCAAACCCTGTGTGACGACTTCACAAGCTGCCCAGGTTCCAGATGTCTTTCCTGTCGATCCAGCATCTCCTGCTTTCCCGGATCCAGATATCTTTTCCTGCCAACTCAGCCTATCCAGTTCCCAGTTCTGTCGATCCAACATTTCCTGCTATCCAGTTCCAGACATCTGTCCTGTCCATCCAATCTTTCCTGCTGTCCAGGTTCCAGCATCCTCATTCCAGCCCTTGGCCACGTTCACCTGGATCAGACCTACCTGAGGCATCTCATCACACTTCAGGGATGTCCATGTCAATCTCCGTGGCCTTTCTGCTATCCAGGTTAAAGTTTTCCCCGTTTCTGTCAACCCAGCCTTTCCTGCTGTCCAGGTTCAAGTATTCTCATTCCAGCCTTTCCCGCTTCCAGTGACGTCATTCCTCATTCCAGCCTTTTCAGCCAGTGACATAACCTCAGCTTTCCTTCATAGCTTATTACCTTGATGGTAAATAAAACTCTTTATTTTTAACTGTTCATCCGTGTTTCTCCTCTCTTCTTTGCCATTGCCGTTTACTTTGTTGCCTGTGTCTCCTTTCTTAGTTGTAGGTCCGATCATACACATCAACGATCGGCCCTGCAACAGAAGCAAACGACTACTCCACTTATACACACACACACACACATTCATTCACACACTAACAAACGGCAGCATATACACAAACTGTTTGGTTGACTGAAAGAGAAATGGTCCCATCCCATTGTGGTTGAAGTTTGGGAGGCAGATAAATATTTTTTTTTTAATAAAAATAATTATACCTACGTAAAATTTATTATTTATTTATATAGATATAAAATAAAATAATTTTAGAAGTTTTTATAAAATACAAAACCGTATATATATATATATATATATATATATATATATATATATATATATATATATATATATATATATATATATATACAGGGTGGGCAAAAATAAGGGTCCTATTTTTAAAAATTCATAACTTTTTTATTTATTGATTTTTTTAATTTATTTTTTTTAGAATAAGTAAAGGACCCCTTCCGAAGCAAGCATGAGCCGTATTAGCCCTAAGGAACGTACCCTCATTTAGAAAACATTATTTTTGCTTAAAAAACTCAAAACAGTGTAAAAAACAATACTTTAGTTTTTGTAAGTTTTAAGAAGTGTTTTTCGGCTAAAATTTGTTTTGTTTATTTCAAAAAATCTCGGAAGGGTCAGTCTACACACACATAAAGTTTGATGAGTTCAACTTTTATTTTGTGGAAGTTATTCAAATTCAAGTTATTCAAATTATTTTGGCCCACCCTGTATATATATATATATATATATATATATATATATATATATATATATATATATATATATATATATATATATATATATATAAGAAAAAAGATAGAACTAAACTGGTCGTTGTTCAAATAAAGCCCTTTCCTGTGCACGGTCTCTTCCCAAAGTCAGCAGTCAATCCTTATAAAATGGAAACTCTCTAAAAAGAAAACTTCATACTTCTCATAAAACACCGAAATGTTTTATATTCCATGTGACAAAACCAAATCCAAGGACCATTCCAAAGAATGGAATGGTTATTCTTTGGTGGTGGTAAGTTTAATGAATTAAATTATGAATATTCTATCATTCGTTTTTTTTTTTAATGTTTACGTTTTTATTTCAGCAAAGTCATGGACGGAAAATATTGTTTTTCTTCTGTTGTTAAAAATTGAAGAAAGGAAAGAAAAAGCAATGAATGAAATTGAAAGAATTTATGAAGAAATACGAAACTTCATGAAATGTTTCTTTAAAAAAATATTTTCTTTGATTCGATTTTTTAAAAATAAAAATAAAATCTGTTGCAAACAAGCACAACATTATTATATATTTATGTTTTAGTCATGTTTAAGTTTCTATAAAAATCAGTTGATTCCTATTTCAGTCACGTAAATTATTTAAACTAAGATTAGTTTCACCAGTAACTCCCAACAAGTTATTTTTGTACTTAAACCATGTTTTAGTTTAAAAAAAAAAAAAAAAAAAAAAAAAAAAAAAGGTAAGTTTGTAGATTAACACCCTCAACTACCCCCCTCCCTAAACAAAAATGAGATTCTACTTTTTTAGGCGATTACATGTAAACAGCTTGAAAAAATATTGGCAAGAGCTTCCTATATCAATTTAACGTAAAATGAGCACCCACTTCCGGTCCAGTTAGTGGTAAATAAGGACGTGTAACCATTTTTTATCCCACTTTTTTGGAGGGAAAGATACATTGTTCGCTGTTATTATTCTTCGCTTTTAATATTGTCATTTTAAATAAATAATAGTGTTGTTCTTTGACTATAAAATAAATAATAGTGTTGTTCTTTGACTATTTAATAAATAATAGTGTTGTTCTTTGACTATTAAATAAATAATAGTGTTGTTCTTTGACTATTAAATAAATAATAGTGTTGTTCTTTGACTATAAAATAAATGATAGTGTTGTTCTTTGACTATTTAATAAATAATAGTGTTGTTCTTTGACTATTAAATAAATAATAGTGTTGTTCTTTGACTATTAAATAAATAATAGTGTTGTTCTTTGACTATTAAATAAATAATAGTGTTGTTCTTTGACTATTAAATAAATAATAGTGTTGTTCTTTGACTATAAAATAAATAATAGTGTTGTTCTTTGACTATTTAATAAATAATAGTGTTGTTCTTTGACTATTTAATAAATAATAGTGTTGTTCTTTGACTATTTAATAAATAATAGTGTTGTTCTTTGACTATTTAATAAATAATAGTGTTGTTCTTTGACTATTTAATAAATAATAGTGTTGTTCTTTGACTATTTAATAAATAATAGTGTTGTTCTTTGACTATTTAATAAATAATAGTGTTGTTCTTTGACTATTTAATAAATAATAGTTGTGTTCTTTGACTATTTAATAAATAATAGTGTTGTTCTTTGACTATTTAATAAATAATAGTGTTCTTTGACTATTTAATAAATAATAGTGTTGTTCTTTGACTATTTAATAAATAATAGTGTTGTTCTTTGACTATTTAATAAATAATAGTTGTGTTCTTTGACTATTTAATAAATAATAGTGTTGTTCTTTGACTATTAAATAAATAATAGTGTTGTTCTTTGACTATTAAATAAATAATACTGTTGTTCTTTGACTATTTAATAAATAATAGTGTTGTTCTTTGACTATTTAATAAATAATAGTGTTGTTCTTTGACTATTTAATAAATAATAGTGTTGTTCTTTGACTATTTAATAAATAATAGTGTTGTTCTTTGACTATTTAATAAATAATAGTGTTGTTCTTTGACTATTTAATAAATAATAGTTGTGTTCTTTGACTATTTAATAAATAATAGTGTTGTTCTTTGACTATTAAATAAATAATAGTGTTCTTTGACTATTTAATAAATAATAGTATTGTTCTTTGACTATTTAATAAATAGTAGTGTTGTTCTTTGACTATTTAATAAATAATAGTGTTGTTCTTTGACTATTTAATAAATAATAGTGTTGTTCTTTGACTATTTAATAAATAATAGTGTTGTTCTTTGACTATTTAATAAATAACAGTGTTGTTCTTTGACTATTAAATAATAGTGTTGTTCTTTGACTATTTAATAAATAATAGTTGTGTTGTTTGACTATTTAATAAATAATAGTGTTGTTCTTTGACTATTTAATAAATAATAGTGTTGTTCTTTGACCATAAAATAAATAATAGTGCTGTTCTTTGACTATAAAATAAATAATAGTGTTGTTCTTTGACTATAAAATAAATAATAGTGTTCTTTGACTATAAAATTAATAATAGTGTTGTTCTTTGACTATTAAATAAATAATAGTGTTGTTCTTTGACTATAAAATAAATAATAGTGTTGTTCTTTGACTATTTAATAAATAATAGTGTTGTTCTTTGACTATTTAATAAATAATAGTGTTGTTCTTTGACTATTAAATAAATAATAGTGTTGTTCTTTGACTATTTAATAAATAATAGTGTTGTTCTTTGACTATTAAATAAATAATAGTGTTGTTCTTTGACTATTAAATAAATAATAGTGTTGTTCTTTGACTATTAAATAAATAATAGTGTTGTTCTTTGACTATAAAATAAATAATAGTGTTCTTTGACTATAAAATTAATAATAGTGTTCTTTGACTATTAAATAAATAATAGTGTTCTTTGACTATTTAATAAATAATAGTGTTGTTCTTTGACTATTAAATAAATAATAGTGTTGTTCTTTGACTATAAAATTAATAATAGTTTTGTTCTTTGACTATAAAATAAATAATAGTGTTCTTTGACTATTTAATAAATAATAGTGTTGTTCTTTGACTATTAAATAAATAATAGTGTTGTTCTTTGACTATAAAATAAATAATAGTGTTGTTCTTTGACTATTAAATAAATAATAGTGTTGTTCTTTGACTATTAAATAAATAATAGTGTTGTTCTTTGACTATTAAATAAATAATAGTGTTGTTCTTTGACTATTAAATAAATAATAGTGTTGTTCTTTGACTATAAAATAAATAATAGTGTTGTTCTTTGACTATTAAATAAATAATAGTGTTGTTCTTTGACTATTAAATAAATAATAGTGTTGTTCTTTGACTATTAAATAACTATGAAAAGCTCTCCAGGACCTGTGATAGAGCTAACCAGCCAGTGATTGTTGTTGAGTTAATCAATATCTTACGTTGTTCAGTCTTCATTTTATTCCAGCCAAGACCCCTCCTTCCAAAACCTTAGATTTGAGATGTTTTCTAGAATCAAAGTAATGGATCTTGATCACAATTGGAATAAGTATTCTAGACATAAAGTTCAGTAGCATTATATCTTATGTTGTAAAACTGTTCTGTTCAGGAATTTATTTCATCCATCATGGGACGGGTATTCTAGTGCTGTATTGAATCTATAATTGAATGAATTAATTTGATTAAAATTAGATTATTTTCTCAATTTTGTCCATTTTTTTTTTTGTGATTCCAAAAATGTAAAACATCGATTTATTTACAGAGTCATAATTTTTTCGTGTGGATCCTGTACAATAGATTTGGATTGAGGGAGGGGCATGAGTCCCTAGCACCGGCTCTGTGTAGAATTAGCAATGACTGACACGCAGTATCGAATCATTCGTCATCCCAAACTGCAATTTTCAAACAATGTAAAGGATTTAAATATACCTTTGGAATTGGAAGGTTTGCAACGCATGACTGAGAAGAGATCAATGAGAAAAGATGATTGATATGACGTCATCCCCGTTAGATCCGGTCGACTGTCAATAGTGCTAGTACTTGATAACGGACTCAGTAACCCATTGTTTTTTTTTGTTTTTTGTTTTTTATTATTATTTTGAGGCTCTACAAATAATCCTCCATAATAAAGAGCAATGTGTATTTATTTCTAAATATATATCCGTCCCGTCACACATCAAATCTGCCCCACAAATAATGAAAAGGAAGAATGCAAATATATTTCCATAATGAGACGCTTTCTTTCTCTTTTTTCTTTCTGCTCTCTATACTGAATTATACGTTTTTTTTTTTCCTTTTTTCTTTTTTAAACTTTCCTGTTTGAGACGTTTTCTTTCTTTCACTTTCACCTTTGATGTTAAAAAGTTTAGCGTAACCTTTTTTTAATATCACCCCCCCCCCTCACCTCCCAATAGTCAAAGGAAGAAAATTTAGAAAAGTAAAGTCAACGGTTGGTATTTTTTTATTCTTTCGGTCATCAGAAATGACTCGCATGATTTTCTTTTTTTTTCAATTTGTGATAATTCGCTCCCTAATTATCCTATTGAAATATAAAAGTAAAAGTATCAGAAAGATTTACGCTGGAAAGCAAATAGCAAGTCAGACAACCCCCACCATCTGCAATGAATCTGGAAAGAAATCCTTCAGTCTATAATAAAGTCAATGCTGTTTTCTTATTTTAGATCATCAGAAATGATAATAATTTATATATGAAACATGAAATTACTGATATAATTTTATGATTTTATATGAATATGCTTTTTGCGTCATTCTTGACGAAAGTGTACACTAGTTTGTGTAATATTTTGACAATTTATTTTTATCAATGTGCACTAACTGAAGTAAAGGTTTATCAAATTCTCTTCTGCTGGAAAATTTAAATTACAATAAAAACAATTTTAAAAAAATACTTGTTTTAATCAGTAAGTTTTTCATGGAACAAAAAACAATTGTAAATGACATATGCGACCATGTACAGCATGCGACCCCTTGCATCAATGTAATAATGTGTCTGGATATTCCGGGAACTAAGGAGCATGATAGACTGAGGAAGACCTGGCTCGAGTGTGTAAGAAGCGATATAACTATGTTCAACCTAACTGATGTTAACGTTTTGGATTGGACTGCATTGAGAAGGGGCATGTTGCTCACCACAGAGTATGGAACTCTGAAAATAACCTCAATATCAAAACTGGATGAAGATCTTATTCCTGAATAAAATTTATAAATAATTAAAGTTTTTGTAAAATAAAAATTAAGATGCATAAAAAAAGATTTTTTATTAGAAGTTGTTCCTTGATGTAAACGTTGGGCAATTTGAATTTTTTTGAAGTTTTAGAAGCTAAAACAACACAGATATATATTTTGTTTTGAATAAACATTTTATTTATTTAAAATCAACTTAGTTTCGATGATATAACATCGTCTTCAGGACTAAAAACATTTTTTTTCTTTTCTTTTTCCTTCCTCGTTACATTGAGGAACAATCGCTAATACATTTTACGCGTGCCAGCGTGATCCTCCTGATTAAAACATTTGAAAAAAATAAATCTCCGTTGAAAGATTTTACAGACTTTTTTCGTGACAACATGCCACGAGGAAGGGAAAAAAAACACAATGTTTTTAGTCCTGAAGAAACTATATCGTCGAAACTCGGTTGATTTTAAATAAATCAATATTTTTTTTTAAAAATATATATCTGTGTTCTTTTGTCTTCTAAAACTTACAAATTCAAAATGATTTTATTTTAATTGTAGAGACATTCGATATATCAGCAACAAAGGTGCTGCATGGTCAGTTTTTTTCTTTTTGTATTTTTTGCTTTAACATTTTTCACTACCAAATTTAACTGTAAAGTCAATTCACAAATTTTGATATGTAAAATCAAGTATTTGCTTGATACAAACAAAAGGAGACATTGTGTTGCGTAGATTTTAAACGAATTATCTCCCTTACTTTTGATGGTATAAAACTTTGAATTCAGATTGAAAATCTATTGATGCCATGACAGGGACCATGGAATCACGTCAGTTAGTGAAGAATTATACAAAGTGGGCAGAACGACATGCCTGAAAGAAAATAATATCTCATTCTAAATTCACCATGTGAGTGGAATGAATTTGGACTTCAAAACAGGAGAGTGTATTCTCTCATTGGCTAGAATAATTCAAAGGAGATAATTCGGATATAATCCATGGGAGATAACAGATTATTCTGAGACAATTTTCTTCTGTTTTTGTGAGCTGTAAACAGTCCTCAGGGCACAATGATTTATAATTAGTACGAGTTCTAGGCCTGAATTGGGTGGGGATAGAACTTCTTTTTTTTTCTTTTTTTCAGAATATTTAACAAAAAACTCCATTCAACTTGAACAAAAAACATATAATAAATTTCAGTAGAATTTGGATTATTCGAATTACTGTTCTCATGTTGGAGGTTATTCCTACAATGTGTTGGCCAATGAAACCTCCGACCTTTTTCAGGTGCATCTTGTCGAACTCTGGGGTCTTTACAGAATTGAACCCGTTATTTAATCCACGGGGGTAGCTTGTTCTCGTTCTATCAGCCATGATCAGGTAGAAGTCTTAAGTAATTTGTAATTGTATACTTAGTATCGTCCGTGCTGAGGATTGAACCATCAACCTCTAGAAGACTGTCACTTAGGACTTTTATCCATTGCGCCATAGTGCTTATGGAAATGCATGGTTCTGTTTTCTCTAACAGGGGAAACGTATTGCTTTTTTTTTTTTTACTTTTAGTCATATACATGCCTGTAGAGGAATCAACATATATTACATAAATTAATAACGCAATTCATACAAATTAAAATATATACATTTGTTTACAAACATCAGAAGGTAATAATATAGAGAATTTAAAATTTCGTACTATGATTAAGTCCAGGACATTCTGGTTGAAATAAACTCAGCAAGTGGCAGGCTGCTGCCGATTGTGTGCTTGTGAGTATTCTCTCACAAGTTGTTGCAAGTAGTGATTATTTGAGGAGTGTATGCGTTGACGAGTTATTGAATACTGAACTGAAGAAAAAATATGTCTATTTCTTATATAGTGTGAGAAAAGACTCCCAGCGGCTTGCTACCAAATATTTAACGGATTCTTTTTATGCTTTTGAGTGGAAATATTTTTAGATCTTCTCATTGGCTGAAATATTCTCTTCTATTTTATTTGCATTTGGAGCCGATTTTTGTACAAAATATGCAACTCCTTTTTGCGTTAATTTTTCTAAGTGGTCGTACATGCCTAGTTATAAAGTTCCTTTCTCAGCTTATCTTCGGTCTTATAGCATTAAGTGGAACGAGTTTTCGTGACAGGACATTAGTCTATTATTAGTTATACTTCTCAGCAATCCTGGTATCTATTTATACACCTGGGTGGGGTGAGTTTTTTTACAGCACCTAGTATTTCCAAACGGTCAATCATTGAGTTATCATCTTTGAATTATTCAAGCCAATGTTAGAGAGAATGCGCTCTCTTGTCCAGAAGTCTGAAATCTCATTTCACCGACATGAGGAATTTAGAATGAGATATTATTCTCTTTCTGGCTTGTCGTTCACTAACCCTGGCGCTCAACTTAAGAGGATAAAAATAAATGTCAAATAATGATAAGTTTGAAAAAAATTCAATTTGCCTTTGTTGAAAAAAATTAAATAAATTCTAAAAGTCTTTTTCTTTTTTTTCTTTCATGAATAGGCTGCTGTTTCTGTAGGCAATGTTGGTCAGTTGGCGGCAGACCTGATCGTGTCCACTTTGGAGATGACCAAGGTTGGTTACATCTACGATGAAAGTATTCTGCCTGTCGTTGGGAATAACCCTTACTCTGCTGTTTCCCATTCTTCTTGTTCACTGGTCACAGGATGTGAAGGTTTCTATCTTGTTTGTTTCTCTTGTTTCAACCCAAAAATGATTTTTTGATCTTTTTCTATATATTAATACCGTTGTCAGACGAGAGTTATCTCCTTTGGGTAGAACCTGATTTCTAGGCCAAAGTTATGACTGTCTGTCTTTTATATGAATAATTTGTGCATTTTTCTGTATATACGCTGATATTTAACATGTATTACTTAGTGTCTTTAGAGCTTGTCATAGACAAACTATTAATAAATGAAATGTTTTTGTTCATTACAATCTTTTAAACCGTCTTTTACTTTCCAACACATGTACATATAGCCAGGGTAATGCACTGTGAATTTCAGCAAGACCCCCACGTGCTCAGAAAATAAATTTAGTTTATCTACCTACACGTTGCTAAACTTGATAAAATAGAATGCAAAATAATTTAATTCTTTACTTGGACAGTAGAGCTCCCAGTTTAGGATGTAGCCCTGTCGGCGGGGCCGCGAATTCGCTGACTGCAACCCCATGCAGAGGGGTAAAAAAAAACCCCGAAAACGGGACCACCTGTTGGCCGTGGGTGGCGACCCGTGATGACGGGATCCTGGTGGCTGAGCGGTCCGTGGCCTGGTTGCATAAATGGTCACGTGATTTGCAACACTCTACTTTGGCCCTTACTTCGGCTAGACGGGAGGTTGGAGAGGCCCAATCCGATCAATCGGCCAGTTGCGTCTTGCCCTAGCACTTATTCTATCACTTTCCCCGATCGTTTACAATATTAAAATTGACTAACTTTGTGTTATCAATACCCACTCCAGTTTATAAGTGCTAGAAGGCGGTGGCAAAGGTCAATCAACTTGAGAGATATATGACCGCAACATGGCTGTGTGCCCTGGACGTCTTGCTATAAGTGGGTAGAGAAATTGATGGAACACGGGTGCTTGTAATCACGATCAGGTTGAGTATACCATTCCTGTAGCCTTGTCTTGTCAAGGCGATTGGGTTTCCCCCTTGGCAATTCCCATAGTGGACTCCGTGGTGGGTGGGGAGCAGGAATGGTGAATAAAAAAAACAAAACAATTTATGGCTCCTAACAGAACCACTAAAAGCGTACATAGAGATACAAGCTCTGAACGAGAGGAGGAAAAAAGCGACCAAAATAAATTCCCAAGATTTATTGTACTGGAAGCTTTAGAAGAACCTAATCTTGCAACACTATCTCCCTTCATCATCGAAAAATTAATATCAGCTTATATGACGCCTAAAACTGCTAAAAAACTGGCCAATGGAAACATCCTGGTCGAAGTTGAGAAAAAGACATGCAGATTTTCTGCTGGTAATAAGAATTTTTCATAATGAAAAAAATAACATCTTACCCACACCAATATTTAAATATTTCAAAAGGAGTGATAAGGAGCCAAGAGCTTTCCTTATGTATTATAGAAGAAATAAAAGAACTAAAATCCCAAGGAGTAATGGAGGTGAAACGAATCTCTATAAAAAGAGAAAACAAGATAATACAAACTAATACCTACGTGATGACATTTGATATGCCAACGATACCACAAAAAATGAAGATAGGATATACAATTGAAAACGTTTAACAATATATCCCTAATGCTCTTTGGTGTTACAAATGCCAGAAGTATGGGCATCACGAAAGTAAATGTAACGGGAGAAAGACATGTGGAAAATGTGGGGAAAAAGACCCTGATCACTCTATGGATGAGTGTAAAGGGAATCATACATGTGCAAACTGTGGTGGTGACCACCTAGTGTATGCCAACATTTGTGAGAGATGGAAGAAAGACATGTGGAAAATGTGGGGGAAAAGACCCTGACCACTCTATGGATGAGTGTAAAGGGAATCATACATGCGCAAACTGTGGTGGTGACCACCTAGTGTATGCCAACATTTGTGAGAGATGGAAGAGGGAAAAGGAGATAGTGATAGTAAAATATACAAGAAACATTTCCTTCCAAGAAGCAAGAAAGGTGGTTTATACCACTAGTAGAGGGAAAACGTATTCTCAGGCCGTGCCCCCAGTGGTGAATAAAGAGGAGGACAGTAAATACAAAAAATTAATAGAAAGGTTGCTCCAGCTTGGACCGGGAGACTGGCCAGCATTCCAAAATACAATCCGGAAAGAATACGAGGAACCGAAAGCAAAAGTTCGAAAGCAACAGGTGGAACCAAGAGAGGAAAGTATTATCATTGTGCTGCTTACTCAACCGGTTGCCCCCAATCAAGATGCACTACCACAGTCCAAAACAAGTGATGCAACTGAATCTACTCTGAAAAAGAAAGTTATCCGAAAAGATCCAAATAAAAAATCTCCAGGTAAAAATCCTGAACCTGAAAAAAAATAAAAATCACCTCAAAAACCAAAATTAAAAATCAGAGTGAACTTGACACAAAACCGATTTGAGGCACTGGACATGATGGAAACAGAAGATGAAAACTCTGAAAAAAAGAAACAAACAAAGCAAAAGGCACCCCCAATCAAAATATAAACGATGAGACAAAAAATAATCCAATCTTAACGAATTGCTCTTACTACTGACGAAGAAATCTCCCACAATTATTTGTCTCCAAGAAACCTTCCTCAAACAAGAGGATAATATCCAAATAAAAAATTATCAGATATTCAGCCACATCCATGATACTGGGCACAGAGCCTCTGGAGGGGTATCAATTCTAATTAGAAATGATATACCCCATAGCAAACTGAATATCCAAACCAATATGCAAGCGGTTGCCATTAAGGCGACATTACATAAAACAATGAATATATGTTCAATATATATTCCACCAAGTGAGGACATAAATGAAAGTGAGCTAAAGAAGCTAATTGACCAAATACCCACACCATTCATCTTATTGGGGGGACTTTAATAGTCACAATACTTTATGGGGGTGCAAAATACGACAAAAAGGGTCAAATAATACAAAAATTTATTAATGAAAATGATCTGTGCATGCTAAACAAAGGAACACAAACATATATGAACCCATTCAATGGAAGTAATTTGATTTGACCATATGCGACCCCACAGTCTATATGGACTTTACTTAGAGAGTGTATGATGACACTTGTGGCAGTGATCATTTTCCAATCCTCCTGGTGGTGAAAATAAACCAGACCGCTGGAAATTAAACAAAGCCAATTGGCCAATGTTTAAAGAAAAATGTCAGGAGAAACTGACATGTGTGGAAACAAACTCTGACCCAGTGGAACACTTCACAGAGAGGCTTATTGAAATAGCGAAAGACTGCATCCCGAGAAATTCCACACCAGACAAACGGAACAGACCCTGGTTTAACAGTCAATGCAAAAAAGCCATTAGACTGCAAAGAGCAGCCCTAAGAAAGTTTGAAAAAGAACCAACAACAACAAATTTAATCGAGTTCAAACAAAGCAGAGCAAGGAAGGGATGATAAACAATAGATTAATTTGGTATTTAGAATCCAATGGCCTTATTACCAGTCTACAATGTGGATTCCGCAATAAAAGAGGCACAATGGATCACTTGGTTCGCCTGGAGACTACCATAAGAGAAAGCTACATTAAAAAAGAACATGTAGTAGCTATTTTCTTTGACTTAGAGAAGGCATATGACACCACGTGGAAATATGGCGTCATGAGAGATTTGAATGATCTCGGTCTGAAAGGCAGATTGCCACACTTTATTGACGTTTTTTTGTCAAACCAAAGATTTCGAGTTTGCGTTGGATCTACTCTTTCTGATATGAAAACTCAGGAAGAGGGTGTTCCACAAGGCAACGTGCTATCTGTGACTCTGTTTAGCATAAAAATAAACAATATAAAAATATTATTACCCGGAGTGGATGGATCCCTATATGTGGACGACTTCCTAATATACTACAGGTTTAAGCATATGCATACCATTGAGCGAAAATTGCAACAATGCCTGAATAAAGTCAAGAAATGAGCAACAGTTAATGGTTTCCGATTTTCTCGTGCAAAAACAAAATGTGTCCATTTTTGTCAGAAGAGAAAATTGCATAACGACCCAAGCCTGAAACTTGAAAGGATGGAAATTCCAGTCGTAGATCAATATAAATTCTATGGGATAATTTTCGATGGAAAATTGACCTTTATTCCCCACCTGAAATATTTAAGGGCTAAATGTAATAGAACATTACAACTACTACATGAATGGGGTGCAGACCGAAACACTCTATTAAAACTACATAGATCATTGATTAGATCCAAGTTGGACTATGGTAGTTTTATATATCGATCAGCCAGAAAGACCTATTTAAAAATACTTGATCCGATTTACCATGGAGGACTACGGTTAGTCCTTGGAGCCTTCAGAACATCGCCTGTTGAGAGTCTCTATGTAGAAGCAGACGAGGCACCTACAGATATCAGAGGTGAAAAATTAGCTCTGCAGTATTATGTAAAACTGAAATCGTGTTCATCAAATCCTGCATATGATGGTATATTCCATCCAAAATACAGGGAATTATTCCAAAGGAATGAAAGAGCTATAAGACCATTTGGCCTTCGAATGGAAATGATCAACAAAGAAGCAGGATTAGACCTGACAAAGATACATGATACCATAATACCAAAGATCCCACCTTGGACCATAAGGATCCCAAAGATCATACTAACCTTAAGCAGACTACACAAGCAAAAAACCCATCCTCTAATTTTCCACGAGGAATTAGAGAAAGTCAAAGACAATTATCCAAGACATATGCACATCTTCACAGATGGATGAAAACATGAAGAAGCAACAGGTTGTGCTGCAATTTACAGCAATAATGTTAATAAGAAGCGTCTCCCAAGTAACACTTCCATTTTTAACGCAGAAACATGTGCAGTAGATATGGCGCTTAATTTTATTTTAAAATCCAAAAATAAAAATTCATCATCTTTTCAGACTCTTTGTCTGTATTAATATCACTACAAAACAGGAAATTTGACAATCCATTGGTGACCAAATTACTTTGTAAAATTGAATATTTGTCAAAGGATAATGAAATATTACTGTGTTGGATCCCAAGTCATATCGGAATCAGAGGAAATGACAAGGCTGATAGGGCGGCCAGGTCTGCCTTAGGCATGGCTCAGGAGACTATTTTTAAGATTCCATATACAGATTTTAAAACGAAGATCAACAAATATATCCAACAACAAAGACAACAACGTTGGAGTAGCAAAACACATAACAAACTCCTAGCGATCAAAACTACAATAGGAGAACGGAAAAAAAGCTCACGAAAAAGCCGAAAGGAGGAAGTAGTGTTATCCAGACTTTGCATAGGTCACACAAGGATTACGCATTCCTACTTACTTGAAGACGAACAGCAACTAATATGCTATGCATGCCAGACTGCGTACACAATCAAGCATATTCTTACTGAATGCATTGATCTGGCCCCTATAAGAGAAACGTTTTACAAAGCAGGTACAATGAAGGAACTGTTTAAGAAAAATAAAGTAGAGACAATAATGAGCTTTTTGAAAGCTGTCGATCTATATAAAAAATATAATTGTCTAAAGACATATAAATCAAGCTTGACTTGGTGTTAAATTAATCGGGGAAAAAATGTTTTAAAAAAAAAAAAAAAAGAAATGTTTATCAAATTTTTTCAAAATATTTATTTATTTTTTATTTTCTTTCTTCATTTCATTTGAATATTTTGTTTCACCATGATGTTCTTTGCAAAGAGGTTACCTATAGCGGGTTGCAATTACCTTCTATAGGGGCATGCTCTTACAGAGCAGGAAGTCTTAGCCATTGTACAAAAATCAGTATCATCTGCCTAACACAAAACGAAGGGTTGGCCAGTTTCTACAATCCATTAGGCTGCTCAACCCTCCATCCATCACCTGCCTGCCATGACTTCACGTACCCTGATTGGGGGCTAAGTGGGTACTCGACCTTGCCCAAGGGTCTCCCACAGGCTAGTGGAAGGAAAGAGGCGCCTTACTGCTGCTGTTGGTGGAAATGTTTCCACCCCACTACCATATATTATTAAATGGACTAATAATTTGTTTCATAAACAAAAGTTTTTATTTATTCTATTTTTCTATAAGTTCAACTAATCTCTTCTACATGAGATAATCTGTTTGTCCGTTATAAAAATCACTATGGTAACAGGTTTAATAGAAGTAATATTTTATAATGAATGTAATACTGTTGTATTACCTTAGTGTCCCCAATAGTCAATTTAAGACTATTGGGGACACTAAGGTCCACTTATCAACTGTCATGTTAGGAGCACACAATTAAGATTTATATAAGAATACAAGAGTGTTGTATTATGATGCAAACAAAAACGAAATATTCTAAAATCATGTGGCGTTTGGGTCGACACATCTTCGTCTCTTTTACCATTTTCATTGTTTTTAGTATTTTAATTTTTTTCTCTTTTTCAACTTTGTTTTCTTTTTTTTCTTTCTATATTATAACTTCTCCTTTGTATTCTGTTTTTATTTTCATATTTAAAATTTTTTTTATATACATTTTCGACTTGAGATTCAAAAAGGGTCATAAGGGGACTGGGATTTTCTTGGATTATGATTTTACTACCCGCCCCCTCTCCCTATTGTAACGTTTTTTAAAAATTATTTTTCCGACTCCATAAATTGGCCAGTCGTCATCTCATCGATAAAAGTCATGTGTTTTTAGTTGTCATGTTTGATCTTTGTAGTCGGCGTAATGATGACCGTGGCCATAATAGACATGTGGTCTCAGTCACTGGAACAAAAGGATTCTCCCTCAAAACAAAATTACAACTCCAGTTTAAAACAAGTAACAATGTTTGATTTTCAGAGACGACGTGACAATGATATTTATTTTCTTCTACTGAATGACGGACTTGCAATGAGAACTCTGAGCCTGACCAAATCAAAACACAAGTCCAACCGAACACAAACAGTCCATCAGCTTAGCACCCAAACGACCAACTGTCTCTGGGACCCACAAAAACCCAACTGACCTCCTTTGCCCACAATGCTGGAATATATATATATATATATATATATTAAATTAGATATACCTACAGACATCGTTTCGAGCTTATTGCTCTCTTCAATGCATGAAAGTGATAATTTCAAACGGTCATGAGGCGCGAACCCAGTTCACAGATCCACCTTTGAATCTGCACACTTTCACCCTACCCTCACACCCATTTTAAATTACTATGTAGTATGGAGAATTTGAGATATATTTATGCCATTACAGTGTAAACATAAAGACAGACTAGAGGACCTGACGACCTTACTCGGAATCTTGCTTTGTAGCTAAATGAATGTCTATTTTAAAATATCTCCTAGCAGTGCTCAACTTTACTTTTACTTAAAGGGCTTAATAATATTTATAAACAAATAGTAAATTATATTTACCTACAGACGACGTCATTTCGAGCTTATTGCTCTCTTCAGTGCAGGAAAGTGATAATTTCAAACGATCATGAAGCGCGTACCTGGTTCAAAGATCCACTATATATATATATATTATGTTTGTAAGGGTATCGCCAACTGCCATTAGCGTAAAAAAGGCAATGCTCATTAGGTAAACCTAATTCGAGCTCCGGCATTTGCAATGTTTACATTGAGATACAACTTACATTCAGTCAGTGTCGCATGATGGCGTAGGGGTTAACATCGACGGTTGCGTTTCGAACCCAGGCTTGAGGCACTAACTGGTCTAGCCGCACTGATGAGCTGTGAAACAGTCTGTATGTGGATGACTATATATATATATATATATATATATATATATACTGTAATGATAAGGCCTTAAGGAAAATTTTAGCAATTTTCTTTTTTTTTCCACCCGCCTGTTTCATTGATTAGAAAAAAAAATGTTTCCTCTGAAATTTATTCTACGATTTTGTTGTACGCGATTTACTTATATATATATATATATATATATGTAAAATAAAAATGGAATAAAGGATAAGCAAATCAACAACTAGCAAAAATATAAACTCAAAAACACATATTGAATAGTTCTACCAAAATATTTCAATTGTTATGACAATCATCATCAGTTGGCAGCAGAACTTTAATTTAAAGTTCTGCTGCCAACTGTAGAACTATTCAATATGTGTTTTTGAGTTTATATTTTTGCTAGTTGTTGATTTGCTTATCCTTTATTCCATTTTTATTTTACATTTTGTCTGAAACATTGTTTCTTTTATTCCTCATATATATATATATATATATATATATATATATATATGAATGAATCTATAAAAATAAATAAAAGAAGAAGGGTAGGGCCAATCAAATTACAGATACGTTTCTGCACCTTATCAAAAACCCTCAAATGGAACAGAGATTCACCAGCCCAAATACGACAACAGTACTCCATACATGATCTGATTGTGGATTTGTAGAGATAGAGAATGGCCTCAGGTGTGAAAAAGTGTTTAGAGCGATAGAGAGAACCGACTTTACGAGAAGCAGAAAGAGCAATTGATCTAATGTATGAACTCCAAGAAAGATCTGATGAGAGAGAAAGACCAAGAAGTTTCAGAGTCGATTTCTCCTCAAGAGCAGAGCTATCCATAGGAATCTCAGGAAGGAAAGGGACACGCCTACGATTGAAAGACACAAGCTAAGTCTTAGCAAGATTAAATGAAACAAGCCATTTCGTACCCCAATCCACAACTGAACCCAGGTCAACTTCTAGATCAGCTGCATATTTCAACTCTTGGATAGATTGTAAAGCTGCCACTATGTTCCATCTGTCGACATGACACTTTTTGGTATTCTAAACACCCCCCCCCCCCCTCATTCCGAGCACAAATTATCTCTATTTATATAAAATCGAGACACATTCGACTTTTGTCAAATTTTAGCAATTAATTGATGTCCAATCAATTTCTTTCTCATATCGACTTCCTACCATGACACAACTTCCTGAACACGTCAGCTTAATTTTCTAACTTAATCTTCTAATAGAAAATTCCTATTTAATTAATCTAACCTTCAAGTGTAAAATTCCATTTTTAACACACCTGCACTAAATATTGCTACACTATGTTAGGGTGGATACATGTACTCTGTTATAACTTCTCACCCTACATAGACTGATATTTAGCAAGTGCATGAAAATTTAGACATTTATTTTTCTCTTTAAATCTATGGCAATTCTCATGATCACAACCATTTTGAAACCTCAAAATTAAGTTTGTCAAAAATAATAAAGTTTTTTAACGGTTTTCTTTTTCTTTTTTTTCTTTTTTCAGTATATGAATGTACTGAAAAACAATTGGTGGTCGTATTACAGCGAGCTCCATTTGTAAAGGTATCATTTTTATCTATTTTTGTTCGCCAGCATTTGTTCATTCGAGAATTATATCATGAAATCAGACATTTTTAGAAAGAACAAGCAGAATACCCGTCTCAGGAATGGTAAAATTAATTTTATGAACATAAAGTTTTTCACCACTTTTATATCCCCTTACGAAGATTAAAATCAAGATATAATGATACTAAACCTTATTTCCTTATTTCTAGAATACTTATTCCAATTTTGATTAAAAAAAACATTACATGATTTTGATTCTCGAAAATTACTCAAATGTAAGGCGTGATCTTAAAGGGTTTTAAAATTGAACTTTAGGGAATCTTGCTTATTTGGTGTCTAATCACTATCGATCAAATTAAATGCAACTCTGACATATTTGAATTTTCAAATGAGAGGTTGTGTCCATAGTATGCCTCCCCCTAAAATATTTTTAAATACCCCAAAGAAACTGACATTTCGAGAATATTTATTAATTGATGCTTAATACCTATTGTTAAAATTTCACAAAAATCGAAGTTATCTGAATTTTTACTCTTTGCATAAAACTAAATTAAACTAAATATAGTCCATATTACCCACCCTTACGCCTAGCAGCTGTGTTCTAAAATTTATGATGATTCGTTGATTAGTTTAGGAGTGAATCCTATGCATAAAATATATAAACATATACACATACCTAACTTTATATATATATACATCCCCTAAATGTTAACATTTACAAAAAAAAATAAGGTTTCCATGTTACTCACCGTGTTGCCAAGAATATATATTCTAACATTCATAATAATCAGTTCGTTATTTTAGGAATTTATCTTGTACAACAATATATATATAAACATATACGCATACATAACTTTATATATATATATATATATATATCTATATATATCTATATATATATATATAATGAGAGAGAGTATCAACTGATAAAATCATCTCAAGCTTTCTTCTCGAGGATAAGGGTTAATGACTTGTGAGCATGGTTTATGACATTAGATTTGAAGTGGACCATGTTGTAACCCACTAGGAAGCAATCTTATAGCAACATATTCCACAGATAGGGAGTTATTGAAAAGAAACTCTTTGTGGTGGTTGATTATTAGTTCTGCTCGGTGGGATTCATCTGGTGAGATTTCTCATCGGGCTGTTCATGGCCTGGATCGTTAGTTCTTGCCAATAATTAACACAAATATGATTATTTTATCTCAGATAAGTGCTTTGGCGAAAGGGACAGCCTTAACTACTGGCAGTATTTAGAACTTACATTTTCATATCTCTTATCTAACAAATTCTCTTCCTTAAACTTCTCAAAATACCAGTTCAAACACTCCCATCGTTCCTTTACTTCCGGGACCCATGCATATCATTTTTGAACTTTTGATCTCTTGAGAGCTTACATCCAGTCTCAATCATCTGGTCAGGGATGGGGTGGCTTGCAAGTAGGACAACGATGATTCAAACTTACAATATAACATAAATTTATCTTATTGGATTTTCAAAGTCAGGCCCAAATAGCATTTAAGCTGATAAATCAAACTTTGCTTCTGACAAGTCAATTTTCATTTGTTATTTTTGTACCATGTTATTGACAATATAATAACATACTTCACTACAATTTATTTGAAAAAACTACTTAGTTTGGCTCACAAAATTAGATAATATGAAACATCTTTAGCTAATCACTGAAAAATACAATTCAGTAAGGGGAATAACTCCTATATTTACTAGAAGAATGTAATAAGATTTGTCTCTCTTACAATTAAAATTTTATTTTGTTTACTGTATAAGTTTAAAATGGGCAAACAAAATTAAATTTAAAAACTAAAATGACTTTGCTGCATCCTGGGCAACGCTGGGTAGATACAGCAAGTATTTTATATTCATCCTTTCTTCAATTTCCTTTTAGATTTATCATGATAGCTACTACCTCTGCCTTACACAAACTGCTACTTAAATCAGCACTTGTGCAGTTTAGTAAACAGCGGCAGATAATCTACAGAAAGTACGACCAATAGATTAAAACATTTTAATAAATTTATTTATTTAATAAAATATAGTTTCTGAAAGAAAAACATTGTAATAAAAAAGTTTATTTACATTAAAGTAACTTTTTGGTCAAAACATTGTAATAAAATATAATTTTATTATGTAAGTTTTATAACATTTTAAATTATTAAAAAAAAATCACTGTCAATTTCAGAAACTTTATTTTATTACAATGTTTTGGCCAAAATGTTATTTTATTGAAAATAAACTTTATTTTATTACAATGATTTTCTTTCAGAAACTATATTTTATTAAATAAATACATTTATTAAAATGTTTTAATCTATTGGTCGTTACTTCCTGTGGATTATCTGCTGCTGTTTACTAAACTGCACAAGTGTCCTTAAATCTCTATTTCGAATATACTCTTTCTCTTACCAAATGGCCTAGATCAACCAATTGAAGCCTCCAGGATCTGATAGACTTCTGTCTATATAACATATATTCAGGGGATATTTACTTTGGCTACGTTGTGTATAAAGTTAACACTTGTTATACAATGAGTGTTGTGTATAAAGTTAACACTTGTTATACAATGAGTGTTGTGTATAAAGTTAACACTTGTTATACAACGAGTGTTGTGTATGGTTTTGTGTGTCTGAAAAGAAGGAGCCGCAGACATTCTGATGACTAACAGAAAATACACGTTAAAAAGTTGATATAAACATTTACTTTTTTGATGTCCTATTCTAAATTATCTGTTTCAACTGCCAAATTAAAAAAGTTTTTGTGGATATATTTGAAATATATTGAAATTCCATGATAAATGCCAGTATACTGAAATCATATGCCCTTAATAGGGGTAAGATGAAAATTCATATACACTAAATGTACAAAAGTAAGGAAATTCCCAAATGTTTACACTTTTATTGTCATTAATTAAGGGTATGATTACATATCAACCAAACCATTTCATTACATTGGACAACAAATTTCAGAAAAAATTTATTACTGGAGATGTGTAAAGTGATTTAGACTAATTTGGGTACGCTGATTTCAAAAATCATAACCGTTTTGCTGTATCACGTCAGGATTTTGAGTTTCAGAAATACTCCCATTGCCTAGAAGTCAGGGTTTCAATGAAATTTACAAAAATTCATTTATTCATTTATTTCATCATAAATGCTTAAAAAGTATAGAAAAACTCTACTAGAATGTAATTAAAAATGCTTTAAACATTTGGCTTTGCGTTTGTGCTGCTCTGTATCAGTTTCACGATGCAGGAACCAGCAGAAGTCGCCCATCATGCTCGGGTTGTGCCGCCCTTGGTAACGCGTCTCCATGAGTGAAATCTCTTGGTGGAATCGCTCGCCATGCTCGTCCGAGACAGCTTCCAAGTTGTCAGGGAAGAAGTTCAGGTACTGGTGTAGGAAATGGATCTTCAGGGACATCCTGGAGCCAAGTTTCCTGAAGGACTCCAGCAGCTGCTGCACTATTTCTTCATAGTTGTCCGCGCGCTCGTTCCCAAGAAGTTGTCCGTCACAGCTTTGAAGCTCCTCCACGCTGCCAGCTCTTTGGGGTTTAGAGTTGTCGGAAAAATTTCGTCCTTCATTACCTCTCGGATTTGTGGTCCAACAAAGACACCAGCCTTGATCTTAGCCTCCGACAAGGTGTTGCCAAACTTCTCCTTCAGGTATAAAAACCCACGCCCATTCAGATCCATTGCCCGTACAAAATTCTTCATCAAGCCGAGCTTTATGTGGAGTGGTGGAAGAAAAATCTTGGCTGGGTCGACAAGGGCGACATGCTTCACATTGTATCGACCAGGTACGTGCTCCGTCCGCTCTTTCCAATCAATCTTCGTCCAGTGATTCTTGTCGTCTCTGCTATCCCAGAGACAAAGGAAGCACATGTATTTCGTGTAGCCTGATTGCAGCCCTAACAACAGCGCCACCACATTCAAGTCTCCGCAGATGTGCCAGTTGAAGTCATTGTACTTGATGGAATCAAGCAGCTGCCGCATAGTCTCATAGGTCTCTTTCATGCCGAACGCGTGAGCCAGTGGGACTGATGGTTTCTTGTTGCCATTGTGGAGCAGAACAGCCTTCAAGCTGTTCTTCCCCGAGTCGATGAAGAGGCGCCAGTCTGCAGGATCATGATCACACCCAAGTTCTTTCAACAGACCGTTGATGTCACTGCAGAATGTCATCGTGTCTTTCATCTCAAAGAACTGAGCCATGTCGCTGTGACGTGCTCTGAACAAGGATATCTTGGTGTTAGGTTCAAGTAGATTCCACTGCTGCAGCCTTGATCCAAGCAGCTTTGCCTTCGCCTTTGACAGCGAGAGATATCTTACAAGATCATTTAACTCTCACTGGTTCAGAAGGTGTGGTTCTTGTTCTTAAGTGTCGGGTTCAAAAGGTTCATCACCATCTTCTTTGCCAGTGCTTACAGTTATGTTCGGATCAGATGGACATGTTGGAACGGAGTTCTCGTCATCATGAGGCACAGGTTTACGAGCAGAGACGCAGTCAGCGTACTTGATGTGGCCTTTATTCTTCCTGTTGAAGCTGGCGATGCTTGTGCAGCAGAAATAACAATCATCATGATTCTGCGGCTCACTCCATATCATGGGCACCGCAAATGGAATGCTCGCGCGCTTGCCCACCAACCACTGAGTCAATGCTGAGTGGCAGCTTGTGCAGCAGATGTGTGGTGCCCAGCTCTTTTCTTGGTCCCCGACCTTACACCCGAAGTAGTGAAAGTAGGCGACCTTCATTTTCACTGCTCTAGATACACTTCGCTGTTGATCTTTTTGGGTAAACCGACCACAGACATAACAGAGGTTGTCTGGATGATTGGTACAGGAACGTCTACTCATGTTTAACTGAAAAAAAGAAAGAAAGAAAAATTAGTAGTTATATAAGTACGTTATATTGTAGTTACGTAAGAGGTGGTAGGCTACTTCTAGGCAATGGGAGTATTTCTGAAACTCAAAATCCTGACGTGATACAGCAAAACGGTTATGATTTTTGAAATCAGCGTACCCAAATAAGTCTAAATCAATTTACACATCTCCAGTAGCAAACATGTTGTTGTCCAGTGTTATCACATCACTACAGTATAAATCTCTATGCATGAGTGGATGAAGTGTGTGAGGTGCGCTGAAGAAAAATTCCTACCAGTAAAATACATAGCCCTGTTGTGCTCGCATACCCTTAATGACAATAAAAGTGTAAACATTTGGGAATTTCCTTGCTTTTGTACATTTAGTGTATATGAATTTTCATCTTAACCCTATTAAGGGCATATGATGTCAGTATACTGGCAGTTTTTCATTGAGTGTCACTACTTTTGTAAAGGTTATGCCTCAATACAATGGTTATTTTTAAGGTTTTTTGGAATTTTCTGGACAACTAAGGTATATGGTAAACTGAAATTAAAATGCCATCAACTAGACCCTAGAACCTCTATCTCTACCAAAAATCAGCTGAATCCATCAAATAGTTGATGAGAAAGAGGGTGGCACATACGTACGTACACACAGATAACATGATTTCATGATTGAACTTTCTGAATCTCTGGGTTGCCTTGACTAATGATGCTGAAATTCTACACACTTATAGAACCTATTAAATACAAATATGTGCAAAGTTTTAACTAATTTGGTTTATTGGTTTTTGAGTTATGACTGATCAAAGAAATGAGATTTCCAGCATAGGCCAATCGTGAAGTCTATTAAGGGATAGAGGGCTCTCGCGCCTCCCTTGATTTGATCAAATGTTCTGCTGGCTTGGCAGGCCAAGAACAGGCTGAAAGCATTCTTTCGAAATAATGGTGACTGAGAGGCGCTAACATTTTCTTGGGAATTAACCATTAAAACTTTTTATGGTCTACAAATTTTTTTTTTTTTATATTTTATATTTTAATTTCTTTTTAATTCAGGGAAAACGTTCCGGATTTCGAAGACGTCTTGTAGAATGGATCAAAGAACACAAATTTAGCAAAGTTGTCATTCTTACAAGCAGTTTTTCTCATGAACGCCTCGACTCCCAATTGGATGGGTGAGTATGTGTGGATTCTACAAAACTAAGTTATTATATTATTATTAGCAAATTGATAAATTATCTAATCTTTCCACATACCTTCTCAAGATCTCCCCACCCCATGTATGTGTCTCCCAGATGTATTCCTTGTCAAAAACCTTTATGTAAACAAAATCTTCCAGATTTTAATAAATGATTTAGAAAATAAAGAAATTTTGTACGTGAGAAGATCTCTGGTTAATAAAGAGTTGACTCCCTAAACATGAGGAGAGATGCGGACTTTCTATTGTTTCAGTTGAAAAACTAAAGTCTGTGAATGGATGCAACAAGATCAGCTAAGCTAGATTCACATCTTTTGCAACCAGCTTTGCTTTTTTTATGCTAATAAGTCACCACTTACCAAGGTCAAAAGCCACTCGAGAATAAGGATCAATGATATTGCCATTAGAACTTTCAATCTGTGAAACACATTATGACAGGACTTTTTTCTTGTTGGCTATAACATGGTTGTCTTCAAATCCAATGTTAACAAATACTTGACATAAACCGTCCTCATATGTAATCAAACTTTAATTTCCTTAATCACTTTTAATACTCTCATAATATTCTTCATCTTTCAACTGGCAATCATTCCATCTCATTAACACTTATCCTTGAATGGCCTTTGGCCTTGATAAGTCATTAGTAAAAAAAAAAAAAAAAAAAAAAAAAATCTGTGCTTCTGCTGTTTCGCCCCGACATGTTAGGCCTCTCTTTAAAAAAAAAGAATAGCTAAAGAAATGTATAAACTTTATCATGTACTTACGTGATAGCTTAAAAGAAGACTGTAGACCAAAAATTACGCAAATTCATCCAATATTTATTAAATAAAAAGAAAAACGATTTTATCTTTCGGTAACCATTTTTGTTAAACCAGTAAACAAAATTTGAGTTATCTCCCTTCCCTATTTAATAAGTGAAAATGTCTACCGGTACGTAAAATCATTTTTTTATTTTTTATAATTTAATAAATACTGAATGAATTTGCGTAATTTTTTCTGTACAATCTTATTTTCAGCTACCACGTAAGTACATAACAAAGTTTATACATTTCTTTGAATATTTTAATGTCGGGGCGAAACAGCAGAAGCACCAAAAAATCTATTTCCTACATTTAATTCACTTTTATTTCTATTCGGTGAATAGTTATCTCCCTTAAATTAGGCAAAAATTGTTTTGTTGTTACAGGGTGTGAGGTGGTTTGGTCAAATCCTAACCTACATTCCATGAAAAATGCCAGTATACTGAAATCATATGCCCTTAATAAAGTTAAGATGAAAATTTATATACACTAAATGTACAAAAGCAAGGAAATTCCCAAAATTTTACATTTTTATTGTCATTAATTAAGGGTATGACTACATATCAACCAAACCATTTCATTATCACATCACTACAGTATAAATATCTATGCATGAGGTGCGTTGAAGAAAAATTCTTACCAGTAAAATATATAGCCCTGTTGTGCTCGCATACCCTTAATGACAATAAAAGTGTAAAAATTTGGGAATTTGCTTGCTTTTGTACATTTAGTGTATATAAATTTTCATCTTAACCCTATTAAGGGCATATGATTTCAGTATACTGGTATTTATCATGGAATGTCACTACAATGGTCATTTTTAAGGATTTTTTGAATTTTCTGGAAAACTAAGGTATATGGTAAACTGGAATTAAAATGCCATCAACTAGACCCTAGAACCTCTATCTCTGCCAAAAATCAGCTGAATCCATCAAATAGTTGAGATACAGGGTGGTACGTACGTACACACAGATAACATGATTTCATGATTGAACTTTCTGGATCTCTGGCTTGCCTTGACTAATGATGCTGAAATTCTACACACTTATAGAACCCATCAAATAAACATTTTGTGATAAGTTTTAACTAATTTGGTTTATTGGTTTTTGAGTTATGATTGATCAAACAAATGAGATTTCCAGCATAGGTCGTTTTTGATGTCTATTAAGGGATAGAGCACTTTCGCGTCTCCCTTCATTTAGACTGGAGTTTGGCAAAAGAAAAATAGTAAAAAAATAATCATTCAAACAACGTTTTGTTATTACTATTAACCAATGAAAGACTATAGAGCATGTGTGGACAGTGTATGTATGTATATATATATATATATATATATATGTGTGTGTGTGTGTGTATATGTATGTATATATGTGTGTGTATATGTATGTATATATATATATATATGTGTGTGTCAATTCTATCCGGTAGGTGTATGCAGTGTGATGATGTATGGAAGTAAAACCTGGCTAATGAGGGTTGTGGAAATGTGTTACATGCAGAGAAATGAGATGAGAAGAATATGATGGATGTCTGATGTGAGTCTTAAAGACGGTTAGATCTGATGATCTCAGAGGAAGATTAAATCAGGACAGCAGAGATAGACGTGTACAGAACAGAAGACTTTATTGGTTTGGTCACATTAAAAGACTGGATTAGAGTGCTTGGGTTAGTAGATGTAGAACAGTTGAGGTAGCAGGGTCAATTGGCAGGGAAAGGCTAAGGAAGACATGGAAGTGATAATGATAGATTTGAGAGAAAAAGGGATAAATAAAGCTGCCCAACACATGTCAGCATGTAAAACAGACGTTAAATCGAATATGATGATGTGCTGCTGCTGACGTGCTGGTGATTTATATTTTTGATGAATTAATCACCACGAACAATGTGGAATATTTAAAATATTGATTTATTAATTCTGAAAACCATCATTCCCGGCCGGCTTGTGTGTTGCATCATAATTTCCTTGGAACTTTCATCATTATCAAGCTGTGTTCTCACACAGCCACCTCTCTGTTTTATGTCTTTCTTTGACTCCCTTTAACTGACAGTTTCAAAATTTCCCTCTCTACCTTTACACATGATCTTGTTCGATCAATCGGAACTTTCAGCACAACCCTCCCTTGTATACTCGCTAACAAATTATTAATTTTTTTTATTCAGTTCCCAATTCCGTTTCCTGACTTCTCCTAGTATGGAGTCGACAATTGGAGATCTTTTCCGAAACAAATTAAAATGGAAGCAGTTGGAAAGAAGACCTTCATTTCCTGCTGCCCCTTCTGGAGTTGAAAACAACAACAATGACCAAACGGGAACCGTCTACATTCCTGGAGGCGGAATTGCAAAGACACTATTTACAGATTGGTAAGTCTTCAAAAAGTACCAAGTTCTTCAGGTTGTTTGGTTGACAAACATAACTCTAAACCTCTGACCATTTTGATTTGGGGGCATGTACTCTGATGATTCTGAAAAGGTTCCAGAGGGGCATACCTCCCCCCCCCCCTCTCTTCTACTTACAAATGGTTTACCTCCGATTTTGATGAGATTGAAACCATGATTACATTACACAAAATTATTTTGGTTTTCAACATTTCAACAAATAACATTTCTAAATCCATCACTTGTAGAAGTAGTGAATCGGAGCCGGAGTCTGGCAGCGAAGGGAGTAAAGGCGATTTGCCATATTTGTCCTGTTTTGTTTGCATGCAAGACATCGGTGTGAGAGAAAGCTTCATTTGCCTGCAATGAAAAGAATTTTACGATTAGAACCTAAGCCTCACATTAACGATCTGAGATTGATTTAATAAAACACATGAAGGCAAACACCTGAAAGACGAAGATGTTGAGAGTGATGCTGCGATTTTCATCGGCATATGTGGATCTTATTTCCTAAACACCTGAATGAAAAACTTGGGGGGGGGGGAATAAAATGAAGCCTTACAGTGTGTGAGATGGGTTGACCATTTTTAATAGTGTCAGTTGTGCGAGTATGTCGTCTTTTTTTTTTTTTTTCTTTAGTGTTTTATTGAGTAAATCCTATTTGAATCACCCAAATTAACTCGAGTGAAATATTATGTTTTTGTTTTTTTTTACTTTATATATAGACACACACATGTGTGGGTATGTATATACAATGAAGTGATGAAATGGATAAAATTTATATAGTTTACAAGTTTATTAACTCATCTGTTTCAGGACTTAAATCGAGACATTTTTCCTTTAAATATTTTTCAGAAAATAGTTTTCACTTTTGCATTTTAAAGATATTCACCTCAAATAATTAATATTCAATTGTTATTGATCAGACCTTCTTATGATAAGAGTTATCTTTGAAAAGCCATGGCTTAAAGATCATTTAATATTTATATTCAGTTTTATTAATTTCTATTTTCAGTTTTCACCAAAGCAGTCTGTTTCATGATTGCCTTAAAATATCTTGGGTGCATGACCTCTTGCATTTTTTTTAAAGGGGATCCTGGATTTTTTGGGGGAGCATAGCTGAACTCACACCTCTGAACTAAATTTTTTCTAATTTTTAATTACATTTAAACCGTAAATAACGGATAAAATTATATTAATTCTAGAAACTTTGAGCCCATTTCAATCATTGTAAAACTGGAAGCTAAGCTCCACAAAATTAAAAATTTTTGAGACCATGACTTCAAGTGTGTAATAATCCTTATTTTTTTGTACGTTTTACCATATCAATATGTTTTTAATTACTTTGAAATATTTTGGAACTGATCTAAAGGTTCCAAGTGTATTTCATTATTATGAAGTCATCCTGGAACGTGTATTTCAGCTAGTATCTCTCTCTCTCTCTCTTTTATATAATGTTAGATGGAACAGATTCCATCTACGAAATAATACTTTTATTTATTTTAAGTAACTCTTTGCCCTTAAATTATCTCTCTTGATCAAAACAGCATTTTTGGAAAGCAAGTTATGCCCCCTACATTGGCCAGATGAGAATGGGAAAACAGATTTCAATGGACGTTCGCTCAGTGACAGACAATTAAATACATCCTTATTTCAAAGTATTTCTTTTTCAATTGTATTTATATGATAAATAATTATTATTGTTGATCTACACAAAATCGTTTTCATCCAATTTATTTCTTCATATTTGTGTCTTACAGCTCCCAAAAGACTACTTTATTTCACTATATATATATATATTTTTTTATCTTTCCACAGTTGCAATTTGGACATGAATGTAATTGTATTGCTCTTATTTTGTGCTGAAGGAGACAACGCCTGGCATGCCAAACATTTGGTCACTTTACTCAACCAGTGGCTTGCACTGATACCTATTTCTTCGGTGAGTCTTTTCAACAATTTTTTCTTGTTTTTTTTTTTTTTTAATCTTGTTTTTTACTGACTAATAAGTGAAATGTTTTTGTTGTGGTTTAAATAAATGTAAAGAAGATGGACTCTAATTTAATTTACCTCATGACGAAAATAGTCTCTATTCTTCTTTTCATGTTTCAGTTAAGGTTAAGGATACTTGTTACATGGAGAGAAGTGATATGAGAAGGATACAATGGATGTGTAATGTGATGACAGGCTTAGATCTGATGACCTCACAGGAAGATTAACTATGAACAGTATAGGGGGATGTATGCAGAACAGGAGACTTCGATAGTATGGTCACATTGAAAGAATGGATGAAAGCTCTTGAGTTAGTAGATGTAGAACAGTTGAAGTAGCAGGGTCGTTTGCAAGGAAGGCTAAAGAAAACATAGATGGTGGGGGGAGTCTTTTGTTTGCTTCACAGTATCTCGTTAGATCACCAGCTCAGGGGTCTCTGTGGCGAGCTTGTCAAGAAGGTGGTCCTCAATGATGGTGGGAGTGATAAAGATGGATTTCAGAGAAAGAAAGATAAAGACCTTGCCAAAGATAGGCTAATTTTGAAGTCAATTTCTAAAAGCTTTCCAGCACATCGCAGCATGTAAAGCAGACATTGAACTAAATACGATGATGTGTCTTCAAAACATGTGATATATGTATGTGGGTATGTGTCAAAATGTTTGGTAGAATCTGCAGGTAAACAATCTTTCGCCTCGTCTGTCCTTGAATGCTTCTAAGGACGGACGAGACAAAAAGTAACAATTATTTGACACCAGCTAAAATGGCAAACCTTCAGAATGACTCAAAACATTTTCCGTTCAAAATGTTTCCTTTCTTTTTAAACTAATACAATCTAATACTTTTCGTACTACCAGAAAATAATTCTTCAACTGAAAATAGAAGGTGTAGTTTTTGTTTACATGTTTTGCTAAATTTCTTTCAGAGATGTAAGACCTCCATGTTTTGTAATTCAGAAGAAGCGGGATTTCTGCTTAAATCTCCTTTGTTTTTTTTATAACGAAATCTGATTTTTGTTTTGACTTGACTTTCTCGTTGTGTTTTTTCTCTTTCTGTTTTTTCTCTCTTTCTGTTTTTTCTCCCTTTCTGTGTTTTTTCTCTTTCTGTTTTTTCTTTTTTTCTCTTTTCCTGTTTTTTCTCTTTTTCTATTCCCCTCGTCTCATTTTGTCTTACTTCCTTTCCCACTCAATTAGAAGAGGTAGACGACTTTTGATTCATCAGAAACTACTTCGAGACGCATACGCACTTGGGGTCTTTATCTTGCTAACAGCCATATTTTTTTTTGTTTATTTCTTGGACTAAACATTCATGTTTCAAGCTTTTATTACAAAAAAATTGGACATTATTTTTAGACAAAAAAGCTAAATTTAGCGAATTTAAAAGCAAAAATGAAGTTAAAAACATATCGGTCGATATTTTCAGTATGAAAAAAAAGTTTTGTAGATTATTATCCTTTGCTACCCCCTCCCCTGCTCCTAAAAATAACATTCTACTTTTTTAGTCGATTATGTGTGAACACCTTGAAAAACCTGAAGAAGAAAAACAATTATTTTAGAATTTAGAGTGGGGGGTCAGTTGCGCATATGAATTTAAAATGATCCCCTATTTCTGGTCAGTTCTAGCATTTCTGGGCAGTTAACCAATTTTGCAAGTTGGGAAAATTGGAGGGGGGGGGATTGATAGAGGATCTGTGGCCTCTAGGTTGAGAAATTGTTAGGACCCAGCTCGATTTTAGATCTTTTGTCATTGGCCACTCATGTCCCTGTTATTTACATATTATTTTATTTTTGAGTAAAAATAAGTATTTGTACATTCAATCCTTGCAAAAATTTTTGATACATTAATTTGCATATACCATTTTATTCAGATGAAAAATGAGTAATGTTTCTGCTTTTAATTTTTCAAGTTAGAAAAATTACAACTCTTAATGTTTTTGTAAATAAATATAATTCTTGAATTTTAATGGAAAGCATGTAATTCTGATACCAAGTCAACGTCAAAATCTGTACTTTATCTACATTTTTGTCGGCATTGTGTTTGACTGACATCTAAAACAATGTCATCCTTTCAGCTGCTTAATTGGGGTACTGAAAATATATTTGGTCCCAATCTTTTTGATGCTTTAAATTTTGAAATATTTTGGTTTCTTTATTTTCTTGAATTCAAAACATGCAGACCATTGATAAGCAAATAAGAATTATATCAAAATAAAACATGATCCTTAGAAATTGATCACGGCAATGGCTGAATCCTTAGACAATGACCTCCACTCTGTAGTAGAATGGGGTAAAAAATGGATGGTTACATCCAATGCTACTTTAAAGACAAAGATCTGCTCCTCTAACAATTATAAGAAACCTTTCTAACCACCAATTGCCATGGTTGATAGCACCCTTCTCGAGAATCCAACATTCAAACTCCTCAGCCTAACATTCACAGACAACATGAATTGGAATAAATACACAGGAGATACTGCCAAGTCTGCTGCACAAAAGGTTAATTTACTGCACTTGTATCCCCTCAACGTGAATACTCCGACACCCCCTAATAGCAACAAAATCCCACACCTTCACTGTAGAGGTTCCCAGATGCCGGAAAAGTTTTGATAATACCTTCTGTTTCCTGGGCCAATTACTTTTGGAATTCTTTCTCTGCTCCCTGTTTCCCCGACTGTACTAATATGCAGACATTTAAATGTAATGTGAACAAACATCTTGCTGCACAACTCTCCACTTAGGATGCCCCTATAAATCTGTCTCTTTATCAGTACCCCCCTTACATTTCAGTGACTATTTCTACTCTAAAAACTTTTGAATCAACTGATTTTGCTAAAAAATATCCAGTTCATGATATTATCTGATTCTAAAAAGGAGATTTAATTGTGCATTATTATTGATTTAAATTTTGTTTTTCCAGAACTCTGAATACCAACAAACCACTGGAAATTGGAAAATACCTCCATCTTGGAGATTGACTTTTGGAAGCGCTTTTGATCCAACACTTTATCACTGATGTTCGCAAACTTAAATTGATATTAAAAAAAAAAATAGATTTACTTAACGTTTTTATTGCTCTCATTTCTCAATTAGATTCTTTTCTTTTTTTTCTTTTTATAAATATTTCTAAAAATTTCTATTCAAAAAATTTTTTTTTTAACTCTTCACGTTGCTATCAATTAAGCATTACCTTTTCAGATTATAAAAACTTCTGTAAAAAAAAAAAATTACACAAAATTTACAAAATGAATTCATATTTGGATTATTCAGATTACTATTCCCATCTTGGTTGTTATTTTCACAACGTTTCGGCCGATGTAACCTCCGACCTTCTTTAGATGCACCTTTTTGAACCGATACAGAATCTTGAACTGAACTCTTTCACAGAAATCTATTTAGACATTTTATAAATATTATTAATTAGAAAGTCTTTTCATCTCGGCACATTTCCTTCAGGACTCAGGGCTATTTTGCATGACAGTGAAACTCTTTATTTAATCCACAGGAATGATTGTTCTTGTTCTGTCAGCCATGAGCAGATAGAAGGGTTAATTATGTTATTCTTAGTTATTATTGCCTGTTGTAAGAATTTAACCTACAACCTCCACAAGACTGATTGTTAATCAATGCCTATAGCCACGGGTCCAAGATGAGAATAGGAGTTTAAATAATACAAATTTTGAATCCTCATCTCAAAGATTTTGAAACCAAATGAATTCAGTTTAAAATTTATCAAAAATCGATCCACCCTATTGCAACTGGTTTTAGGGTTAGGGATTTTTGATGTGTTGATTTGAAAGATTTAATTTTTTGGTTATTTTTTTTTTTATTGGTAGAAATACAGAATATGAATTCTTGTTATAATTTGTGTTTTTGATGTTGGTATTAAGAATTTTCTTTTTATTCTGGTTAAAGAAAACCAGAACCGTGATGTAAATAGTAAGTAAAGTCCCTTTCTCAGCCGGAAAGGATCTAAGGTTCAGTGCTTATCCCTCATCTTATAGCGTTAAGCAGAACGGATTACAGGACGCTAGTCTGTTGCCAATTATACTTTCCAGAAAAGCTTTTAACCATTTGTACACCTGATTGGAGTGCTTTACTTACATCACCTGATATTCTTAAATGGTCACCCATCTAAGTAGTGATCAAGCTCAACGTCGCTTAACTTTGATGGGAACCGGTGTGCCAACGTGATTTAGCTGTACACAATTTTTATTTTGTTCATATGCACGTCCACTGGTCATGTGGGTGATTGATGTATCATGAACTTAGCTATCTACTACTAAATCTCGGCAAATCTTGTTTGTTATTTTGTTTGTTTGTCCCTGTGCACACATGATGACGTCACAAAGGTGTGACGTTAAAAGCATTAAAACAGAGATGAGGGATAACCATACAGAGTGGATGACGTAACAAAATGATATTGTCCGATTCCCACACTCTTGCAGTCGTTTCCGACAGCATCTGACAGAGAGAGGCATCTTTGGTCTCATCGTCCCATCCTTTGGTTAGCGAACTTGCTTGACGCTTGATGAACGCAGTAGCAACTCTAAGCCAGCCGCACACTGGGAAGTGGCCAACCAATTTCCCACACAAGGAAAATACACGTCGACGTGTCATTACATGCAGAATTTCTGGAATCTGACCACCTCGTTTCCATTTGAGAGAGTCACTCTCTTCCCAGACCTGCAGACCCAGGACCTTAGTTCCATCTCTCAATCGTTCTGGATCTTTGCAGACCAGTCCCTACTTTAGGAAGTGCTGCCGCACACGAACCGCAGAGACCAGTCGTTCGTTGATGAAGATATCGTCGACATAGGCTGACGTGGCATTTTAAATTTTCTCATCTTGAGACATTATCGCAGCAATCACAGACTTCATAATAAGCGGCGCCACATTTAAGCCGAACCCCAGTCGAGTAAGGCAAAAACGCCTGCCTTTGATAATTACTGTTTGGAAAGGCCACAACGCTTTATCAACGTGAATTTGTAGGTATGCATTCCTCAAATCTAAAAGCGACACATCGGCTCCTTGTTGCCGCCACTCTCTGAGTCTTTGCGTGCACACTTCTGCGTTAGCAGTGGATGCATCCACATAGTCATTTAGTTCTCGATAGTCGAGTACTGGTCGGACTTTCTGCTTGTGCTCCTGCACAACCGCCATCAATGGAATTAGCCTCTTCGGAGGGCCGAGTTCTTTCTCGGAATATGGTAATAGCCATCTGTTGCGCTGCCACAGTGAGAGTTCTTCGTCATACGCTTCTCGGATGTGATCAGGCACTTTATATTGCTGCACTCTATTTGTCAGCTAACTGGGAATACGACCACTCGCCCATTTCCACGATGCAGTCCATAATTTTGTAGTCTGATCAAATCTTACAACAAAGTCGGGTTCGTCGATAAAAATGGCTGCACACGTGTTCAGTTTCCCGAATCGCACGTTACCAGATTCAGTCAGGTGTACGCCGCCAAGCTCTCTAATCGCATCAATTCCAAGAAGGAGATCGAATCGTAACAACTGCCCGTCCACAACTAAAACCTAAATATCCACAGGCTGAACTTGCTCAACACCCAACTTGATTTTTCCGTAACCCAAACACTCCAGGGTCTTTCCGTCGGCGGTCAATACTCCCACCTCCTTATCTCTCCAGCAACGACACACAGCCTTGCTCACCAGTGTCTGTGAGCATCCGGAATCCACCAGAGCCACGAACTCTTGTCCATCCACGTAGACTTTTACAGTAGGTAAGGTGCGGGTTTTTACTTGGTCGGGCAGAAGGCTGGCGCTGACGTCCCCTCCCCTTGGGCGTTTCCCTTGCACTCTGATGAAATGTGCCCAAGTTCGTTGCACCGAAAACACTGTTTCTCGCTGCCAAATCTCCGCAATTTACTACCTGCCCCCTTCGAGGGTCCTTGTTTACAATTTCTGGCCATATGGTTAGGCCCAGAGCACTTGTAGCAGATGATTGCTCTGTTGTATCGTTTGGCGGGAGAAAGTTCTGCATCCAGACACGGTCGTCTTACAGACGTGGCAGCTGATACTTGGTGCCCGTTGTCATCCGTCATGATGGCTCTTGCCCGATTCAGCAGTTGTTCCATGCTCATTACGTCTATCCTGGACGAGGCTCTAAGAAGCTGCCTGACATACTGTGGCAACCCCGCCACGAATGCACAAGCCATCCATCGATCGTGCAAAGGTTCGCCAATCAGCCGAGTGAAACGATACATTTCAGCCAGAAATTCGTCTACCGTTTCCTCCCATGGGCGGAGACGCCTCGCCACAAATCGGTCGAATGCGTTGAATCTATCCGTTGCATACGCAGTCATAAGGGCCTGTTTAATTTGTTCTGCGTCTGCCCTTTTCTCTTGACTCAGCTGTCTGTACACGGCAAGCGCGCCGCCTCGTAGCCGTAATGGTAGAACATGCTCGATTTTTTTCCATGGCGCAGAGTTCACAAACTAACTCCACATTCTCTATCCATTCAACGATAGGCATGTCAGTTGTAGCACCGCTGAATTCCGGAATTAGCCGGATGTCGAAAGCCTTGACATCCATACCAAGTTTATATGTGCCGAAATAGCTTATAATTGGTAACGAATTCAGAAGTCTATGACTAGACTTCAAACGTTTAACAAACAAACAAAAAAAACTCAGTTCGGTTCAATTCCTCTAGAAGCACAAAAACCCTCTGTGTAACTTCGAGCTCCAATGAACGAAAACAATTCGGCAGAATCTCACTCGACACTCACGTTTCTCGTTTCCTTTCTTCTGATTTTCTTGTCTTTTTATTAGCAGATTTTCCCTCAGTTAATTCTGCTTAACCAATCAGAAAAAAACATAATCGGCTGGCTCACTATTTGTCATGATAATTAAATCTATTATTATTGTGCAGCAACCAGTAGATTTGTTACTTCGAGGTTGTGAGTTCAATCCTCACTAGAAAACTAGTAAGCCAAAACTTATTTCCCTTTCCATCTGCAAGCCAGGCAAAGGCGGACCCTCTTACTGCGGGGAAGAACTAAGTCCGGGCCACCTCCACCACTCGATTCTGGCTCAAGATCATCAATTCCGCCACAATTGAAAAAGGGGCAGTCATGTTTTTTTAGGTATTGGCAAATGGAGCTAGTGTCAGAGATGTAAGGTTAATCTTCGGGAAAGGGTTGTCATTGTGAAACCGATGTTAGAATTAGTTTTATTATTATTGTTGGAGATACATTCTCCCATGGGTCATTGAAGCTAATATATTACATTGGTTCTTCCTAATGTAATTTTGGTCTGAGAAGTGTCATTTTTAACTACATGGTTCTATGTTTTCATTTTTTTTTTAATAAATGATGAATCTTATTTTATAAGCAGAGTTGATGGGGGATATGTAGCGATGTATTATATTTTTAAGAGCTTTTTCATCACATTTAAAGTTCAGATGCATTTGGTTACAGTAGAATAGATTTATGTAGTGGGAATTATTAAGCTGATTATTATTAGTATTGTCTAAGTTTCTAATCCTTAATTTTATTTGTTCGTCTACAATTGTGGTTTAAGGTACTGTGATAATTTGCCTTGGTGACAATATCTGTCGATTGAGTTACCTCCCCTTTGCAGATTGGCTGTTTGGAGTCTGGACAGATGGCGTAGACAATTTGCATAGGTTGTGGATTGATTACTATGAGAATCTAGTCTTTTGACCTTGAAGGGTTAGTTGATTTCTGGGCAGCAGAGAGTGAACAGTTGACAAGCAGTGAACAGTGGAGATTGAGATTTTTCACGGTGGTGACACCGAAGGAAAGTGAATTTAATTCCATTATCAGATTACAAGCTATTTCGGCCTGAAAAAGAGACTATGGAGTCTAGAAATTTAAGATTGAGCAAAGATATGATATCGCCTTTTAGTGGAGAAGATGATGTAGTCGGGTGGATGAAAAAAGTGAAACTTGTGGCAAAACTGCAGAAAGTGAAAGACCTTGCGAGTTTTATTCCACTTTTTATGCACGGAGATGCGCTTGCTCTCTACCTAGAGATGAATAATGAAGACCAATTGGATGCAGAACTGATAGAGATGAGATTAATGACAGCGTTCACCGAAGGGCCTTTTGAAGCCTATGAAAAACTGAAACGATTCAGGTGAACTGAAAATTTGGTGGACGTTTACGCCAATACAACTAAAAGATTGGCTGGACTAGCAGGATATCTAGGGAGAGGGCTGGATCATACGTCCAAACTGGCATTCGTTACAGGATTCCTAGATGACGTTTCTGTGGCACTGCAACAGCTGTCACACATAGAAAGACTGGATGTCAGTAAACTGATACCAATTGCACGGCTTTTAGACTGGAACGGTGGTGGCGAGTGCACAAAACACTGAGGAATGAGCTTCAAAGAGAATCATCATTCGGTGCTTCCGATGTTGAGGACCGAATTTTATTAAAGATTGCACGGAGCCACCTTGAGCAGGAGTAAAGTGCTATGAGTGTGGAAAATTTGGGCTCAAGGAAACGAGCAGGGGGGAGCTTCTGCGCCAGTAGCTACCCCGGCAACAGAATGAAGGCGCAGTACGGACCACTTCCAATGATAGAAGTAGCAATAAATGATACTGTAATGATGGCGCTTGTCGATACTGGATGCATCACCACTTTACTCAACTCCAAACTTGTGAATGGGTGTAGTAGGAGTAGCACTGTGAAAGCGGTCCATGGAAAGGGGCGTGACATGTAAGGGAGCCCGGCAAGTGGAGATAAAAGTATGTGGAGTACGAGTTAAGGTGAAAGTGATTGTAATAGATCACATGATTGACGAGATTGATGTCATAATTGGAATGGATGGAATCAATGCAATCGAAGGTGTGACTATAAACAAAACTGAGGTGAAATTTGGAGACGTATACTGTGTCGTAGTTGCACATCAGCCAAACATTTGCAAAATCGAGGACAAAAATTTTGAAGCAGATGTTGATGGAAAGAAAATGGACAGTAAAATGGAAATAGATGGGAGGAACCTTCCAGTGTTGCAGAACCAAGTAAAATATTACAAGAATTCCCTGGAGTGTGAGAAAACCTCAGAGTTTCAGGAGATGGAAAGATGAATCGCGGACGGTATTCTCTTACCATGGAAGGGTGAAGAAAAAGGTGTTAGCGTTGATGGCAGTGTTCCAGGCCACAAAAGATAAAGTCAGGCCAGTGTTAGACTTTCAAGAATTGAACCGTTTTGTAGCATGTCATACGGGGAGCAACATATGTGTCCAAAAGATGAAAAAATCGAGGCAGTTGGCAGGATGAACTGCGATTGTGGACCTTAAGTCTGCCTACTTGCAGCTACATGTGGCAAAGAAACTCTGGCAGTATCAGCTGGTCGACTGAAGAAACTATTGTCTGACACGGTTAGGTTTTGGGCTTAACCAAAGTGGCCATTCTAAAAACTGTTAATGAAAGGAAATAAGATAAAAGAGGCCACTGATTCGAACATTGATGACATAATTGTAGATGTGACAAAAGTATCGACAGGAAGTGGTGGAACATCTTAAGGGATTTGGGCTAACAGCAAAGCCGCCAGAATCCTTGGACGGCAGAGCAGCGCTGGGTCTTAAACTGATGAAAATAAAGATGGGTGAGCTGATGTTAAGAGAGATGACAGAAGAAATAAGTAGACGTCAGTTGTTCTCCATTTGCGGTAAATTGTCGTATCCTAATCTGATGATAACCAAACATTTTGGGGGGTTAAAACACGAGTGTATTTGTGCAGCAAAGTATATTTGTATGGATAAAAATCATTTTATAAAAATATATGCAGCTCTATTTGTTATTGAGCACTATAAAATAAATACTGTAAGGTTCACTGAATTCATTTCTTTGAACAAAATTACCAGAAAAATTTATATATTTTTTCTTTTTAGTAGAATTAATATTTGACATTAAAAAAGATTTTAAAAGTTACAATCTTTAAGTAAATTCTAAATTTAAAAATGAAAACTTCATCAGTTGTCCAATCACCCCCCCCCCTAATTCAAAAGCAACTTCTGACCAATATTTACTGGCATCAAGTTTTGAATGGTTACTTCCCTTGAATGTTAGTTTATTTTTATATTGTTATTCACCTTTAATTGTAAGTTTCATGCTAATTTATCTATTTTGGCATCGCTTGTTCTATTCAATAATTTCGCTTTTTTTTTAAAAGATTCTCCTAAATATTTCATCTGATAGAACCCCAAAATGTAGATTTATTTTCTACCATTATTTCTGAATCCATTCTCTTCATTCTTAAAATGATTTACTTAAGAGCTATTTGTAACTTGATTAGACATGTTACACTATTTGAAAAAAAAATTAATGGTGATAGATTTAGTTTATGAAGTCCTTTTAATTATTTTGAAGGTCCCAATTACGTTCACCTTCATTCTTCTCTCTAGTAAAGTAGTTAAACCTAAGGCTTTCAGCATATGCTTATAATTAAGATCCTTTAATCCTTTTATTTATTTCGTCATTTTTGTTTGTACACGTTCCAATTTTGATATTATATCCCAATTCTCGTCTTGCTACTGGTGCCCACAATTAGTGGCTTTCAGAGGTAACCAGATGATGGCAGAGGCCAATCTTGATTGTGTTCCACTCCAGACTCGAGCATTTGTGTTCCACCCCAGACTCGAACATTTGTGTTCCACTCCAGACTCGAGCATTTGTGTTCCACTCCAGACTCGAGCATTTGTGTTCCACTCCAGACTCGAGCATTTGTGTTCCACTCCAGACTCGAGCATTTGTGTTCCACTCCAGACTCGAGCATTTGTGTTCCACTCCAGACTCGAGCATTTGTGTTTCACTCCAGACTTGAGTATAAGGCCTGTAATAATATTGTAGAATATTCTGGGACACAAAAATATTTCAAATTATATATAAGCACAGATATAATAGAAAATGAACGATTTATTTAATGTTAATACAAATATTGACTGGGAAAACGCAGGAATGAACAGGTACGTATGCTTGTTGCTTTTTTTGATGGTTATACCACTATTCATCATGCTGATTTGTATCGGGTCGGGATGCTGAGAGAGAGTGAGAATTTTTTTTTTTATGTAGTTCACCCAAAACAAGGGAAGTTGCCACTGTAGACGTAAGGGGCTACTGAGAATTAGGGTGAAAGTTTTGGAAATCATCATAAATTGAGAGCTGTGCAGCGAGATGCCTGTTCACATTAGTTTATTCACTTAATGCTATGATATCCAGGGAGTTTACTAGGAGAAAGGTTTCTACGTCATTGATATTAGTTCTAAGCCCCCGGATATTTGAGAATGCTAGCCTCAAGGGCGAAGGCGAAGATGTTCTTTGGTGGGTGTCTGGTTTAGGTTTGTTTCTTTTTTCTTTGTATTGTCATTTTGGTTTTGTGACAATAAAGAGGAACACTCACCGTCAGGAAAAAGAATGAGGTGCTTTGCATGTCGTGTCTGCAGATTAAAAAAGGGCTTCTCTTCATAGGTGCAGGTTTTTGTGGTGGTCTCTGATTTACATATGTGGATATTCTTTTATTTTTCTGGCACAGTTAGTTAACAACCTATCTCGGCTTAAAATGGACTGCCGTTTTGACCTAAAGATACTTCCTGAGTTTGATGGGACTGAAGCAGTCGTTGAATGGATTGAGAAGGTGGAATGAGTGTGACTTATCTGGAGTGAAGCGGCTTGAAAATGTCAATGCACTTCGGCTAACTGGGGGAGCATTCGCAGTTTACCAGCAACTAACTCAAGAAGAAAAATCCGATGCAGCACGAATTAAGGGAGCTCTATTTACTGCCTTTGCCGATGACAGATTTACAGCGTATCAGAAGTTCGAGGCACGTGTATTGCATCCGGGTGAGACTGTAGACGTATATTTGGCAGATCTGCGGAAACTGTCAGTGCTATTTGGAGGAATACCAGATAATGTGCTGGTGTGTGTGTTTGTACGGGGGGCTGCCCAACCCTGTTAAAAGGCTGTTGTGGTCCTTCTCTAGGGTGGACGATATGACTTTTGGTTCGAGCTCGAGCATTGATGAAAGACAATGCTGAAGTGGGGGAACCAGTTGTGGCTGCGACACAGCGTACCCGAATCACTCAACCACCTGTGGGCATGGGGCGATCTGATTATACATGTTACAAATGCAACGGCCCTAATCATTTGGCGAGAGACTGCATGCAAAGGAGGCAGACTATCCATCAACGATGTTATCGGTGCAACAAGACTGGTCATCTGGTAAGAGATTGTCCAGGAAACGAAGTTGGGGACAAAACATCAGCACCAGTCTATTCCCCAGTCATTACCATCTATGTTGATGATGCACCATGCTTGGCTCTCCTCGACACTGGGTGCTCACGTTCTATTTTGAGTGCAAAGCTATGTCGGTCTTGGTCAAAGCAGAAGATGGTGGTAACTACATTGACCGGCGCTACGCAGGCCTGCTGCGGAAATGGCACTGTTAGGATTCATACAGAGACTGGTAACGTTGCCACAATCAACGTGCTGATTATGCAAGGTAAACTTCTTGATTTCGATATGTTACTTAGCATAGATGCCATTGAGGCACTCGGTGGCGTTCGCATCACACAATCCGGAAGTGTGGAGTTTGGGGAGGCACAACCCATCTGCGCAGCACTTTGTATTAACAAAGCTGATTTTATTGCCAAATTTGATGAACGGAAGAAAGTGTGGGTTGCAGCATGGAAATGGTCAGCAGGTTATGCACCAGAGAAACTGGAAACTCGGATTTCTGAATATCCAATGTCTAATGAATTAAGGGAAGATTATGAATGCGAGTTGCAAACCTGGATAAACAACGGTTGGTTGTTGCCATATAATCAGGAGGAGTTTGCCCCCCCCCCCCCAAAGGACTAATACCACTGATGGCTGTGCTACAGGCCAATAAAAATAAGGTGCGTCCTGTGATGGACTATCATGAATTAAACACCCGTGTTGATGCATTCACTGACGATGTAGATGTTTGTGCAGAGAAAATGCAAGAATGGAGACAGCAAGGAACGAATGTATCCATTCTGGACCTCAGGAAGGCATACCTACGGATCCATGTTGAGAGATCTCTCTGGTCGTACTAGACAGTCATATTTAAAGGACAAAGATATTGTCTAACTAGGTTAGGATTTGGATTGAATGTGGCGCCTCTTGTAATGCAGGCTGTGCTCGAGGCTGTGTTAACCCAGGATGAGAAGATAAGGAGAGCAACATCGGCGTATATTGATGACATATATATTAATGAGGATGTGGAGTCGGCAAAATCCGTATGGAAGCATCTGGACCTGTACGGACTTACTAGTAAGGACCCTGAAAAACTGAAAAATGGTGCACGAGTGCTGGGATTAGAAATTTTGGCAGAGCATGGCCAACTGCGATGGCGACGAGGAATCAGTACTGTGGATGCACCGATAACTATGACACAAAGATGTATCTTCTCTATGTGTGGCAAACTGGTGGGGCACTTTCCAGCGTGTGGATGGCTTCGAGTGGCAACAGGCTTTATTAAACGTTATGCTACAACTGTTACACAGAACTGGGATGACAAGGTTAGCGATACTCCACTGGAGTGTATGATAGCAGATACACTTGCCCGTGTATAGCAATCAGATCCCGTCCAAGGAAAATGGTGCGTGGCCACAAAGGAACTGGATGTGTGGGTGGACGCAAGCTCGCTTGCTGTGGGCGTAGCTCTTGACGCCAATTGAGCCATCATCGAGGATGCCAGCTGGTTGCGACCAACAAAGGATACGCAACATATAAACGTGGCAGAGCTGGATGCCGTACTAAAAGTACTAAACCTTGCACTCAAATGGAATGCCAATGTGTTACACATAAAAACAGACGCTTTGTGTGTGTGTGTGTACCACTGAGTTACCAATGCGCTCACGGGAAAGTCTCGATTTAGCACAAAGGCCGCAAGTGAGATGCTCATAAGGCGGAGACTGGACACGATAATCTCACTTGTGAAAGAGTACAACATTTCGGTTGATCTAGCACTAATAAGATCTGGCCAGAACCGAGCAGACTCCCTGACAAGAGTTCCACAGCGGTGGCTCAATGATGTGAAGAGAGAGATTGAACCAACACAGCCAGTGTGTGCTTTTGCCACAGGAAACCTGAAGCCAACACAGCTGAACGAAATTCATCGACATAGTGGACATCCTGGGATCGGCGAACATTATATTTTGTGCGTAGAATCGACCTGTCTATGTCTAAAGCAGCAGTAAAGGCAGTTATTCAGAATTGTGACAAATGCCAGACAATAGACCCAGCTCTAGTGCAATGGAAAAAGGGGGGGGGGGCTCAGTGTGCAGGACGTATGGAACCGGCTAGGCATGGACATCACACACTACAATGGTTGCCATTTTTTGACACTGATCGATTGTGGACCCACACGGTTTTTAATCTGGCGGCAACTACAACCGCAAGACACTGCACATGTGATCCCGCAATTAGAATCAGTGTTTTTTTAACGTGGCCCCCAGCCGAGATTTTGGCTGATAATGACACTGCCTTCTGCAGTCAACAGTTCAGGCAGTTCATGAACGAGTGGGGTGTAAACTTCCGACCACGCTGTGCATACAGGCCATCAGGAAATGGTATTATAGAAAGGTGTCATAGGACAGTGAAGCGGATTGCTGCACGAAAGAGCTGCCCTGATATGGAGGCTGTGTATTGGTACAACGTTACCCCCAAGGATGATGTATCCGCCTCATCAGCACCTGCCAATTTGTTGTACTCATACCAGATCAGAGTGAAAGGCGTCAATGTTGTGCCCCATCCGAATCACCATGAGATCTCTGCACTTTATAAAGAGGGGGACACAGTTTGGGTAAAAAATCCACAAGGATGTTGCACGTCGAAATTCAGACCAGGTCGTGTCACTGGAGTGATAAGTCCACAGAGGGTGGTCATCAATGGCACGTCTCGACATGTAGGCGACGTGCACCCACATCTCAGTTTAGCACCGGTAGTGGACGACAATGATGACACATCATCAGAGAGTACTGAATGGAGAGAACCAGATTCCGATACAAGTAATAGTGGTTCTGCATCTGAAAGTGGGGGAGAGGACAGACGTTCCTTGGTTGAGCTGCCTTATTCCATTGCCAATTTAGGTCCTGGTACATTTGATGTAAGAGAGAAAGAAATAAGTGTCCCACTATGGAGAAGTACTAGGATAAAGCGGCCAGCCACCATCTGTCACTTGTGTGATCATACGATCAGGGGAGAGTGTGACAATAAAGAGGAACACTCACCGTCAGGAAAAAGAATGAGGTGCTTTGCATGTCATGTTTGCAGATTAAAAAAGGGCTTCTCTTCATAACTGCAGGTTTTTGTGGTGGTCTCTGATTTGCATATGTGGATATCAGCTGATATAAATGAAGAGGGCAGCTGGGAAGGGGGAGAAGCGATTTTGACAGAAAAAAACTTTTTGCATGAAACTTGGTTGGAAATTGGATTACAGTTAAAACTTTATAATTTTTTTTGGCACAGTTAGTTAACAGGTTTTTGAAAGAGTTTGGAGGGCAAAGTGAATGCTTGTTTGGTGCTAATAAGTTCACACATCAAGAACATTGATTCATGGGGGTTGTGACCTCGGGGATAACTGTCGGGTCCCTTTCCATGGATGACATGACACGTAGTTACACATGATATTATACAACTGTTAATGGAGCAGCTGTTCTTTGCGCTACCTAAGAGTTTGGGCTCCTGTACTACCAGTTGGAAACAGCAGCTTGTCTAACTTGTACCCTCAATCTGTCTGAACAAGTGCGACCCAGACTAGTTATGTGAGACTTAGTGACAAAAGTTTTCCCTAAGTTGCCCAGATAGAGAGAAAAAGAATTCTAGCAAATAAGGAGGGACCCAGTGTGGCTTTATTCCGTTACTAGCTGTACCCGCTTGATGTTGCTCAGGAGTTTCTTTTAATTTAATTTTTGTTTTGCATTTTCTTTTTTCTTTCTTTTTGGTTTGTTTGTTTGTTTTTCGTTTTTTGTTTTTTTTAATATGGTTTTGAGTGTTAAATATAAGTATTATAATTTAACTTTTAATACTTGAAGATTTGCACATCATTTTAAAGCCAGAAATGCCATTTGACAGTTTAAAGGTGTAGCAGTTGCATAACAAATCTATTTTGTTTGTATGCTCAATATCTTACGTTATTTTGAGTCGTCATTTCATTTATTACGATACGATCTAATATAAATATATATTTATCTTTTATCTGTATATATATATATATATATATAATTGATTGATCAAGTTCAAATATGTTAATAAAGTGAACATAAAACCAATTTTTTCAAGAGTGCTCAATACCAAGTAGAGCATTTATAAAATTACAAGAGGGTAGAAGAGATGGAGAAGCCGTTAAATTCCATTTTGGTCAAGTCTAGATCAGCTATACCCTAGCCAAATTAGTTTGCACTTACGAACCTCAGCTTCCTTGCATATCTTTATTCGGGTGGGCATTAGTTCACCGCCTGTTAGGCCAAACAGGTATGGGGGTGGATACAAAATTTACATGTACACAGACAAACAAGGCGAGAGATAATATATATATTTCTATGAAAGAACATTGTGAAAGGCTGAGATAATCTGGCTTCAGCTGGTGTTTTCCAACACGAGGCTCTAAATTTTAACTTTTGATTTTATTTTCATTCTACGTTTGACAAGATGCGATAGCATCGAAACGTTGTTTGCTTGACGTAATGCTTTAATATTGTTTATGTAATTATGTATATATATATATATATATATATTAAAATCAGTGTTTGTGTGTTATAGACAGAGATGGAAAATATGCGTCTGGAGGACCTAACAAGATCCGTGCAAGGAATAACATCATAATCATTAGAACTCAGAGATAGACAATTTAGAAGAACTGATACATGAAATAAACAGTTACCAATGGAGAAACTTTGACTCGGGAAGGCCATAAGCTATATTTCAGTGGCAGAGAAGACAAACATTTGTTGGATTTCTTGTGCACAAAGACATTGAGAACACCATCATGGGTTGCCTGCCTCTACCCCATCAGCTCATCAGCATCCGCTTGAGAGCTTCCCCTTTCAACAACATAATCATAGACATACGCCCCAACATCCAAATATAATAATGAAGCTGTGGAAGACTTCTATGAAATATGACTAGACAATCAGGCCCCACCCTCATCAGAGGATTAATTGTGACTGATTTAACAAATAAACCGGTTGATGATGATGTGTGAATCGTGGACTGTAACTGCTGAGCTGGAGATGAGATGCTTTCAAAAGATCCTCAACATCTCATACAAGGACTAGTGAGGAAGTGAAGAACAGACTCATACAAGCAGTCGGGCCATATGAGAATCTACTGACCACTGGGAAGAAGAGGAAAATGAAGTGGTATGGCCATGTAAGACGCTCATCAGGTTTTGCAAAGACAATCCTGCAAGGAGAGAAAGACAAAGATAGAGATAGGAAGAAAACATCTGAGAGTGGACAGGGCTGATGCTGAGTAGCACGCTCAGGAAAGCAGAAGATTGGGAGGGTCGGAGAAAGCTGGTCATCAGGCTATCTTTGGCACTCCAACGGTCATCCAGATCACGGGACAAACGAAATGAGAAAAAACGAAATTCATTTTTTTAAAAATAGATTTTCTTTGTAGCATGAAATAAATAAAATTAAACAAATATCTCCCTGAATAATCATCATCATTATTATCATGTTCGGTTTCAGTCTGCCATGGGCGGCTTTAAGAAATTGACTTACAAACTAACCTATCTCTGATTGGGTCTTAATTTATCCCTTTTTCTCTTAAGTTCATTTTTATCGCTTCGTCTCATAATTTTCTTGGCCTTCTCCTCTGGACCTGCTACTTTAACTGTTCTACATCTACTAACCCAAGAACTTTCATCCATTCTTTCAATCTGACCATAACATTAAGTCTCCTGCTCTGCATACAACTCCTTATATTGTCCAGATTTAATCTTTTTCTTACGTCATCAGAACTAAGCCTATCTTTTTTTGCAATAGCAGAAATTCTCTGAACTTATTACCTTCACTCTTAACTCTTGCAATCACACTAGCGCCTGCTCCACCCTGTGCTCACTGTGTACCCACCTTACTCCACGGCACCACTAAAATGTAGCATTCCCGAGTCATCAACCACTAAAATGTGATATCCTGATCGCGGCGCCACTAAAATGTTCCCCCACTGCTTCACAATCCATGACGTCACCAATTTAGCCGTTCTTGAATTTGGGTGGTCACCTGGTACTGCTCAGGAGTAGTTGCTGCACTGATGAAGGCCGAAGGGTCCTGTCCGGCTATCACCGCTCTCCCACATTGTGATTTAAAGATCAGAAGGCAATTGTCCGGTGCTGGTCAGCAACTTGGTACCACTGCGAAGCAAAGGGTCATTTCAAGCAAAACAATGAAAACATAATATAAAATAATTCAACAACTCCGTCTGGACATGGATCCCGGTGGCAAGCAAAACGAAGTCTCTGAATCTCAATTTGTGCTGGTTTACATTGAGATCCAGATGGTTTGAGACTGGGCATGACTCCACCCATTCTCCTAATAGAATTAATTCCGTATAAAAAAAAGATATTCTCATTATTTTCTCGCCGTATTTGGTATTTCCAATCTGCCCTTCTAATTCTGGAATGGCTAATCATATTTTTCTCCAGCCCTTCTTTTCTTCTTCATCTATTTCTACCTCCCACTGTTACCTTGGTGTGGGAGGAGAGATTCCGCCTCCCTCGAAACTCATTTACAGAAGAAAAAATGTATTTCCATTTGCAGCAAACCGTTGGGGAGGGAGGCCTCCTTAGTCCTGATCGACAACCTTCCTAGAGCTGGAATCTCAAACAAAGTATCTGGTTTGCAAACCTATAATAAAGAGTAGATGGGCTCTGCCTATCCCCTGGCCTTCTCTGTCTATTAGCCAGGTGCAGAGGTACCAGCGCTGGGATTCCTCTAAAGACACCCAGTACCTGGCCTTGTTTCCTGACTAGGACAATGAACGCTGTCTCTCTTTCTCTCCATTTGGGCAACTTGGGAAAAGTTTTTATGTCACTAAGACCTAGATGATTTGTTCCTACAAATTGAGAGTACAGGTTAGACAACTTGTCTGGCTGCTGTTTCCAACTGTCAGTACAGGAGCCCAAACTCTTAGGTAGTGCTAAGAACGGCTACTCCATCAACAGTTGCATAATATTGTGGGTAACTGTCTGTGCCATGTCGCACATAGAAAGGGACCCTACAGTTATCCCCGTTGGGCTTTCTCGAGGCCTCAACCCCCATGGACAAAGTCACGACTAATGGACTGGTTGTGTGAGCTTATTGACACCAAACAAGCACCCATATTGCCCACCCCACTCTATTTCAAAACAAACATAAACTTCTGCACAGTTCCCAACTTAGGATGACCCCCAAAACCTACACCCTATTTCTCCTCTTATGTCTACAATGGCGACCTTCCTTGCTCATTCAGCAAAACAATCTAATTGTTATCTCTTGCAAAAAGTTTTGAGTTCTTGGGTGCGGGCTATCTCAATATCTACTCAACGCCGAGGATGCAAAGCAACTGTGCCCTGGGTTGTAATGCACGGATCACCCGATGGGTCTCCCATTTCTGTCCCTCACCTTTCATATCTCAAACCTTGAGACAAAGAAAGCATTTTGTTAAAATTCCTTTCACATGTTCATAATCTGAGAAAACAAACTCCATTCTCCGTTTGATTCTTTCAATCTGAAAACGTTACAATTCAACATTATCTCGGTAAGAAAACTTATTGTTTTGCAACATACGAGAACCAGATGACTTGTGAGGCTTTATTTGAGGATTTCTTATCTCCCAAAATGCTGAGAAAGAAAAAATATTTCCCTTTTTCTTTTCTTTTTTTTTAATCAATTTTTGTCTTTTCTTTTGATGCAAAATAAGCTGAAAGCCTTCCTAGAGAAACCCAAGGTCCGGTTTCGAATCAACCCTCTTCCGTTCGATAATATTGTCACAACTGGGTAGACACCTCAAATAAGGAAATGACTTTCAAAGAATCTCACCGAAGAATGTATTTAAAAAAGTTTTAAATGTTTAAATAATTTTTATTGGTATTTTTAATATTTAAAATAATTAAAGAAAAAAATAATTTGTTTTGATTCGTTAAGCGATTTTTATAGAAACGTTAAGAAGCGCAGCATCAATAAGTAGTTTTTTAAGAACACCATCACGCTGACAGTTTTTTTATTACTTGATCTCATATTGGAAATCTTATTTTTAACTTTTCTTTTAAGGCAAAATTTGCAAACATGGCGATATTTGAAATTATTTTTCCTAAGAAACTTTCCGATAAGCAATATTACATCTCCACACAGGCAATGCCAGGTAAATACTGATAATACTGACCCACCAATGCTTTTAAATGAACGACCTATCTTTCTAAACTTCGAACATGCCAATGCGTCTTTGTTCCAGAATTCAACCAGAATTTGAATTCATAACCGCCAACAACATCTCTGTGGATAACAAGGACATTATATCAAAAAACAAAAACATGTTATTAATTTCGGAATAATATTTCGGAATAATATTCCATCATCAGAGTTGACCATTATTGTGTCAGTTTTTTCAAAAAATAAAAATAAACAAACTTTTTTTCTGTTTTCTTATATAATGTCCTTCGACAATCAGCTAAATCCCATCCATTCACCGTGGAGATTCCCAGATGCCGGAAAGTTTTCTACTCCAAAAGCTTCTGTCCTCGTGCTGCTGGCCTCTGGAACTCCGTTTCCTTGACAGTACCGATATTTAGAGGTTTAAAACTAATGTAAACAGACATCTCGCTGCACAGCTCCCAACTTAGAATGACGCCCTAAACCTACTCCCTAATTCTCAGTAGCCCCTTACGTCTACAGTGGCGTCCTGCCTTGTTTAGGGTGAAATATTATAAAAAATGTTCTGGCGGTTATGAATTCAATTCTGGTTTTTGAAAAAAATGAGAATACTGGTCAACTCTGATGATGGAATATTATTCTGAAATTAATAAGATTAAAGTAAAATAATAATAAATTAATCTTGCATTGATAAAGGCTTCTATTTTCAATTTTAATTATCTCTCTCTCTCTCTCTCTATCTCTATCTCTATCTCTATCTCTATATATATATATATATATATATATATATATATATATGAAATTAAAAATGGAAAAAGCGGAAGACCTTTTCGCTCAACGTTTCGCCCAAATTTCACGTGGGCTTTGTCAAGAGCGGACGAAGAATACAAAAATGACAAAAGACGAGAAAGTCTGTAAATTATGGGAAATATATATAGTGGTTGGGTTCATGTTGAGATGAAGGGTATGAAAAAAAAACAAAAAAAAAACATGGAAATAAATATATACAGGGTGGGCAAAAATAAGGGTCCTATTTTTAAAAATTCATAACTTTTTTATTTATTGATTTAAAAAAATTTTTTTTTTAGAATAAGTAAAGGACCCCTTCCGAAGCAAGCATGAGCCGTATTAGCCCTAAGGAACGTACCCTCATTTAGAAAACATTATTTTTGCTTAAAAAACTCAAAACAGTGTAAAAAACAATACTTTAGTTTTTGTAAGTTTTAAGAAGTGTTTTTCGGCTAAAATTTGTTTTGTTTATTTCAAAAAATCTCGGAAGGGTCAGTCTACACACACATAAAGTTTGGTGAGTTTAACTTTTATTTTGTGGAAGTTATTCAAATTCAAGTTATTCAAATTTAAAGATAGGACCCTTATTTTGGCCCACCCTGTATATATGCAAATAAATGTGATCGAAACATATATAACACATATACATACATATGTTTCGATCACATTTATTTGCATATATATATATTTATTTCCATGTTTTTTTTTGTTTTTTTTTTCATACCCTTCATCTCAACATGAACCCAACCACTATATATATTTCCCATAATTTACAGACTTTCTCGTCTTTTGTCATTTTTGTATTCTTCGTCCGCTCTTGACAAAGCCCACGTGAAATTTGGGCGAAACGTTGAGCGAAAAGGTCTTCCGCTTTTTCCATTTTTAATTTCATACTGTCGGATTATTTTTATCCTTTCATATACTCATATATATATATATATATATATATATGTATATATATATAAATAAATAAAATAGTTATCCATGGACACGTGTTTCGCCGTTACTGCGGCTCATCAACGTGGCTGACTATGATAGGATTCAAACTCTCGATCACAGGGACTGTAATCGAATGTGTTAACCAGTACGTCATGAGGGTACTGTCTGAAATTATGTGATAATTTATCGCTTATAAATTTGTCATTATTTTTGTTTTTATTGTTAGCGATAAATGGCTGTGCTACAGCTTCTGGTACTTATTTTTCCCTGGGCATTTGAGAGTTTCCTCCCTTACCTACGTAATGACACCCCATTTTTTTAGGGACATGTATATATATATATAACTTCTTTTGTAATATAGTAGGAAAAATCCCAGCAGTGCTCGATTAATTGAGAATTAAAATTAAGAGCGTAATATTTGATTTTTTGTGTACAGAAAAATTAGTATAACATTAGTACCGTCGGTTTCAAGCTCAGAAGGACTTAGCCATTGCAAATAACGCGTCTAAACGAGAGTGACACGTGACTTCACATTTCTGAAACAGGTAACAACATAAGCTGAAGAGAGCCGGAGGATTAAGTCCTTTTGAGCTTGAAACCGACGGTACTAATGTTGTACTAATTTTTATGTACCAAAAAATAAATATATATAGATGTGTGTGTGTGTATATATATATATATATATATATATATATAAAGCTGATTGGCTTCCATCAATATGTTGTTTTTGACTTATATGACCTCTTCAAGCTAAATATTAAAAAGAAGAAATTAAGCCAGTAACTTATTATAATAAAAAAAACATTGGCTACTGGTTTAATATTTTAAATATTTGGCTTTAACGAGACTGTATAAGTCGAAATCTCAAAATGCCGATATAAGCCAAATAACTCTACTTATAACTATCAAACACTATTGGATTGGATATATACCAAATTTATTACAGTCATAATTCTGAAGTTGTTTTTGTTGTTTTTTTAATGAAATAAAATTTATTCAATAAATACAAAATTCAGCATTTGACAAAATATGGATATTAGATTTAAATTTAAAAGTTCATGACAGTCTTTTTCAATCACTAAATTTAAAATGCCTACATTCGGAACATCGGGAATTTTCATCGGATGACCTGCTGGCATGGCAGGCTGAATTTATCTTATATATATATTATTGCTTCCAACCTCTGATGATCTCACTTATCTCTTTGAAATCCAACTTCAAAGTGAACGTCGCCCCAAAACAACAAATCAACCCTCTTTTATCTCCAACCAGGAGCATCTCATTTACATATCAGGTGGTCACATTGCAGGCATATAAAGAGACAAGGCAGCCATTTTTGTTTCTTTCTTCTTCATTCATTTACTTCCACGACCGACCCATTGAACTATGCACACATGCTAGTTAGGTAAGTCCCGCGTTTCCCTAAACTAAACGCACATTAGGGTTGTCCGCATTATAAATTATTTTGACCTAAATGGGTCTCATCAGACACGTATGCAGCCACATTTCGGAACTGCATAATTTATATAAATAATTTATAATGCGAACAGCCTTAATGTGTGTTTACTTTATTTCTTTTAAATCTATTCCTGCTCTGTTAATAAATACATTGAGCTTTCTTACTCGGATTCCCATCAAAACCATTCAACTCTGCACACTATATATATTTATATATATAGTGTGCACACACACACACACATTAATATATATATATATATATATATGTATATGTATATGCTGAGAGCTATACTGGCTGCAAATTTCGGATTTACACTTGATGCCTTCTCAGCATTGTAATTAAATAAATTACGTTTTTTCTTAATCGGCCGTGAGCAAGGGTTTCATGCTTTGGGCCATCATCTATATGTATATAGTTAATATTTTTAATTTTGTATATGCTTTTTAATTATTTTGCAATCAAGTGAAAACTCATTCTTCCCTTTATTTTATTTATTTATTGATTTTTTTTTTTTGAATAGTTACAAATTGTCAAATATGATCTGTACCCTTAAGGTCTCCTGCAGATTGTGAGACCCTCAGATCTTCGGCACAATTTTCGTATAAATCTAAACTTTTTTTCACCCCCAAACAAAGAAAATTGCTGCTGTGATTTGGGGCCAGATTTATAAGGGCCATCCTAAGTGGGGAGTTGTGTAGCAAGATGTTTGTTCGCATTACATTTAAATTTCTGCATGTTGGTACAGTCGGGGGAAACAGGGAGGGAATTAAACTATTAGAGTAGAAAGTTTTCAAACATCTGGGGACGTCGACAGTGAAGGGGTGAGATTTTGCTGCTAGCTCGGTGGGTGTGGGGTGTTTACGTTGAGGGAGGTACAGGTGCAGTAAATTCTGTCGGAGCACATTCCGTGGAAGTACTTGTAAAACAAGCAGAAGGCTTAGAGTTCTTTGCAGATTGTGAATCACTGCTGAAGCTTGCTAGATTATTTTTAATCTTTTTTTTTTATTTTCTTATCTTTTTGTTTTAGTTAGGGATAGGGAATCCTACCGGATGCCAAACATTCACCCGCTATTTCAGACACTCCAGCCGAGAGATCTTTTTAAGATTCTAACTGTCCCTTTAAGTGCAATTGGTTAACTGGTTATATTCGCCAGGTAGTTTTTGAATTTTTTTTATGAGTCCGGTTGCAACTATAATTACTGGAATGATGGAGATCTTCCTAAGATTCCAGTTTATTTTTATGTCGTACATAAGACCTTGGTATTTCGTTATCTTCTCCCTCTCATCTTTGCTTTAGCCAGCAACGTAGGGACACTGACTACTTTCTCCCTCTTGTCCCATATCACTATGTCAGGTTTAACAGCTCTATTTTTTTAGGTATGTAGGAATTGCATAGTCATAGTGGATGGTGTATGACTTATTTTCAACTGTTCTTTCTTTCCCAACCAATGTCTAGGCTAAAATAAAATAAATAAAAATATATAAATAACAAGACAATAATTGAGTTCTTTTAATTTTAATTCTTTTATTCAGTTTTGGTCAACATTTCATAAAAATGGAATCAATAAAAAAAAAAAAATTAGGCAAGAATGGATGCCAAAAACCAGGCACCGTTTTGAGGCATTTTCTTTTTTTCCATAGTTCCAATACAAACAACAACGCCAGGTTTCACAGCCGAGCCCAAATAATAGGCCACAAATCAAGTTATTAGATTGTGTAGTTTCAGCATCCCAAATAAACATTTTTTTTTCTTTAAAACTTTTGAAGCTTAAATATGGAGACAGTAACTCAAAAGAAATATTTGGGATTTTTTTTCTTTGTGTGTGGATGTTGCGGTGTCGGGGGTTAGGTCGCCAAAAGAAAATATATTTGTATGTTCATAAGTAAATGTGTGTAATGTCTTGTAAAAACAAATTCTGGGAAAATCCAGCTCCCCAAAAAGGGGCATTCTGGATTGGGATAAAAAATAAAAATTACCTCAGTCTAGAAGGATCTCTCCTTCAGTGACCGGATAGAACAGATACTACACTCTGATTCTTGAAATTTTAATATGTTTATAACCCGACAGCATTGATCTTTCCTATGCTTAAATTGCAAAATTGTAATTATGCCCATCACCCACCCACCCACCCAAGATTTCAATCTTTTTTGCAACTAATCTTTCTAGGACCAAGGACAGGCACTTTTCAATCTGCTATCTATCAGGGCGAGATTATTTGGGGTCAGATTTCCATTACACTAAAAAGGAGCACTTTATTTTATACAAGCAGGAAGATCCGCAATTGAATGAGGAACTCTATGCCCCCCCCCCCCCGTGCCTATACACCATATTCTGCCTGTCGACTGAGCCACATAAGATCTCGGGGCAGCAACCAACTACACAAGTGTCAAACAGGAGTAGAACATAGCTATGTACAAACGAACGCATGTGGTGTTCTATGTGCAGCAAGACTTGTAAAAATAAATCGGGGCTTCTAAGCCATCTGCGTGCCCACAACCAGACATTGCAATTTTGTAGGGATTACCACTTCTTTAAATAAGAAGACTATTAGCATAAATATATATATATATAAGGTAATTTATGGAAGGCAATACAATGCAGAGGTGTAACGAATAAACCCGAACCAAATTAAGACATATAATGGTAAAATGAGTTTTGCCGTTTTCATCATTTTTTGAATACAATATATAAATATTTTTTTTTATTATATTGAAATCTTAGTTGCATCAGTGCGGTTCAATGGAAATTCCGTATGAAATAATATTTCAGGAAGAAAATTTCCCTTCTGTGTTCAACCTTAATTCAAACGTGCATAAGGAAAACCGTTGCCGGTGAAGGCTATTTGGCAAAAAATGACATGGATTTTAAATTGAAATTAAATTTTTCTTTTAAATGTAATGTATGTCTCTAATTTTATTAGTGTCAATATTAATGTTTATTTATCTCGTTTGTTTGGTGATATAATTGATGCTCTGTTTTTTAAGTATTTTATTTAAATACTCATTTATTATTCTTTCTTTATTTTCTTACATATTCGTTGTCTGGTTTTCCAGCTCATGAAGTGGGGAATTTATCAACAGTTAAGTTTATTAGGGCAAGCTGTGTTTATTAATCCACCTGATTTATTTATTTACTTTAGATTTTTCAATATTATGTGTATAAAGATACTTTTTTTCTGAAGTATATGTATATGCACGCTGAGTTGTGAAATGGTATCAAACTAAAAATGATGAACCTAATTCAAGTTGGATATTAATTTCGGGGTGCAATTTTGATATTAGTATGGATTCTTTAATCGGAAGATTGCTGATGTTTCTTTCTGTGGCTAGGATAAATATCTTGATTGATTTGTTGGTGTTGTTGCATGTGTTTGTGGAAGAAAGAGGTACGTGTTTGCAGGTTTTCTTTGATTCTAAAGGGCCTCACTGTGCTGCCGATGTAGAATTTGTTGCATGTGGTGCACTGTATACGATATACAATAAATGTGTGGTTGCATATGCCTGTGGTGTTTATAGGGCAGTTCGTTGGGGTGCTAGGTGTGTTGTTGTTATTGATGTTGCGTGTTGTTAATTGCTGCCGCAGTGATGGCCCGGAGTGTGTTAGCTGTATATCGAAACCCTCCTTATGCATAGTTTTGCAGATAGCCATGGTGATCTTATCATTGAAGTGCGGCAGCTTCAGGAAGCAGGTATTGAAAAGAGTGTGTTGTGTCCATCTTCAGGGTTTCCTGAGGTGTTCAATGGTGGGTGTGAGGTATTCGTTCATCTCCAGTACTTGCTGGAATTTCTTGCTGCAGCCAGTTTTGTCAGCCTACTTGTTGCCTTTATAACGGATGCGGGTGAACTATTTGTGCCTTACAAGGTCGGGCCGATTTATAATGTATGAAGAGTTTAGGGTTTAGGGTTAGGGTTCTACAGGTGAGCTTCCTGTAGAATTTAGTAGTTATGTTTCCTTCTTTGGAGATGTTGAGGTTGAAATCCAGAAGTGCCAAGGATCCAGAACTGTTGGGGTGTACAATTGTGAATTCTATGTGTGAGTCAGTGTTGTTGAATGTAGTAAAGCTTGTGTTGGCTTCGGGATGGCGATAGAATGAGAATGTCGTCCATGTATTGTGTGAAGAAAATGAAGGAATGACAGGAGTTGAGGGCATGGTGTTCCGATTTATCCATGAACACGATGGCGAGAAATCCCAAGAGGCTGGATCTCAGGTAGTTCTGTTATTTTTTTTATATGTGTTTTGTTTGTATGTAAAATATGTGTTGTCTATTATTATGTGTAGGAGTTCATGCATATTGGTAGCAGTGAGGCCGAAGCAATAGAGGTCGCTGGATGAGATGTAGTAAGTGATTATGTCGACTGCTGGGTATGTGAGTACGGAGGTGTAAAGGGCGATGACATTAAGGCTGAAGGCATACCGGTTGTGTCTAAGTAACCTGCGGATGACTTTATCTGAGCTGCTGATGTGTCTGAAGAATGTTGGGAATAGAGGATTTAGCAGATCGGAGAGGAGCCAGGAGAGTGATTCCTTCTATGCTGGATATTATGGGTCCGACTTGTGTGGTGGTTCCGGTCTAATGAGGTGGTAGAAAGTAGGAAGCGTACTGTTTTTTGTAATGAGGTTGTGTCTATAGTTATTAGGGATATTTCTCTTTTTTCAAATGTTGGTCCAGGCTGTGTTAATCTAAGGTCCTTTTTTTTTTTTTGAAGATATGTTAGAAATGGACGTGTAGAGTATGCCATTGCAAAGGTGTGTAAATTCAAGTGTGTCGTGTGAGATAACACAGAATTCTTTCCCTTTGTCAGGGGTAGGAAGATAAGGTCTGTATCGCTTAGGTTTTTAAGTGTGGATTGTTGTGATCAGCCAACCATAACAAATCTAAAGTAAATAAATAAATCAGGTGGATTAATAAACACAGTTTGCCCTAATAAACTTAACTGTTGAGAAATTCCCCACTTCACGAGCTGGAAAAAACAAGACAACAAATATGTAGCAATAAAAATAAAATAAAAATTAAAAAAATACTTTAAAAACTGAGCATCAATTATACCACCAAACAAATATGAAATTGGCAAAAAAGGTGTATCTACCGGTCAATGTGTCTCTATGGTTGTGAGACATAGCCACTGAGAGTGACTGATCTGTGGAAACTGAAAGTCTTTGAGAATAATGTCCTCCATTGCATCTTGAACTGAGCGTATCCCAACACCTCAATCTTAAGTCTCTGCCATCTGCCATCTATTGCAATGACGTCTCTGATGGTTTGCACATGCAGCTTGTTGCCCGGCGGGATAGCTAATTCACAATGTAAGCCTCCCTACCTCTCTGTCTGGGTGGCGCAAATGTGTTTGTTGACAGCTGAAGACCTGGACAACCACCATCAAGGAGGACTTGGCTTAACTCTCAGGACCATAGGTGGTCAGCTTTTGACGGTGGAATCGCGATTGGCTAGCAATGTCATGCGACCATGCTTGGGTCTGCCATGATTTGAGATGTAGTGTAGACCAGGGAAGAAGCCGACTCAACCCGACTAGGGTGAACGCCGTTGCAACATCACAAAATGACTGCTGATGATCAGTTTTAAGACTTTAGACTGACCATTACAATTTCATTTTAGCTCTAAAAGTACAATTTAAACCAATGATTAATGTTCTCCAAAATGAAATGTGTCAATCGTCCCTTTTATAAAATTAAACCGAACTTCACATTTTAATAGAGGTTTTATGTTTGGGTCGTGTGTGTAATAAATATATTTTGCAAAAAAATAAAAAATAATTTTAAAAAAATGTATAAAAAGTCTTGATATCACAATGGGCCATCTTTTTTCTTATAATTTTTTGGTTTTGTTGATTTACTTTTGGCGTATAACATTATTAAATTTGTTTTTTAATTGCAAATGGTGGCATTAAGTTGTGTCTACCGAGCAAGCAATATTAAGACAGATTAAAATAAAATAACAAGAAATAAAAAAATACTACTTTTTTCCTTTATCTTTGATATCATTTTCAATAAAAACAACAGCCTTAAGCATGGTCCAGATTTAAATTTACAATGAAGTATCATATTTTACATCGTTAAACTAGCCCCCCCCCCCTCCTAATACAGATTGGAGTTGAAAGTGCAGTTAAAAGTCGGGTGAATTTATATACACATAATTCGTTTTGTTTTCTAATTCTTTCTTCATTTTCTAAAATCAGTTGATTCTTTGTAAGCACAAGGTTCATATGGTTATATATACATGAAATAAAATTTCAAGCAAAATGGAATTGTTAATATATGGAATTAGTAGATAAGCATGTAAATAGACTAATTAAAATGATGACACACCTAAAACCAACTGATATTTTAGTCGTGAAACCAATCTTAATATTAAGGTTGGTTTCATGGCCGAAATATCGGTTGGTCATTTTTTTTAACTAGTCTGTTTATATGTTCATCCACTAATTCCATATACTAACAACTATTCCATATATATATATATATATATATATATATATATATATATACATACACACACTTCACTTGGTATTGGGTAAGGGGTGTATAACCTTTTCCCATAATGTCATTTTAACAATTTCATTTGGTTTCAGTCTCTTCAATGGAAGATGTCAACAACTTCCGCTCAAGGAAAAAAAACGCAGCTCATTTTTTAAACTAGCTTGTTTTCAAAGTCACAGTTTTAGGGTTAAGGGTAGGGTTAACTAAAATTATGTTCTTTAGTTTTCTTTGATTCATTTTTATACAATATACATTATTACTGTAATCGGCTAGTATGTTTGTTCCTTCCTTTTGTGTCATGCTTTCATTGGTAGTGGGAGGAGGGGACTTGCTATAAAGAAGGAAAATGGGAGGAGATGAAAGAGGAACTGAAAAAAAAACAAGAACTCATATTATTAGGTCGTTACAAAAATGGCCGCCTGAAGCGCTAGGTTTGAAAAAGTTATTTTAACACAGAATTTTTAGTTTATTTCTGGTAAATTTTGAGGTATATAACAATGAATGTGTTCTCAATAATAATTTGTAATTTTTTTCAAGATAGAAAGTCTTTTTGAAGCATAGAAGACCCTCAATAATGAAAATGCCAAAACATGACCATCACCTTCTTATGTTGCATGAGTTCAAACTTGGGCACAATGTCTCCAAAACTTCTGCCAATATAAATAGAGCATGGGGAGATGGATCCATATGCGATCGGACAGTACAAAGGTGGTTACAGAAATTTCGTAGTGGAGATGAGAGCCTTGAAGATAAAGAAAGTAGAGGACGGCCATGTAATCTTGACAAGCATTTGTTGAGAAAAATCCACGTCAAAGTGTCAAAAAATGTCCCAGAAACTTGTTGTCAGCACTGCAACGGTTTCACGTCATTTACAGAGTATTGGAAAGGTGAAAACAATTTTCATGAATAAATGTATGTTTCTGAAATCGGACATTATTTTTGTAACAATCTAATATTAACAATTTAAAAACAAATATTTCCCTGTGTTGAAATGTTCAAAACATGCAATGTCATCTCATCAACACTTTTCTAAATTATATTAAAGACATTTTCATATTTTTTTTTCTTTCTAATCTATAGCTCACACGTGCATTATTAAAAATACAATTACGAATTACTTAAGGATGGCTGATGAAATGAGGGCAAGCATTTTTTATTTGTGTTTTTCAGAAGAAAAAAGAAAAAGAAAAAAATGTTACTATTTCCTGAAGAAGACTTTTTAGTCAAAACTAAGTTGATTTTGAATAAATAAATATTTATTTAAAAAAAAATATATTTATGCATTATCTGGGCTTAAAAACAAAATCTCTTATTCAAATTACCCAACGCTTTCAAAGGAGGACCAACTTCTAATATATATATATATTTATTTTTTGAAGAACTCAAGGGAGAGAATTCATTATAATTGAACATAACTTTCCTTTAATCTGTTTATGTGAGTAAAGGAAAATGTCTCCACTCTAACAGTGTTTTAGCCTGAATAGATATTTCCAAGAAAAAATCTGAAGCAAAATAAAACATAATCGTGCCGATAAGATAATGGAAGGAAAAACAAGGCTCGTCCAAATCAAATATCAATATGCCAGATGAGTTGCTATTTGGGTCTGACTTTGAACATCTGACAAGATAACTTTAGAAGTTTTCATGCATATATTTAAGCTGTAATGAGAAATCAGGAATATCGAGAAATTCTGACCACTTCCGGTCTCAAACTTGTCAGATATTTGGTCCAGTACCTGTATAAAATGCAGATAAAAAAACATGGAAAAATTTTGCACCGGGGAGAATAAAAAAAAATGAGTCTTCAGGAACATTTTAAAACATTGTAAGAAAAATTGTAGAACATCAAGAAAGGACAACTTGAATACCACTCAGAAGAGTGCATACATCCACCATGGTTAAACAGAAAAAAAAATTACTCAAAGAAATAAAATTAAATTTAAACAAAAACAAAAAAAAATAGTATAAACACCTGGATGCTTCTTTATATCACATCACCATAAAAAAATATTTTTTGTTTTTTTAAATAAGTCAATTTTAGGAGAGTGGGGAGTATTCCAATAGTCATTTTTGAGCATGGTATACTGCAGTAGTCTAATACAAAGTCAAGTAAGGTGGTCAATATCCCTAATAGCATGATATAGTAATTCAAATTTAAGAGCAACATGGTTGGAAGAATTTCACACCGGGATGAAGAAATAAAAAAAATGAGTTTTCAAGAACATTTAAAAATATTATGAGAAAAATTATAGAACATCAAGAAAAAACAACTATAATGGCACTTAGAAGAGCGCATATATTCACCAAGGTTCAACAACAAAAAAAAATTACTCAAAGAAATAAAATAAAATAAAAAAAATAAAAATATCATTCGTTGAAACTCTGACGGCTAGCAACTGACTTGGTAAACACCCACAAAATTATTAACAAATCTCACCAACAATAATCACCCTGAGGAGCTTTTCGATCTTCATGTGTTTAATAATATGCATGGACATGCCTACAAAGTCAGAAAACGGACTTCAGACCATATTTTTTATTCATTTTAAAAAAGATCCAAAATACAGTGCAACCACAACTAAAATACAGTGCAACTCGTCAGAAGGAAAGTCCCCACAGAACTAGCAAAAAAATTACTCAACAAAATTTGTTTTTACGATCTAATTTCAAATTGCAATGTTTTAGCTAAAGTTTTTTGTATTTTTTGCTAGCTCTGTTGGTATGAAACATGGCGTCCATAGAGTAAACCGAATTTTGTATTCCTAATTGAACTTACATCTACAAATGCTTTAATAATGTGTGTTTTGTTATTTTTGTTTTTATTTTTTGATGTTTTTGGACTTTTTTCCGACGAGTTGCACTCATAGAAAATCCAAGATATATAACTCTGTATTTTGGTTGTTTAAGTAACAGCGAAACGGTCCATCAAAATCTGGATCTTTTTAAAAATGAAAAAAGACATTGTTACTGGAATTTAACTTTTCATTGTTTATTTATACATGCTCTGGAGTTAAAAAATTACCATCCATTGAGCTTAAATCTTGAAAGATTGACTTGATAATAAATAAATATATATATACTTCTGATATTTGATCTTATCTCTTAATGTTTCTTTAGCTTTTTGTTTTTTTGACCTAATTCTCTTCTCCCTTTTCTTTAGATGAATTTATACTTGAGGTTTATATTCAAATGAGGTCTTTTCTATTTGTTATCCAATATTTCATGTAATTGCCTGCGGCTTTCTTAACATCAGGACAATAGTAAATCGGCCAACGGTTCAAGGAGAAACAATAAGACATGAAACAAAATAGAACAATAACAAAAATAACTCTAAAAAAAAAAAGAAAAAAAAAACTTCTTTTACAAGAAGACTGTCAAGACATTAGTGCTGATGGTCTACTGAGGACCAGGATTTATCCTGGTTTTATGGGTTAGCAAACTATTAGATTCTTAAAGCAACAGCGCTTGACACAAAATTTAAAAAAACAAATGCTAATTGGAATCTGATATAAAGTGCAGACCAGGCTTAAGTGGCAACGGAAAGTTTAACCTATGCCAGTGGCAAGATAATGACGTCACTTTACATTAATAAGTTGACTTTTCTGCAGTTTATATTCAATCTATTGTCTGTCAACCATAGAAAGACATGCACAGAGACACAAAGAAATTAATTTGTTCAATGATGAGAATGATTCTCATACGTAGACGGACATTATGGTGAGAGATTAACATGTTAATAAATCTCATGAATAAAAAAATATTACCATCAAATACAACCTTCCACCCCTGCTGCTATTTTTACTTGGACTCTTTCTAATTTATTTAATGAATTATTTATTGTTTTCTTTGTATCAAATTGATGTGTAATAAACTGAACAAAGACAAAAATTCAAACAGGATTTTTTTTTTGCACATTCATCTATTGTACAAAGTAAAGTCATTAATGTGTATTGCCCCCCCCCCCCTGCTAAAAATCAGAAACTACACAAGATACACTTCCAAACCTTAAATCATGGAATTCAGTGTGATCCTGACCTGGTTATTGTAAAAAAAGGTATACTGTAATATTCATTTCCTTGGAGTCAGTATTAAGTTAGTGCATGAGGGTGGGTAGATTCTTTTTTTACTTTATTTTCATTCTTACTAGTGATTGTTTCAAAAACAACACTGAAATTAGGTCAAACAGCACTCAGTCAATTTTCTTTCTCTTCTTGTATAACTAAAAATAATGTCTCTTTACTTCTATATTATCTTTATGGATAATATAGACAGTAAAGCGACTTATTATTTTGCGATCAAATTTACAGTGCAAGAATAGTTCCACAAGCATGTAGTTCTTGGAAAGAAGCTACTGGAACAGGAAGCTGTATTACAATGAGGTATCAAAACAGCGAATTGATGGAGACCACTAAACCAACGAATCAAACAAGCTGGAACAAAAAAAGCGGGGAATAGAAGATCACATAATTCAGAAGAACACATGCCATAATAGTATTTATAGAAAAGACCGAGACTAGCAACATCACGTCTGTGAGAGAGGGGATGCAGAGAAGAAGAAAGGATAGAGCAATCAAATTACAGATACGTTTCTGCACCTTATCAAGAATCCTCAAATGGAACAGAGATTCACTAGCCTACACAAAGTGCTCAATATCCTATTGGATAGAGCTATCTCATTAAATAAGATAGACATGTTAATTAAGTTCTTTCCAAAATTATTTTTTTTTAAACTTACATAAGTCAGACTATAAAGCAAATAGACATTTTCCAAAGTCATGTTAGCGTGAACTTTATTTCGAGCTTTCAGCTAACGTGAGTTATTTTTTGGAATCGTAAAAATATGCATATCGCTCGATCGCATATGGAAAATAATAAATGAAAGATTATTTAATGTTGAATGGATCAATGGAGGTAATTTAGTTGAAATCATGTGAAGCTATGATCACAAAGCCTGAAAGTACTATGGTTCATTATAAACATTTAAGAATATGTTACTGAAATTAGCACTAATTTCGTTGAGTGAAGGTTGTTTTAATTAGAAATTTAAAAAAAAAAAAAAAAAAAAAATTATTTACCTCCCCAGGAGGTTAGGCACAAGGCCAATTTTATCTTACTCCCACAAGGTAAGATGTGACCCAAGGTCGGGTCGGGAAAGTGGGACTTGAAAAGCCAGCACCCGAGAAGGTGAGCACTCTGGCCATTAAAAAGTGCCTGTGCAGCCCCGTCGGCGGTAGGGGCGCCTTATAAACTTACTCCTCCCCAAAGAGGGGAGGCAAAGCCTGGGAGAGTGGACCTCCTAGAACTGCACAGGACAGACCCATAGACCGGCGTAAATCAAGCCCCGAAGGCCAAGACAATACCAGTCTATAGGGTGCAGTATCCATCGGAATAGATACTACACTTTGATCCCGGCCAAAAGGCCGAGAACGACGAGAAAGAACGGACTGCTCGTAATATCAAAATATTAATTTTTATAACACCTATAATTTTGCCTGTTCCACAAATCTTTATTTTGTCTTTCTTTTCTTGCTATAATTTTACATACTTTTATCTTTTGAATAAAGCTAGGATTTTTTATTTGTCAAATGTGAAAAAATCATCATTTTTAGTCAAAAAACACTGGTTGGGAAGAATTATTTCGATTTAAAAAGCTGTAATGCAAAAGTTCCCTCCCCTGTCAAAAAAGCTGAGGTCGAATCCTAACCCGACTGATAAAATGCAATACTTATATTTCTTATTTGTACAACCGAATTGTTGAGTGCATAGATTTAGATGTCGGGTTATCAGACCCAAAATCTAAAATTCGAACTGTGCGGCTGATGGTTCCGTTGTATATAGCTACACTGATGAGTCTTTATAAGGCGAAACAAGTGCTTGTCCATTGATATAAATATTTAATTATTAAATTATAAATATATATATATATATGTGTGGATAAGAATTTAATAATATTTATCGTAATTTTATATATATATATGAAACTAAAAGTATACTTTTGAAAGATAGAGTAGAGTAGTAAACTTTGAAGCGATAGCGAGCTGGCAAGGGATATATATATATATATATGTATATTTAGGCAGCGAGTCATTATCTAAGAAAGCGTTGTTGAATATCACGGAACTTTCGCGTCTGTATATTTTCCTCGTGAGGTTCTCGAACCGTCGCGCCATCTTTCTGGTTTCAGGTGGCAATCCGTATAGTACTTCGCCGATAGTTTTTAATTCGACCATTTTCTCGAGCGCTTTCGACTTTCGTAGTCGTCTATATATATATATATATATATATATATATATATAATAAAATATGAAACTAAAAGTATACTTTTAGAGGATAGAACCTATAGTGAAATAGTTTAAGCTCAATATACGAGATAGAGCAATTATAAAGATAAATGAAAAAAGAGAGATAAAGATGTACGAATGACAAATCTATTTCAACTTCGATTGTTCAATGCAAGGTGTACTCGGTAAAAATTAAACATGTTTTTACCGAGTACACCTTGCATTGAACAATCGAAGTTGAAATAGATTTGTCATTCGTACATCTTTATCTCTCTTTTTTCATTTATCTTTATTTATATATATATATATATATATATATATATATGGGTGTGGTATTTTAAGTATTTGAGAATATATTTAATCTATATTAATAAAATAGAGACAGCTTTGCGTTTTTCTCATGTGAACGTAACTTTGAAATTATGTATTTTAATTTTTATTTACTTGAATATTTCTTGAACTAAAAAAAAATGCAAACTAAAATGAAATCTTTTAAAGAACCTATTTTGAAGCTCCATTAATATTCTCCCTCCCTGCATTTGTCACATAATCAGAACCCCCCTTCCCCGTCTCTATCGACTTGCTTGCTAATTTGGCACCTCTGGCTCTTAGCTTTTTATGTATAAATTTAAGAGTTAAAGAAAATGTAAATTAAATTAAAAATGAAACAAAAAAGACTCCCGGACAACGCTGAGTAAGTACAACTAGTTCCTATTTACTTGCCTCCCCACGGGGGCAAAGTTAGACACAAGGTCGGTTTTTAGTGTAGGAAAAATCCAGCTCCCCAAAAAGGAGTATTCTGGATTGGAACAAAAATTAAAATTGCCTCAGTCTAGAAAGACTTTTCCTTCATTGACCGAAGACAGAATAGACTAAGGTAGCACTGGAACAGATACTACACTTTGCTTCTAGCCAAAGTCATTTAATAAAACATATATCTGATAAAAAAAATTATATTTTCATGAAAATGTGTACACATATTCTTAGCTTTATTGTAGTTTTGTTTTATGGAACTGCCTTCAACATCAGTGACGACCTTAACGAAAAACCTGAATCATCAATATCAGTTAATCAAGTGGACCCTTTTAATGTTGGACATTATCTTGACAATGACGACATTTTGTGAATCTTTCGTTTTGTGAGGATGTTAACTTGCCTTCCTTTCATCAATGCTACACACATAGTAGTCCAGGTGATTTAAATTTGGTAAGTTTGGTGGCCAGATGTTGAGTATTAAATGATCATAAAGATCATTCCCCATGCATTAATGGGTGTCCTCAGCTTTGTGAGAAGGTACGGATCCGACTAATGCACATATACTGTTCCATTGCTTAATCTTATTTATCGAGGGTGTAACAACTGTTTTAATCACCTCAATGTAGTGTGTGTATCATCTTTATATAAAAACTTCAATCTCTCTTCCTTTCTTTAGCCACCTCTCTTTCCCTCTCTTCCCCAACCCTCTTTCCCCTTTTCCCATCAAATTCTTCTCTAAAGGTTTAGAGACGCACTCCTGTCGTACCAAAGGACTAAAAGTTTAGAGACGCTTCCCTTCAACTCCTTATGATGTCCTTTCCGGATCAGTTGTAGGAATGGCATGGGTATCAAGGTAAAGCCTGGGAGAGTGGAATTCTTCTTTCCTAGAACTACCGACAGAATCAAGGTCGGTACCGGAATTTCTCGAGAATTAGTGGCTATAAATTTTTAATCTCACCCCCCACCCCATCCCTCTGATGTCATTTCTGGTTAAATTTTAGAGAATGATTTGCATTTTTTTTTTTTAAGGAATGCCGTGTAGTTTGTTTTACAAATAACTAAATAATATAATTGTTTTCTATTTAAATTAATACATAATTTAATTTAAATTAAACTGAAAATAGCTGAAATCTTCAGACGAAATCTGCCCCATAGCCCCCTTAGGTGTGCATTTAGAGATTTGGGAATACTACCATTATCTTTCTCGGTTAATTTTACATAAGAATACACTTTTAGATTTGATCTTTTTTTTTTTTATAGGGCACACACGCACACTGAGTTTTATATATATAGATATTAACTATGTTTACGACCCATAGCCTGGAAAATCACAAAATAAACATTGGAGAAAAATGAAGGAGCATCGATAAATGAATTAAATACATAAAAACCTTTTGTTAATGTGCATTAATAAAATTATGAGACAACTTCACGTGTGTACGTTTTTCTTTCGTCAACTTAACTTCGATAATTACATATTAAATTATTAATTTTTTATTTATTTATTATTAATTGAATAATTAATATTAATCCGGAAATTCACCAAATTAACCCTGATGCCCCCCTCTCTATACACATACACACATGTATACCATGACTCATACACTGTTCATTTCTCTGACAATTATGCATTATCACATGCACATTATGATGAGTTATAGTGCACCTCCTGAGCACTATACATAATGATTTCATTATTATAAATTATATATATATCAAGGGAGGCGCGATAGCGCTCTATTCCTTAATAGACTTCAAAAACGATTTATGCTAGAAATCTCATTTCTTTGATCAGTCATAACTCAAAAACCAATAAACTAAATTAGTTAAAACTTTGCACAACATTTTCATTTGATAGGTTCTATAAGTGTGTAGAATTTCAGCATCATTAGTCAAGGCAACCCAGAGATCCAGAAAGCTCAGGCATGATTTTGTTATCCGTGTGTATGTACGTACGTGTGTGCCACCCTGTATCTCATCAACTATTTGATGGATTCAGCTGATTTTTGGCAGAGATAGAGGTTCTAGGGCCTAGTTGATGGCATTTTAATTTCAGTTTACCATATACCTTAGTTTTTCAGAAAATTCCAAAAAACCTTAAAAATGACCATTGTATTGAGACATAGCCTTTACAAAAGTAGCGACACTCCATGATAAATGCCAGTATACTTAAATCATATGCCCTTAATAGGGTTAAGATGAAAATTCATATACACTAAATGTACAAAAGCAAGGAAATTCCCAAATTTTGACACTTTTATTGTCATTAAGGGTATGACTACATATCAACCAAACCATTTCATTATCACATCACTACAGTATAAATCTCTATGCATGAGTGGATGAAGTGTGTGAGGTGCGCTGAAGAAAAATTCCTACAAGTAAAATACATAGCCCTGTTGTGCTCGCATACCCTTAATGACAATAAAAGTGTAAAGATTTGGGAATTTCCTTGCTTTTGTACATTTAGTGTATATGAATTTTCATCTTAACCCTATTAAGGGCATATGATTTCAGTATACTGGCATTTATCATGGAATATACGGATGTTAAGCAAGTGCCTAAGGCTATATATATATATATATATACATATCCGTTGGGATAGCTTTACCCCTGATACTGAAGTGTTGGAACGAGTTGCTGTTTCAAGCATCGAGTCTCGTATAAGGAAACACAAACTCTGTTGGGTTGGTAATCTTAACATCTTGATGATGACAGACTGCCCAAGCAGGTGATCTTTGGGGTACTAACTGGTAATACTCGCCCACAGCATAAACCCTGTAAGCGATTCAAGATAGCATGACTCGTGCACTGTTCATTTCCTTGACAATTGTGCATTATCACATGCATGCACATTTGATGATTTATAGTGCACCTGCTGAGCACTATACATTGCTATAAATATATTTGAAGAGTTTAAATGCAAAATGCGATAAACTCTATTTTCAAAATTAAGTTTTGCATTTCATCACCCAAACACATACGAAAATCACTTTTTACATGTGATATTTAGCTAATTTTCTTGCTTTCAATTAAAATGAACTTTTGCAGTCGAATTCTAAATTTGAAATCTTTGTTTTTAGCTTAATTTCTCAATTTGCAAGAATTGAATTTATCCAGTTTTGCATTAAAGTTCAAATATATATATATATGATGTCTCGGAAATTTTTCAACCATTAAAACTATATTGGAAAAGAAAAAAAAAACACTTTAGTCCCAAGTCGTTCGGTGGGAAATTACTTTTCTTGTAAGTCAATTTACCTTTTACAGTCACTATTTTAGTTTGCTTCCAAGAATTTATGCTAATCTTAACATTATTTAAGGGATCATCAGTTGTTTACCATGAAAAACTGTTTTGGGAATTAAAAAAACAATATATATATATACTGACAAGTTAAACTTTGCTTCTGACTAGCCAAACATACTTAGCTACATGTTTTTTCTTTAATTACTTAGTCTGGCCCAGACAACTGCTAATATGAAACATTTTACAATAATTACTTAAAATAAAAAATAGGTATAACTCGTGTTAAATTGAAGAATAGAATAGGGGTTATCTACCTTAAGTTTAAAAATATGTAAATAAATAAAAATTAAAAGCTAAAATAGCTTTAATGTATCCCGAGTAATGCCCTGTAAGTATAGCTAGTGATATATATATATATATCACATTATATAAGGTGTAAGTTCAAAATCTCTACTTTTGAATTGTTTCATTTTATACATATGGCCCCTTAACAAAATAGGAATTACAAATTTTATCATCAAAATTCGTATTTTATCAACCGTTCATTTAATCTGATCTGTTTCGATCTGAATACTGCAAGTATAACGCAACATATTTGGCAAAAAAAACAAACTCAAAAACAAAAAATAGATAAATAAATATTTAAAAAAAAGTAGAAAAAAAACAAAACATTAGACATGTACAGCTCAGACATGAAACATATGCACCATAAACATCGGACTACGTTCGAGGATAACCAGTTTTCCATCAGTAGACAAGTCCACAGCCTGTGGCCGCAAAACAAAATTCTCCCTCGTCAGAAAGATTCTATCGAGACGACCATCTCGAAAAAGCCGAACAATTCGAGACCTCCAAGTATCGGCTAGATAAATATAGTCCTTGTTGGCAACCACACCAGACACACCACACAGGCACACACTACTGTGACTTTCGCTCCCGCGAAATATAAAATTAATCCGACCCTTAAAGTCTAAACATATTAAACAGTTACTATTTTGGTCGACAAGAAAAATGTCCCCATCTGGGGTCGTGGTGAGCTGACTCACAGACGAAACGATATCGGGAGAGATCGATAACATATCGATTTGTTGAATAATTTGAATACCGTTCGACTGAATAGAAAGGATGTCAACCGATACTGTATCGAGCGTACTGCAGATTAAATGATTATCCCGATTGGATACGATACACCGGTATTGATTGATCGTAGGTAAGCAATGCCATGATGAGGGGAGAATCATGTTTACGTGTTTGACAAGGCGGATCTCCCAGGAATAAGGAAAAGCAATCGCAACCTCATCTTCTGACCAGATGCAAATACCAAAAGGTTGCGTACTCGTGTGTAGACAGCCAACTAAATGACCCTGTCTGTTAAACTGCTTGATGCTACAGTTGACACTGTCACTGACGATTAAACGCCCGTTCAGCAAGCATATCACTTCGCTGCATGATCTGTAGTCAGTTTCTCCAAAGAGTTTGGCTGTAAACTGACCGATTCGTATTGGTAGAGACGGTTTCAAAAAATCGGACAGCAGCTCAAATTTCAAGTCTTTGCCGCCTTTCAAGCGAAAAGATGTCCCGAAGTCATTCGGTTCCTTAATGGATAACGGCTTCGTTCTGTGGGATATTTTCTCTTCTTTTAATAACCTTTCAGGCGCCAGGAAAACCTTCCCGAACTGGTGCACCTCGAAATTCCTGCATAAATCGAAATAATCTTGGTTTGGGGAGAATTTCAACGTATGACAGAGACGGGTCGGCTGTGGCAGCTGGATCGCACGATCTTGGATCATGTTTTGGTAAATGTTCATGAACTGCGAACATGGAGATTGCATCGCGCCATCCAGGGTTGTAAGATGGCAAGACAGGGAGTCAACAATGCCGTGGGCGTGATCCAGCAACATGTCCAGATATTTCTGCTGTTCATCGTGAAGCTGGACCAAATCGAAACAGATCTCTTTCTCTCTCTCCCGTAGGGTCTCTTCGATTCTCATCCGCAGGCTACCAATCTGCTCTTTCACTTCGTCCTTTGCTTGCGTCACATCCTCTTTCTGATTCAAGACATGCTTAACCATCTCTTCAGCCTTTTCTTTCTTTGAGGTCAACTCGATCTTAGTTGCTTCGGCAGCATCCCGTTTGTCTGGGTAGACCGTGAGCAATGAATGGACGTAACTATCACATTTTCGATGCGTGTCAAAAAAACACAAGCAGCATATCATCTGTTCACATTTTGTACAAAACAATTCCATCTCTTTCGAGCTGTGTTGAGGGCAGCTAGGACCAGACGGGATTTGGGCCAAGGCAGCACTGAGGGTCAAGACCTGGTGATCGATGGCTAGTGGATTTGAACTGGAGGCATGCTCGTTGGCACATGTGGAGCAAAGTCCCGCAGAGCAAGGTTTGCACCAGGAGTTTGCAAGTCGCCGTTTGCGTTGCTTCAGACATGGTTCACAGAAGATGCAACCCTCGGTAGCTTTGTTGAGTGACAGGAGATTGACGAGGTGATGGTTCTGAGGAAACGCTCGACCCCATTCTGTCAAAAAGAAAAAATATCAAATTTACAATAATACAAAATATAATAAAAAAAAATTATAGCAATTGATATGATTAATATAACAAAAAATAACATGGAGAGCAAATACCTCAACCAAAATCAAAGGTTACATTTTTTATTTTATTAAATTATAAGTGTACCCGTGTTGTATACTGCTTACCATCGCGGGTGCACAAACATTATACACCTGTGCATCTTCGCTGTAACCAAGGTTGTTGTATTGTTCTGCATCGCCCTCATGATCATCATCATCATTGCAGGCTACCCCTATCGTAGTTGTTGACAAGGCTCGTGCCATTAACTCGGCCATTGATAGAAAAGTTTATTTAACATGACAAAAAGACAGAAATTAACTGTATGTGTACGAGAGAGAGAGAGAAATCTAGAAAGAATGAATTGGAGAGAGAGATATCCTTAGCATATCAGTCAGGCCATTTTTGGCTACACTGAACTTCACATCCCCGGCCGGACTGGCAGAGGACCACTTGTTTCTTGCGTCTGTTTTATTGGCTGGTCACATGCTAAAGAGATCGAACCGCTCTTCAGTAGAAATGACGTCATTTTCTCAACTTCCACTTTTAGGCTCCCTCCCTCGGAAGGCAGAAAAAACAAATTCTTCTGAGGGGTACTCTGGTTTGATACAAAAATAGCCAAGAACGAACCAGATAACGTAAAAACATAGGGAAAAGAAGAATGCACAGAGAGACGTCATTGGCACATGTTTAACTATTTTACCGTTATCGAATACATTTTTCTGAAGACGCTCGTTGATCCGAACGAAACCGGTAAAATCTCTCGTTTCTTGATGATTTTTTTCCTGTATTTAAATTTGTTATGTTCCGTTTATCTTCATATATAATATATATATATATATATATGTGTGTGTGTGTGTGTGTGTAGCTTAATTGCCATAAATATATTTTCATAGCTTACTACCTAGCTCTACTTACTTATCGAGCACTCTTGAAGTAAATACTGAAAATTAGTACATAAAAAATTATATCTCCTTATAAAATTTTATGTGGATACATGAAATAGTAATATATATATATATATATATATATATATATATATTTATTTATTCTGGTATGTTGTACTAATTTTTCTGTACCAGAATAAATAAATATTATGCTCTTAATTTTTAACTTTAATTCTTAATTAATCGAGCACTCTGCTGGGATTTTTCCTACCATTTTACAAAGAAGTTATATATATATATATATATATATATATATATATATATACATATACTAGCTGTATGTACCCAGCATTACCCGGGAGTCTTTTTACTTTAATTTTTGTTTGTTTGTCTTTTTTGTTAGAAATTTGTAAAAAACAAAGTTAAAAGTTTCTAAGCATGAAAATAAAGATTCGATCCTTTAAATGTGCATCATTCAAATATGATCAACTTTAAAAGTGTTGGAGTTCTTTGAAACTTGTGGCAAGTCAACGAAAAGAAGCCAGTGTCAAGTACATCTCAGACAAATCGGTTATGTGAAAAACTAAAAATAATAAAATGTTAACACCAAAAACGTAGTTAATTTCTTGTTTAAACCACAGCTGTAATTGAACCATAAAAAACCTTACAAATTAACACAGTTTAATAAGTTTTAAATTTTTATTACAGGAAAGAAATTTAATAACGCAATAAATGTAAGAAAAGAAAAACATTTATGTGATTTTTTAAAAAAAATGTGTTTTTACTTCTTCTCGCTTTTTATCAACCAAATTAGTAAATTTTTATTAATAGGATTTTGAAAGTTACATTTAATTATGTTGTGATGGGATACTGTACTCCCCTCAGTGAACTAGTCTGGACAATAAATACGACTACGAACAGTAGTATAGGGGCATTTGATTGTATTCTGTTAAATCCTATTGGATTACCCGTAGTTACTATTGTTTGTACAAGATATATACGTTGGAATAAACCGTACTATTTTAAGACATTTACATTCTGGGTTATTTTGTTATTTATTTATTTTTTTAACATAGTTCACCCCAAACAAGGCAGGCTGCCACTGTAGACGTAAGGGCTACTGAGAAAAAGAGAGGTTTGGGGGAGTCAACCTAAATTGGGAGCTGCGCAGCGAGATGTCTGTTTACATTAGTTTTAAATTTCTGCATGTCATACCGTCGGGGAAACAGGGGGCAGGAAGGAAGTTCCAGAGGCCGTCAGTATGAGGAAAGTAGCTATTGGAGTAGAAAGCTCTCCGGCATCTGAGGACCTCCACAGTGAATGGATGGGATTTAGCTGATTGTCGAGTTGGTCTAGTGAATTTACATAGAGGGGCACCAGAGTAGCCAATTCATCGGAGCATAATCCATTGCAGTATTCGTAAAACAAGCACAAGGATGCTACATTGCGGCGATGGGACAGGGACTGGAGCTTGGTTGACAGTGACGGACCTATTAGGTTTGCGACTCTTTTTTGGACCTTGTCAAGGAGGGAGAGACTAGTAGATGATGCACCAGCCCAGATGTGGCAACAATACTCCATGCATGGGCGGATGGTGGCTTTGTGGAGATACAGGATAATGTCAGGTGTGAGGAGTTTACTAGCACAGTAGAGGAAGCCCTCCTTCTTTGCTGCAGCCTGTGCAATGTCTTCAATGTATTTGTTCCAATTCATGTTACCTGTGAAGGTTAGGCCGAGGAGTTTGAATGTTGAACTCTCAGGTAGGGTGTTATTTGTCATGACAATCGGTGGTTGGAGAGGTTTCTTGTAGTTATTGAAGGAAAAGAGCTTTGTCTTTACGGCATTAAAAGTTACCAACCATTTGTGACCCCAATCCACTACAGACCGGAGGTCATTTTCTAAGGATTCAGCCATTGCCTCGGATATGATTGCGTCTGTTTTGCCAACCTGACGAGAGTAAAGTGTGGTTCGTCAGCAAATAAACCAATCTCAGACTAAGTCATCAAGGAGATCATTATGAAGATCAGGAACAATAAAGGTCCAAGGATAGACCCCTGGGGTACACCAGCATTTATGTCATGTTGCTTAGATGAACAGCCATTGAGGACAACCTGGATTTTTCTTTTGTTTAGGAAGGATCTAATTATATTAAGTAGTTGCACAGTAATACCGTATGAGTGTATTTTCAGGAGAAGCCCTTTATGCCAAACCTTGTCAAATGCCTTGGATATATCAAGCGCTACTGCCCTAGCTTCGCTTGCCTTGTCCAGTGTATGATACATGCGTTCAGAGATGACCAATAGGATGTCTGCAGTAGATCGTGCTTGTCTAAATCCATACTGGCGGTCAGAAAGAAGTTTAGCATGAACTAAGTATGGACTATCGCTAGATTGATTAAGGATTCAAAGATTTTAGCAAAGATCGGCAGTAGACTGATTGAGCGGTAGTTCTGAGAATCGGTTCTATTCCCAGAATTCTTGTAGACTGGTACCACGGAGGCAATTTTCCAGCTATCGGGGAAGCAAGATTCAGCTAGGCATTTATTGTAGAGTTTGGAGAGGACAGGGGCCAGTTCAGCAGAGCATTTCTTTATTACTATTACAGCTATAAGATCAGGCCCACAAGCTTTGAGGGTGTCAAGGTTTTTTATAAGGTCTCTGACCTGGGATGGGGTGATGACCAGGTTATTAAGTAAGGCTTCGGTCCGCAATGGGAATTTGGGGGGGGGGGGATTATCTGAGTCCAAAGTGGAGTTAGAGGCGAAACGCTGGGCAAGTAGTTCAGCCTTATCAGTGGCTGTGCAAACGACATCATTGTGGTTTGATAGTGGGGGAATCGTTGATTGATCATTGTTCACTACACTATTGTAGATTTCCCAGAAATCGCGAGTACCTAGTTTCTGTGACTGAATGTGTTTTTTGTTAACTCAGTATACCTTCTCTTTGCTTCACCTATCACGGCCTTGCACTTATTTCTTGACTCTATAAATTTATGTCTATTAGTAGCTGACTTATGGCGGCCGAATTTATGGAATGCTTGTTGCCTCTCAGTAATGGCAGCTGCACATTCTGAGGTGAACCATTGAGGAGAGTGAGGCTTGCTAAAAAATTTTAGCATGGGGACATAGGCTTCAATGCCTGCTTTGACTCATTCAGTTAATTCATTTGCACACTGGTCAGCAGGGAGTGAGAAGGTTATCCTCCATGGGGCATCGCTGATGTGATCTCTGATTGACTCAAAATCAGCCTACTCGTAGTATCTCGTTATTTTGAGCAACGGCTCATCAGCTTTTGGACGACTTTTTAGAGTGATATGAAACATTAGCACAATGTGATCAGCATTCCTGAGCGGGCTATGAGCTTTCATCACACAAGCCTCAGGCATTGAGGTCAAGAAAAGGTCTAGAAGTGAGGCTTGCTGGTCTACTTGATTGGGGATGTGGGTCGGAAAATCGACAGTCTGAGAGAGGGAGTGAGCTAAAGAGAAATTATACGTAGAGTTTCCAGCTGCAGCAGTAAGGCTGGAGAATCCCAACCAGTCACGGTGGTGTGCATTAAAATCCCCAAATACATGTATCTGGGCATTCGAGTTAATTGAAAGTGCTCTATCTATGCTTTCAGAGACAGAGTTTAGCAGGGTACAGTCCTGGGTCGAAGGGGAACAGTTATAGCAAATTATTACGGTATTATTCGGTTATTTAATTATTAATTAGCTTAAGTCACAAGTGTAATTAACCATAAAAAACTTAGAAATTAGTAATTTTTATTACAAGATGCAAAGAGATGAATCATTATAAAACAAGTATTAAAATCGTTTCATTATAGAATTATTAATTGAATAAAAACAATAATTTATTAAGCTTAATGTGAACTGTTTATGTGGAAATTCGAAAGTTATTACTAAGTTTTCGTACTGTCGATTAAAAATTAATTTTTGGATAAAAGTTTAAAGTATTAAGGGGATGTTGCGAAGAAAATGTAAAAAAATATTAATAACAACAACAATAATAATGACAAAACTAATTAAAAAAAATAATCATGGAGTAAGAAGAGTTAATTTTCTAATTTTTAGTTAATGTGAAATTAGTTTTGGCATTACTCATAAGCCATTTAAATTTAATTATTACAGTATCATTTGATTATTTAATTATTAATTAACTTCTAGTTTAAGCCACAAGTGTAATCTCTATATTAATAAAGTAAACTCGATTTTTACCCTGCAACTTCAGTTACTATAGGACTTTAAACACAAGCGCTATATAGAATTCCAATATAGTCAAGGTTTATGCCAATACTTGATGCGTGTTTCCGGAAATTATTAGTTAGTTATATTTGATTTTATAATTTCCTACATTAATTCCGGCTTACCTGACTCTCTCAAACAAGTCATACATACAGGAAGTTGGAGTAACTTTTACTCATATGCAAAAATCTACTATCACCACCACCATTTTACACCGGGACTTCTTTTCATAGGATAAATTTTCCAGCTCCGTCCGTAATGGTTTCATTTTATATTTCCATGAAATTTTATTTCACCCATTATACCTTCCCTGTTGTGGGTAAATGATGAATTGTAAGTGCTAAACATAATGCGATAAAAAAAATGTTTTTTGTTTTTTTAAATAATATTTAATGAGGAACCATTTCGACTTAAAATCTATTTAGTATAATGCATGTAATCTGAAGAAAAACAAAATTGAAATGTGTAAATATATGATTTTAGTAAAATAGAATCATGTGTGTTTTTGTATCGCTCAATATGCTAAAAGTATTAAAACATATTTTTTAACATTACTACGTAATGCTAAATTGATTTTAACTCCCAAAACATTCTGAATGTCATAATCTTAAATATATATATATACTAATTTTATTCGAATTTTTGAAGAAACTGTTTAATCTGTCAAACTCATCATTAGCTCTGTTGTGATACTAAACTTAATTTTTCCACAAAATTGCCTCAGTCTAAAATGATTTCTTCAGAGATGAAATAAACATAATTTATTTGCTAAACTTCAGGATTTAAGACGTTATTAATACTGTTTTTTCAATAAACACGACTTAAATTGTATTTTCGAACGAACACGATAACACTGATTATGAACAAAAAAAAAGATTAAAAAGTACACTCATCTGATACCATTTTCAATATTTCTGTAAATTACGGCACCAATTTTGCATTTTTTTTTGTTTCTGAATGTCTATTCTAAAAGTTATTTGGTTTTGAAATAAATCATTATTTTTTCCTACCCAAGCAACCCCTATGAATATTGTCCGACTTTACAATTTTTTTTTTTTGGTTTATTTTATTCCTATTTAGTTGCCTCCTCACGAGGCCAGAGTAAAGCATAATGTCAATTTTTAATGTCAGAAGTATCCATCTCCCCGAAAACGGCCACTCTAGATTTGGACAAAATTTTAATTTGTAAAAACATGGCGAAATCCTATTTCAGTCACCTATTTTACTTTTATTTTTTCAAAATGTCGAAGCTAAAAGTTATTCGCTTTTCAATTAAATCATTATTTTTTCTTCCATGGACGACCACTCTAAATATTAGCTGACTTTACAATATTTTTTTCTTTCAGGTTTATTTTTATTTTATTTTGCAAATTAGAATTAATATTAAAGTGTAGTATCTGTTATGATACTATACTTAATCTTTCCACTCCTCGATCAGTGAAGAAGAAATCCTTCTAGACTGCGGCAATTTAAAATTTTGTCCCAATCCCGAGTGCCCTTTCTAGGTGAAGATGGATTTTCTCCACATTTAAAGCTGACCATGTGCCTAACTCTGCCCTCGATTTAAATAATTGCCGATTATACACTATTGTTTTAATAAATTATCACAATCTAGAAAGATTTCTCCTTCTCTGACCGAAAAGAGAAAAGAAAGTCAAATTATACATGAAAATAACAAGCTACTTTTATCAAGTTAAATAATTCTTTTCTACCCCCCCCCCCCGGGCAACGCCAGGACACGAGTCCTGCTTGTTATTAATACAATTGAAATGAATGTTTAAATTCATATTATTCTTCATTATTCTATCATATCTTCTCTATTTGAACTTTCCTCATTATTTTAGTGACCAATCAGAAGGAACGATTTATATTGACCAAGTGGTATGACATCACAGCTGTCTAGCGGTGAATTAAGATTATTAGTATATAAGCATGATAGGGATAAGCATGCAGATTGATGAGTTAAAAAAAATTTTTTTTTTAACATATTTCACCCCAAACAAGACAGGCTGCCACTGTAGACGTAAGGGGCTACTGAGAATTAGGGTGTAGGTTTTAGGTGTCATCCTAAGTTGGGAGCTGTGCAGCAAGATGTCTGTTTACATTAGTTTTAAACCTCTGCATGTCAATACTGTCGGGGAAACAGGGAGCAGGAAGGGAGTTCCAGAGGCCGGCAGCACGAGGAAAGAAGTTATTGAAGTAGAAGGCTCTCCGGCATTTGGGGACCTCCACAGTGAATGGATAGGATTTAGCTGATTGTCGAGTTGGTCTAGTGTATTTATGTTGAGGGAGCACAAGAGCACAATCCATTAAAGTATTTGTAAAACAAGCACAAGGATGCAACATTGTGGCGATGGGACAGGGGCTGGAGCTTGCTGGATAGTGAGGGACCTATTAAGTTGGCGACTCTTTTTTGGACCTTGGCGGATGGTGGCTTTGTAGAGATACAGGATAATGTCAGGTGTGAGGAGTTTACTAGCATGGTAGAGAGAGCCCACTTTCTTTGCTGCAGCTTTGGCAATGTCTTCAATGTATTTGTTCCAATTCATGTTACCTGTGAAGGTAAGGCCGAGGAGTTTGAATTTTGAACTCTCAGGTAGGGTGTTATTTGTCATGACAATCAGTGGTCGAAGAGGTTTCTTGTAGTTGTTGAAGGAAAGGAGCTTTGTCTTTGCGGCATTAAAAGTTACCAACCATTTATGACCCCAATCCATTACAGCCTGGAGGTCATTTTCTAAAGATTCAGCCATTGCCTCGGATATGATCGCGTCCGTTTTGCCAACATGGCGAGAGTAAAGCGTGGTGTCGTCAGCAAATATATCTATTTCAGACTCAATGTCATCAGGGAGGTCGTTTATGAAGATTGTTAGATAGATAAGCATGAACTGACACAGGAAGACAGATAAATAGATGAGACATACCCATAACACACTATCTACTTATAATAATAATAATAATAAGCTAATGCAATTTTATGTTCGTTTCACACATTTAAAATAATGAGATCGTACGATGGCGACTGAGTAATCCGATGTCGCTAAGGTAACCAATTCTGACTTTACTCACTTCAAAATGAATTGTTCCAAAATAAAATGTCGTCCCGTCGACTAAAACAGTACAATTTAAAATAAACACATTTCAAAAAGTTTTTATTGATTTGACAATTATCTTTATGGTAAGAAGACAGAGAATATTTATTGTTTTAAAAAATAATTAATTTGCTACAATTTAGCATAAATAAGTAAAGAATAGACATATTTGGTGTTTATGTATCATAGGGGCGAAAAAAAAATGTTTATCTTGAAGAGTCAAATAAGGGGGAGATAACTCAGTTTTCAACAACACTTGATCTTAAACTGGATTAATGTAAAATTAAGTAAAAAAAATGTATACGTAAAAGGATAATTTAGGAATAAAACAGTCACAACGCTTTATGGTATTCGGCACCAATGAAAAATAAAATGATTTATTAAAATAAATTAATTATCAAAGAAGGAAAAAATAGAAAAATACGTAAATGGACAGGAAAAAAATGAAACAAGGGAAATAAACTTTTTGAAATGAATGAAAGTTTTACACTGGGTAAAATTCTGCAATTTGTTCGAAAATAGTTCCCATTGCAGTGTCCTATCTCTGGTTAAATATAAAATATCTTGCAAGTTTAGAGTTTTAAAATCCATACCGCGGTTGAAAACTTTGGGTTATCTCCCCCTTATTTGACTCTTCAAAATAAAAGATAAAAATTTTATTTTTCGGCCTTACAGTACATAAGCACCGAATATTTAGCTGACAACAACAATTATCTTTAGAGAAAAAAAGTCATTTTTTTCTCAATAGTATTAACCCTGAGAGCCATTTCTTATTTCAAAGGGAATATTATTATTGACAGTAAATTATACAGATTGATGTTGAAAGCACCGTGGAATTTCCACAGGGATCTTGCCAGTCACTATTAATTCTATTTCGATTTCATTAAAAAATTCATAAACTGTGACGTCATATCTTTTAAGACATTTTCCTTGCATAACTAAAAATAAACACTTCTATATTATCCTTGTTATTATTAGTCGTATATACAAGTAAAGAGTTACTTTGCCATCTAATTTACATACCTGTTTGTAGTGTATACAGACACACGTATGTAAAATAGATGGTCACATTGAAAAAGAGGAATCACCCTATATCTAAATGTTCACAGAGACATCAAGAAACATTAGAGAGTGGTTAAATCAGACACAGGGTGAGAGGAAGCAAGAAAAATACATAGATAGGTAAGAGAGAGATGGATGACTTGTTCAGTTAATTATGAATTACAACTAATTAAAAGAATTGAAATTTTTTAACATAACTCAATCTCAGAACTAAGGTATATTTTAGCATGTATTTTGTGTTATCTATTATATAAAGGTCAGTTGTCTGTGTGTTTGTGTGTCCAGCTAAAAGTAAAATATGGCACATGACACACTCACAGATCTGATAATTTTTTCAGTGTTGCCTCGGGCAAAATATATGCACAGTTTTTTTTTAATATTAAGAAATTGAATTAGTGAGTGGGGGGGGGGGGTCGATATTTAGAATAATTTTTCAATGTTAATATGAAGTAATCCACCAACGATTTTTTTCCAGTTGCTAGAGAAGGAAAGAGAGGAGGAGATAACGAGGCAGGGGGGGGGGGGGTGACAAAGAGAGAGAGAAAGAGAGAGGGAGGAAAGGAGAGAAGGCAAAAGGAGATAATGAGAGGGGAAGAAGAAAAAGAAGAGAAAGAGAGAGGTTTTTTAGGATAGATACTGCACACACTTTTTACCTCTTCTATGTTGTCCATTCCTCCCGGTAACGCCAGGTAACCATGCTAGTTAAAGTATATAGGGAAAAAAAAAGTCTTAGGGAAACAGAAGTCGATCAACTCATATTTTGTATAATAATGGATAAGTGTAGATTGCTAGATCAGAGAAAAGACAGACAAACAGATAACAGACGGAGATAAAAATGAATAGAAAATTCTATCAAACAGATGATGATATCAACTCATTTGCATATCATAAGTGTCTATAATTATTTAGTCCTGCTGAATTAGTTTTGGCCGCAAGCAATTAGTGCAGGCGACCTAATTTAGTTACTCAATTAGAAATAGCAGACTTTGCTGATTTTTACACTGTCGGTCGTAAATACTCATAAATCTTGCTGATGTTTAGTCAAAAAAGATCGAGCCCCATCTGTTGCCACATGAAAGTTAAAAGAGAAAAAAACAATTAAAACTATTGAAGAGATGCCAATTCGATAAAAGATGAATATAATAATAAACTGACTTCAGTGAAACAATTATGAATTTCATTGTATTAGATTGACAGGCAATGTAACCAGATGTTGCCTGGGAGAAATAACTTTAAACGGGAAAGTTTGAAGCAATCTTTTTATCAGATACTTATTTTCCTTAGCTTCCATTTTCTTTCCCAGGTTCTATGAAGTTATTTTTAAATTTTTACTTTCACCATCATAATCGTCATCATCATCAGTTTAACATTTATTTTACATGTTGGCATGTGTTGGACAGCTTTAAGAAATTGACTTCCAAACCAACTTATCTCTGTCCAGGTCCTTATTTATCCCTCTTTCTCTCAAGTCCATTCTTATCACTTCCTCCCATGTTTTCTTTGGTCTTCCCTTGTGGGCTGACCCTGCTACCTCAACTCTTCTACATCTACTGACCCAAGAACTCTCATCCATTCTTTCAACGTAGTCATACCATCAAAGTCTCCTGTTCTGCACACATCTCTCTATACTGTCCAGATTTAATCTTCCTCTGTCTTTAAGACTCACATTACACATCCATTGTATCATTCTCATATCATTTCTCTCCATGCAACACATGTCCTCAACCCTCATTGGCCAAGTATCACTTTCATTCATCATCACACTGTGTACACATGCCTGATAGACTCTTCCCTTGGTCGACAGTGGTATAGCTCTGCTGGTTAGTAATGGCAGACGTTCTCTGAACTTACTCCATCCACTCCTAACTTTTGCTATCACACTAGCACCTGCTCCACCCTCTGCTCCAATGGTATCACCAAGGTAACAAAACTTCTTGACAATCTCAATAGCCTCGTTATCCAGATATACTTTGTCCAAACTTTCCTATAAAGAATTGTTTAATATACCATCACAAACCGATAACCTTTTTTGGGGGGTGGGTGGAGGGGGGGGGGCATAGGCAAAATCTCAGACCTAATGTGCTTAAACAAGCTATATCTCTCTTATTTGTGGGTCAATTTTTAAAACAATTATATGAATGGAAAGAGAATAAAATAAGTATTCCATTGATGTTATTTTCATGGGCCTTTATGCGTTGAATATTTTTATACTCCAAATTAAAAATGAAAAAAGGTCAAAACTGACAACAATGGAAAAAGGAAACCGTTTTTTTTTTTTTTTAATTTTTAAATTTCATCCATTACATTTCAATTAAAATGTAAATCTGGTTGAATATTGCTGAAATTTAAACTTAGATGACCAGTTCTACTGGAATCTGATTTGTATTCCTATGCCCACTAGAAATGAAGTTACGACTAAGTAAAGTTTACAAAGAATATTTCGAAATTGATCAAGTGTATCATTAAGCTTCATATAGATAATAGTTTCAGAATTCTTTTTATGTATAATATGTAAAATATTTCATAATTTTTAATTGGGCACATTTTTCTTTAAGACATTATGTTCTGTTGAATAAAAAGTGGAAACGCACTGAACGTAAATACTAACATAGACAATATGCTGTGTAGTAGTAGTAGTAGTAGTACTCTTTCAAATTTAAGCCTGACAGACTAATAAAATTGAAGCGTGACAGACAAACATAGAGATGTGAAGATGAAAGTGATTCAAATATGGATTCACGGATGACACATTCATTGAACAACTAAAAAGCAATAATCTCCAAATGAATAAGCAGAAAAAGGCATTCATCTTGTTCTCTTACACTCATTTTTATAGTCTAAAAAAACATATATAAAGTCGTGAGTTTGTGAGACTACACGGTGTAGATTATATTTTTAACTGCTAATTTTATGCATTTTTAAAACTTTCATTGTCCGTCTTGTCTTCAAGAAAACAATGACTATATTTTCAATCCTTTTTTTTTTTCCAGAATAATTGATTATGGCTAATTTTAAACCTTCAAATTTATGTAAGAAACAGTTCTTCTTGGAATCTTGAAAGGCCAAATAAGGAGATTTCAGACTTCCTCAGCAGGAGGATGGTAGAAAAGGTCATAAAGGAACCGAAAGAATCAGGATTCGATTATGAGGCGACATCAGAGAGAAAAACGTATGATCGGCAATCTGACGGCATGGTATTCAGTTACGTCAATACTGAGGGTACCGTTATGCCACTCCACTTCTTCCCTGAAGTCTAACTACTGGTGGCCATATCCCGTTTTGAGCGAGATAGTTAAACCCCGGTATGACCAAGTAGCTTGATGTAGGCCATATGTGTGTTAGCAAAACTCAATGTCCTGTCTTACAAATCAGAAGAACCCGGCCTGGTTATCAGAGAACTTTGTTTGTTGACAACACTTCATTTGACATCTGGCCTCCAAGATCACCTGACTGCAACCCTCATGACTTCTTTGTATGGGATGCAGTGAGACGAGACACAAACAGATTCAGCTGCAACACGAAGGACAAGCTAAAGGCTAACCTAAGTTGGGCGATAGTGACAAAGACTTGTGGTGTGTTCCGATAACACTTTTAGGTTTTCATCAACCCCAAAGGTGAGGTCATTAAGTGAAACTGACAGAACAATCCATGAAGACAATCTGACGCAAGTTTTATGAATAAATCTCAAAAAATGAAACTACTGCGTTACCTTTTTCCGAGACTGTAATCTTGCAAACAAATATCATGCACATCCTATAAATCATTATCAGAATTTCTGGCAAACCAGAAGAGTACCTGAGCCAAAGTCAGCAGCAAACGGTGTTCAGTCAGATTTAGTTCCTGATATTAAAGACTTCCTGTTCAGGGTCGGTTACTCTTTTCTGGTTTGCCAAGTTTTATACTAATTTTTATTTATTTATGTATTTATTAAAATGTTAGGTGAAAGTACAGAATAGTTAATGAAGCCCCTCCCCTCGTTAAGAATAGCTTTCTAAATAATCTTCTGTAGTTTACGGACCATGCTGAAATAACGCTATTATTTAGAAAGCCATTCTTAAAATGGGGAGAGGGGGGGCTTTGTTGACTATTCTGTACTTATACCTAACAATTTAATAAATTTGGGAAACTGAGACTCTCGCCGGAAGTTATATTACAGAAAAAGTTTAATATCAGGAACTAAATCTGACTGAACACCGTTTGCTGCTGACTTTGAGTCAGGTACTCTTCTGTTTTGCCGAATTTCTTTTCAGAAGTTTCCAGCAATTGAGGATTAATTAATTACTTGTTTGGTTAATTCTCCGTTCACGTGTGTTGCGACTGATCTTTCTTACTTAATGGAAAAGGTAAACGCTGTGATTCTGATCTGGTCACAGCCAAGGTGTGGCGTGAATCTGGCAAATAAACCAATCAGTGTCTGTGCAAACTTGTACATGATTTTAAATAAACTTCTCCTTTCAATTGGAGTCAATATCACCAGAAACCACTTACGCGCAAAAAACCTAAACAAATTTAGGGTTGTTTGTATAAGGAAAGTACGTTGTTCCCGTGAAAGGGCAAATGATACAAAGCCGTTTACAATGGCCACACAATAGCCACTCGCCGTTGACAAGAAGGTCAATAAACCACCAAAGACTAAATCAATAAACGCATTAATCTAGTGACACTAACATGTGTAATAAGGGAAAACACAAAACATGACGGAGCATCTTGATTAAGAGGATCATCGCTTATCCCTTTAACTAATGACATTATCAACTACAATCAGCATTGTTCTTCTCAATTCTACCAATCTCGTCAAGAAAAGGGCATTTCAAACCATCTTTACGACGAAAAGAACAAGGTTCTTTTTAACTGATAGTAAAATGAAGATTCATTTTATAGTAATCCTAATTGATGCAGTTTTTTTTTTATAAATCTATCGTAAATTTACAAAAGTTATGCCTTTTGTATTGAGAAGGAAAGCAACATGGAATTAAATAGTCCCCGTGCATAACGGCAAAAACACTAACGAGTTTATTCAGGGGGAGATAATAATATAATTTACAATAATCCCCTTCAATTATTATAATGAGAAGAAATTAATAGTGTCCTATTCAGTAACAAAATCTTTGTTTTATTTTTCAGATTTTCGTATTCTGTAAAATTTCGTTTTTTTCCCCCAGAAAACTTTATTAAAATTCAATTTTTACATTTTTAAAATTCTTTAAGACATTTAAATTGCATTAATGTAATTTTTATGCAAACAATTTTAATTTCCTTTTTTAAAACTGTTTTTATAGTGTCAATGTTGATGTATTCATTTGTAATTAAACCTTTACAAAGTCAGTAAAACTTTGTTTATTCAGAGACAACTTTAGAAATAAATAAGGTAAAAAAAAACAAAAAAAACAAAACAAAAACAAAACAAAAACGAAATGTCAGAACAAGAAACAATGCGAGATCAAGCACGTCAAAAAATGAGGATTCGGATCAAAGTATGAAAGGAGACGAGTCTGGTTACAGTTTACTGTGAGATAGGTCGAGATCTTAGAGAGAGAGAGAGAGTGAGTGAGAGTCTAAAATAAAACGATCATTAGAAGAAGTGCAAGATGCACAAGAGGCATAAAGCCTATACATTTCAAGGAGATGTGGTGATATTGGCTAATTGATATTCATAATTAGCATAAGTAGAAATAGATTACTATGTAAGTCTCTCCTTAAGTATAACTAGCAGTGAAAGTACACTAGCAACTGGATAGGTAAATCTACAACTTCACAACAAAAAGAAAACAAAAAAAAAAGAATAAACGAAAATATAGGATCAAAAGAAAGAAAAAAGCAACTTGAAAAATGAGAGAATGTTCTTTTCTTTTCTATTATCGTTTGGCTCTCACTAAATTTTGTCCGATTAATTTCAAATGTTATCTCCAAATTAATGACAGCTTTTTTCTATCGACTTTAAAGGAAGTAGAGAAGATTGTACCACCACTTCATATGAATTAAATAAAACCTATTTAACATAAAAGGATTTTTCCAGTCTTTAAACGAGGCCTGTCTAAAACATATCCGACCTTAAGCCAGAAAATATATTTCAAATACGTGACGGGGTTGGGACCCTAATCCCCTTCAAAGTAGGCCCCTTGTGATTATACACACTTAGCCCACCGATTCATCCATTGCCGGAAACACCTCTTGAAGTCTTCTTTTGGAATAGTGTTCATCTCCGCCGTCTCGTTCCGCATCATCTCTTTTTTTTGCACCCTCTCAACAACAGCTGCACTCCGAGCAGTTTGGGGCCTGCCAGAACGCTGGTCACTCTCTGCTGATGTGCGACCATTTTTGAATCGGTTGAACCACTCCTTAATTTGTGTTACACATCGCCATTCCAAAATAAGACTTCCAGAGATCCGGCAGTAGATGGATCGATGGGCTACATGTGTGCAAGCACAAGGGGCCTACTTTGAAGGGGATTAGGGTCCCAACCCCGTCACATATTTGAAATATTTTTTCTGGCCTAAGATCGAATACTTTTTAGACAGGCCTCGTACATATATTGTCATGTCATGACAAATCAGATCCTAAAAGGTTTTCCCCTAAAGACTGGGAACTTAGTACAATCTTGAATTGTTACAAGGGTAAAGAGGAAGCACTAGACAGAGGCTTAAAGTTGATGGATCAGATTCTGAAAGTGATTGATAGAATAATTGAGCAGCAAATAAGAAGTCAGATAAGCATAGATGAAATGCACTTGTGTGTTATGCTTGGGCAAACAACCACTGGTGATATATTTATTCTGAGATAAATGCAAGAGAACTCCCTTGGTAAGAAGAACAACCTGTATTTTACTTTTGAGAATCTGGAAAAAGCCTTTGACAGAATGCCAAGAGAGGTTGGCTGGTGGGCTTTGCATAAACTAGGGGCAAACGAGTGGTTGGTGAAGGTTGTTCAAGCAATGTACAGAACTGAAGTATTTTTTTTTTTTTAATGGAAATCGCTCAAGACAAGGCATGAAGCCACTTGATGAAAGGAGCTAAAAAAAAAATACCCTTTCAAGGTAAAAAACTAGCCAACGATAAGTGCTAGATGGAAAGATTCCGACCCAGAAGAAGGTTACTTTGGAAATCAGTTTCTTAAATCCGTTCAACGCATGTCAGGATGTAAAACGGACGTTAAACTGAACATGGATGATGTCATGTGGCCTCAACATCATCATCATCATCATCATATTCGGTTTAACAGTTTTACATACTGGCATGTGTTGGCTGGCTTTAAGAAATTGACTTCCAAACTAACCTACCTCTGTCCAGGTCTTTATTTATCCCCCTTTCTCTCAAGCCCATCCTTCTAACTTCCTCCTATGTTTTTCTTAACCTACCCTTGCCAACTGACACTACTACGACAATTGTTCTGCATCTACTAACCCAAGAACTCTTATTCATTCTTTCAATGTGGCCACACCATCAGTTTCCTATTCAGCACACATCTCCTTATACTGTCTATATTTAATTTCCTCTGAGGTCATCAGATCTAAACCCATCTTTACAACTCACATTATACATCCATCATATCATTCTCATATCATTTCTCTCCATGCAACGCATGTCCTCAACCCTCACTAGCCAGGTTTCACTTCGATACATCATCACATTGCGTACACATGCCTGATAGACTCTTTCCTTGGTTGACAGTGGAAACGCTCTGCTGGTTAGTAATGGCAGAAGTTCTTTGAACTTACTCCATCCACCCCTAATCACACTAGCATCTGCTGCTCCATGTGCTTCAAAACTTCTGAATACTCTCAATAGCTTTACCTTCCAAATATACTTGCCTTCCAAATATACTTTCTCCACATCTGAGTTGTCATCCATTGTTCTACACTTCTTGCACATGAACTAAGCAGGAGAACTTTTCTCTTTCTGTGGGCTTTTCAACACTACAACCACCGATCATCTAATCTCGGGAAGACCTGGTATCAAATATTTAAGCACTTTTTCACATGGCAAAACAAAGAAATAAAAGAGAAAAAAGAAGAAATATTTAATCGGACTTCTTTTCATACCAGTCAAATGGCAACCTTTAGGAGTAATCGAATGTGGAATAAAGAAAATAAATGTTATTAAAATCATAAAGAATAACCAACATATTTACATGATATGGAGTCTGTAGGAGGTTTTAGGAAGAATAATTGAGCGATTGCAGAGTGATTGTGGAGAGATTGAATCACATCGATGTATTGTCAGCACAAAATGTAGTTGAGGCAAGATATCGCCATAAAAAGAAAGAAACAACAAAAAAAAACCCTGATAATGCAATTACAAAATGTCTTTGTGAGATGCATATGAGCAGACATCCATTTTTTAACGTTTTTTTAAATTTAAATAAGTGTGAGTTCAGAAGGGGTGGGATATTCCAAAAGTCCTTAACTTGAAATATGATCATAATACCTGGCTTTCGTAATTGGCCATGTCTCCATCCTTTCTTTTTTTAATGTCTCCCCTTTAGGCTTTCTGTCACGATTGAGTGGGTTGCTTTTCCTTTCTTTCCCGATTAGCATGTTTTTTTTTTCTATTATATTTCATACACCACATTTCCAACGCCTGTCATGGCAACATCAACTGAATATCTTGTACATCGCATGGTTGACTTTACCACTTTCTCACGTGACTTGAATCACTTCCTTTCGTAATGGGATCACCTGTCGCCTCTTTAGACTGATCAGAAGGGGCCATTATGCATTTGAACGTTTCTCTTTTACTGGTTTTCTTATTCTTTTTCTCATTCCACTCATATGTTTACCTCCTCCTCCTCCCCCTTCTCTTTTGATTTTCATTTCCTCCTTCTCTCTTCACTTGCATTCAACCCTTCCTTCTTTCATGTATATATATCATACACACACACATTATATATCTATATATCTATATAGGGTGGCTTTTTATTTGATTTTGAATATGACCACTTTTGGCGTATCGATGTGATATTAGTGTAAAGGTTCCCAGTGAGAGGCGCGGATGTGGCTCTTCAAGCCTGCCAGACTTTTACAGACCGTACCACAGAGATGGTAGGTTTTGCGATGATCTGAGGGGATTCCATAAATGAAGCCACCTCTTATTCGTGCTTGATTTTACAAAAAAATGCACTCGTTCGTGATTCAACAAACCTGCACGTGACATAGTTTTCAAGCTGCACCCGTGGCATGTTAGGTGTCCCATGTTTCCTCCATGTGCTGGGGGTGTCACGTACCGTCTCTTCCATGCTACTCTCTTCTGCTTCTGGTGTTTCATCTTATTCCTTTCAAAAAGCTTGCTGCCTTCAAAAATCGCTTCCCTCCACCTAATAACAAATATATATATATATATATACACACACATGTGTGTGTTTATTTTTATAATGAAAAGACCTTAAAATAGACACTAATATTTACAGTAAGTATCCCAAACGAAAATTTTATTTTCATTATATCTAAAAGAAAATTTATGTGGACACGTAGATCTTTGCAAAACAAACAAGTTATTTATCCACAGAATTATGACCGTTTAAAATCAGAAAATTTGCAGTCTGGTTTAATATTGATCAAGAAGCAAAACTTCAGTGTATAACTAAAAATACAGGCTGCAAACAAGTGAAACATCCTTACAAATGTAATGTTATCTTTTAGTAAATGAAAATTAATTGCAATGAAAGCAATAATTATTAGATAAAACCAGTATAAATACTGGACAAAATATCATTACCTCCCAAAAAAAATCAAAAATCACATGGAAGCACAACTTTGACTGTTCATAAAAGTTTCATTTCAACAGCTAATGCATTGAATCTTCTTAATATGATTCACAGTACATTAGAAATAAGGCTAGATTTTTCTTTTTTTAATTGTAAATCAATAAAAAATACTCAGATTTGGATCATGTAAAAACAGGTGGAAACACAATTTGATAATAGGGCAAAAATGGATTAAAAAATTAAGTCAAAAGTATCATCATCATCATCATCATTATCAGGGTCTTTTTATTTCACTCCTGGTGGAGGAACTCCTCCCTGGTTTCTTTCAACCGTGTTTTATCTCTGGCTAGACGTGGCCTAGTTGACTATCGAGGTCGTCTCTCCACTGTTTTTTTGCCTACTTCTGTCTTTTCCATTGCCTCGGCGTCCATTATATTGCTCTATATATCCACTTGTTGTACCTATCGAGGTTGTCTCTCCACCAGGTTTTTGGCCTTCCTCTAGGTCTTTTCCATTGCCTCGGGGTCCATTCTGTCGCTTTATATGTCCACCTGTTGTCTGTACATCTCGCAAGGTGACCTGCCCATCAATGTTTTGCCATTCGTATGGTAGTGATGATGTCATTTCTTCCAGTTTGCTGTCTGATCCAGGTGTTTCTTTTTCTATCATGTAAATTGATGCAGAGCATAATGCGTTCCATTTTGTATTGTGCGATTCTTAGCTTTTCTATCGCTACATTAAGTGCCCATGTTTTGCTACCATATATCATAACAGGTATGATGTATTCATTGAACACTTTTTGCTTAATGTTCATTGTGGACTTTCTACTTCAGTTTTTTACTACACCGTTTGATATATATACATACATATATACATATAGACATATAGATATATATATATACACATATAGATATATATACACATATAGATATATATACACATATAGATATATATATATACATATAGATATATATATATATATACACATATATACATATAGATATATATATATATATACACATAGATATATATACACATATATACATATAGATATACACATAGATATATATACACATATATACATATAGATATATATATATATATATACACATAGATATATATACACATATATACATATAGATATACACATAGATATATATACACATATATACATATAGATATATATATATACACATATAGATATATATATATACATATATACATATACGCATATACATATATATATACACATATATATATATACACATATACATATATATATATACACATTTTTTTAGTTTGATTAAACTCACGACAATCTAGCAATATGACATCTTCATATCGGGGCCTCTTCACCTTCCAATAGATATTTTTGAGTGATTTGCATATGATCTATATGGAGACCGATCAGTACTACTGGCTGTTTACTGCTTTTGATAGTTTCAACCTACCATTCTCTGGTGGAAGGTTTAACATTCTGTAGTCCCATTGTTTTTTGCCCTATATTTGTAATTAGTCTCTTCAAAATGGTTCTATATATATAGTCAGTCTATTTTTTAGTTTGATAATAATTGTATTTTTGCTTCAGATTCCGTGTTGTCATTACCAAGTATACGAATGTGACTTGATATCCAACATAGAGCAAGATTTTTAATTTTTGAAGATGCAATGTTGAATCAGATCAGATCCGACATATCAGCTCTGATACCGTTTTGGTAAGACTGAATATACTAAAGCTTGATCAACTCTTGATAATCAGTCAGCTATGTTGGTTTGGCCATGTTAAGAGGAGCAACTACTGGATGAGAAAATGCAGAGAATTTGAGGTGAAAGGCTAGAGTCAAGTTGGGCGACCCAAGAAAACTTGGATGTAAATTATTAATTAGACGGTGGAATTTGAACAGAATCTATTCTCAAGACCGCCAAGTTTGGAGACTGAGATTGCAGGCTGTCAGAAATGTCAGATTCCTTACCAAAGGAAATAAAAGAATAAAATGGAAGATGATGCTGTGTTGGATTCTGTCTAATACTTGGATGATGTGTTGAAGAAAAAAAAAACAATGCTACACTTCTAAGATTTCTCTAACATTTCACAAAAGATAGTGATGAGAATTTCTGCATCTACTTATTAATTAGCACACTTTAAAACAGACAAATGAATGAGACATCATTTTCAACTAAGCCCAGATAAAAAAAAATCATCAAAGATGAAATTTCAAAAGGGAAAATTTATTTTCAAATATCAAAGAATCGTTTAACTTATTGACCTTTCTGATAATTTCTTCGCCGTTTTCAAAAACAAAATGATGTGCACGTCGTCGCTTAAAATTTCCTTTGAAGAAATTGTTATCCTCTGATAACAAAGTTACATGTCTTATCAGACTTTACATATATTTGTACACACTAAAATGTTCAGACATAACTTCTTTATCTATTCAAATTACCAACATTCTTGTTCCAGGAAGATAGAAGACAAAAAATAATACAATGTTGAAAATAAATCAATACTTATCTATCATCAATACTAATAATATATATCATCATCAGGGTCTTTTGTTGTTTATTTTATTTCTCTCCTGGTGGAAAAACCTCTCCCTGGTTTCTTTCCACCTTGTTTTATCCCTGGCGTTGACTATCAAGGTCGTCTCTCCACTGGGTTTTTGGCCTTCCTCTATGTATTTTCTATTGCCTCGGGGTCCATTCTGTCGCTTTATATGTCCACCTGTTGTCTGTACATCTCGCAAGGTGACCTGCCCATCAATGTTTTGCCATTCGTATGGTAGTGATGATGTCATTTCTTCCAGTTTGCTGTCTGATCCAGGTGTTTCTTTTTCTATCATGTAAATTGATGCAGAGCATAATGCGTTCCATTTTGTATTGTGCCACTCTTAGCTTTTCTATCGCTACATTAAGTGCCCATGTTTTGCTACCATATATCATAACAGGTATGATGTATTCATTGAACACTTGTTGCTTAATGTTCATTGTGAACTTTCTACTCTTCATGATGTTGCCTACTTTGGAAAAGGCTGTCCATCCAAGTGCAATTTGCCGTTTTATTTCAGTTATACGTGACTGAAATTGCTGTAAAACGGCATCCATTAAGTGTACAAACTTTTTCCACTTTATTAACTTTTGCAATTTTAAAACAAATGTGTCTTCTGTGTATTATCAAAAGTTTTGTCATAGATATATTTTAATTTGGATGAATTTATTCTGTTTTTAATTCGCCAAAAAAGGGCCGACAACAATAAAATGTAGAAATTTGTTATACAAAAGGAATCACGAGTCATTTTTTCCAGGCAAATACTTATTATAAAAATTTGAAATGAGAAGAAACATTTTTATTTTACATGATGGAACATCTAAGCAAATTTAATTGTCCCCTTACAGTTTTTCTGCTTAGCGATTTGTAGTAAGAAGTTTTTTATAGGCTTCTGCTATAATAAATAAATCTGGAACCTTCCAAATCCTACCATCACTTGAAATTGGCATTACACTAAAATCCCATCTACATACAAATGTTGACTCCACCTGTGCAATATCATCTGACAAAGGCCATCGGAAATAATCATTTCTGCCTTTGGTTTGCGTTAAAAAATGTGATTGCTGCACTGGACGGAGATATAACAATAACTTGGCCAATGTAAAAGTTGGTGTCATAATATACAGCCACCCAGTTGATGATATTCCTCCCAACCAAGCTGGTTGTACTTGAGCAGATTTGAGGTTGATCGATTGTGTAGCGATGCATGTCGTTTTGTTTGCATACTGAAATCTCAATCTCCAAAGGCATGTTCACCTGACAGATTTTTAGAGGGCAGCTCTTCAAGGCAGCTCTTGTTTCTCCTGATCCACATCAGTCCAAAATGTCATACAACTGATGCTTAGTGACAATGAGGAACTTGCTGGGTATATTATGCAAACATTGAATTTACTTTTCTATCAACCTGTATAAGTTTCAAGTGTAGATACTGATTGTAACCTTTATTATCTATGAATTTGTTATTGTAACTTTTAATTTATTGTTAGTCATCTTCCAAGATGGTGCTCAATTCCTTTGGAAGCTGGTTGCTAATTTTAGGCTTAAAAGATACAAAAAAAGAAACTTACTCTAATCTGACTGGAAACCACCCCCGGACTTAGGGTTAGTGGTATCGTAAGCCTATTTTTATATATATATATTTTACGCATGAAATAAGCGATCATCTCAAAAAGAAAAATTCGACTACCATTTTGGTTGACGAAATCGGTTAAGTGAAAGTAACAAAACAAATTTTAAAATAACAAAACTTACAAAAAGTTTCCACAAGTTTAAAACTGTGCAAGTCGATAAAATATCAAATTTTCTATCGTTTGGTAACAGTTATGTGTTGTAGATTTGTTTCTTTCCACATTTTTGTTGTTGTTAACTATAGCACACTTCGTCTGTATAGATGTTGAATCTATTCATAACTTGGTTGAAGACAACGGGAAGATCATAAAGGATAATGTCATCCATTAAAATAGATCATAGACGACCCGTGACCCGAAGTTTCCTGTTCGATATTCGACGACCCGTGACCCAAAGGATCACGGGTCATCGAATATGGAACGGGAATCTGATTTAAAGAAATATTTTTTTTAAATAAAAGTGAGACAAAATTCTTTTAAACGTCGAAAGTTAGCACAATTTTTTTTTTTAAGAGAATAAACATTTTTATTTATTTATTAAATAATTAAATAAAAAAAGAAATTTAATTTTACTGTTTTAGATTATTACAGCATTTGAATCCTCCACATTAGAGCAAATTCTTTTAGTTTTCAGAATATTTATTCAAAAAGGAAAAGAGAAAAAAAGAAAGAGAAATGAAAAATAGAAATGAGAAAAAAGAGAGAAGGGAAAGAAAGAAAAAAGGGAGAGAGAGAGAGAGAGACAAAGAAAGTGAACATAGCGATACTAACCGTATCTTGCTACTACTAGAACTACATTTAGGTCTATACTTTTTATTCAGAATTCAACAGTTTAAAGGAAAATGCCCGCGATTATAGATTATCAAATATTTACATATTATACATAAAAATAATTCTGAAACTATAACCTACATGAAACTTAATGATATACGTCGATATACCTTATCACTAGGTCTTACTTTCTTTCTAGTTATCTGCTTATGTGTTGAGTCGTAAATCCTAAATATGGGGGAGGGAGACCTCGATTTTCATGCAGCAGGGCATCATAATTTATTAACGTAGTAATATGACACTAACAGATTATTAAAGATGGGATATTTTTCTATAAAAAAGTTGCCATTTTCGGAATTTTTAAAATTGAATTTCTTTAGTATTTCATTAATTGAAGTTTTCAACTTGGATTTTCTTTGAGAGAGACAAATGAAGACCATATTTTAAGACCCCCAATATTGACGGGTGGCCCTTTTTCTGTAAGATAGGACTGTTTTTATATGCATAGATACACGCAACGTATTGCTTGGCTAATTTGAAAAACATTTTTTTTACATACAAATAAATTGCACGTCACCGAAAATAGGGATCTAATTTGAAATCTTCTAAAAAAAAAAAAAAAACTATTAATGGAACAAGAAAAATAATTATACATTTATAAAGAGAAAGGGTTAGATTTTGTTGACATTCAAATTTTATCAAAATAACCAAAAAAATAAACGAGATATCGCAAGTTAAAATATGATGTAATTTTACTATATTTGTCTTCTTTCGCACGCTAAACTAGCCCGGTTTGCGATACCTATTTACATGTTTCAGATGCCTGCCATCTGAAAAAAAAATCCTATCCGGGTAAAATAATTTCTAGTAGGAAATGAATCAAATGGCAATTTTTTTTTCTTAACAACATGCTGAACTGATCAGCAGAAGAAACTGACAAATCAGGAACAAATATTGATTTTGTTGATTTGAATGTATCAATGACAAAACTCGAGAATATGACGGTCACACACACACATATATACGAGGTCTGTCTAAAACATATCCAACCTTAAGCCAGAAAAAATATTTCAAATATGTGACGGGGCTGGGACCCTAATCCCCTTCAAAGTAGGCCCCTTGTGCTTGCACACACTTAGCCCACCGATCCATCCACTGCCAGAAACACCTCTGGAAGTCTTCTTTTGGAATGGTGTTCATCTCCGCCATCGCGTTCCGCATCATCTCTTTTTTTCGCACCCTCTCAACAACAACTGCACTCCGAGCAGTTTGGGGCCTGCCAGAACGCTGGTCACTTTCTGCTGATGTGCGGCCATTTTTGAATCGATTGAACCACTCCTTAATTTGTGTTACACATCGCATCTTCTCCATACACCTGCTGAATCTAACGCAGCGGCAGAGATGAACACCATTCCAAAAGAAAGACTTCTAGAGGTATTTCCGGCAGTGGATGGATCGGTGGGCTAAGTGTGTGCAAGCACAAGGGGCCTACTTTGAAGGGGATTAAGTTCCCGACCCTGTCATGTATTTGAAATATTTTTTCTTGCCTAAGGTCGGATACTTTTTAGATAGGTCTTGTATAAGCGGAAATGAAGGAGTCAGTGGATAAAAGGCTTAACAAATAAGGATATGTATTTGCAAGGAAGACACAAAGCCAAACAGGAGGATGGACAAGCTAAGCTTCCAGATATACTATGAAGAGATGACTAAAAGAATGCCGTATTCAGGATAGCTAAATAGATGATAAATATGGATATTGTTTTAGAGAAGTGCATTCAAAATGATTGTGGAGTGTTAACAAATGAACAGGACAAGATGGATGCTTGCAAATGCCATTATGAGAGATTGTTGAATACTGAGTTTCCATGGAACCGAGAAAATGGAGAAGTTGCTGAAGCAGTATCTTGTCCAGCTATAAGAATTGAGAAAGAAATGGTACGGGAAGCTGTAAGATGAAGGGTAAGGATCGGGGATCCTCAGGCATTGTTGCAGAAATGTTGAAGGCTGTGAGTGAAACAGGCATTGAGATGATCACAGACTTGACAAATTAGATCATAAAAGAAGAGGTAATCTTGAAAGACTGGGAACTTAGAACAATTGTGAATTGTTACAAGGTTAAAGGAGAAGCACGAGATAGAGGTAATTTCTTCCTGAGATTCTCGTGGATGGCTCTGCTCTTGAGGAGAAATCGACTCTGAAACTTCTTGGTCTTTCTCTCTCATCAAATCTTTCTTGGAGTTCATACATTAGATCCATTGCTCTTTCTGCTTCTCGTAAAGTCGGTTCTCTTTATTGCTCCAAACACTTTCTCACACCTGAGACTATTCTCTATCTCTACAAATCCACAATCGGACCATGTGTAGAGTACTGTTGTCATATTTGGGCTGGTGAATCTCTGTCACATTTGGGGGTTCTTGATAAGGTTCAGAAACGTATCTGTAATTTGATTGGTCTTACCCTTTCTTCTTCTCTGCATCCCCTCTCTCACAGATGTGATGTTGCTAGTCTCAGTCTTTTCTATAGGTACTATTATGACATGTGTTCTTCAGAATTACATGATCTATTCCCCCACTTCCTTTGTTTCAGCTTGTTTGACTCGTTAGTCTAGTGGTCTCCATCAATTCACTGTTTTGGTACCTCATTGTAATACGGGTTCCTATTCAAGTAGCCGTTTTCCAAGAACTGTATTGAACTTTCTTCCTACTGACTGTTTTCCTCCTACCTATAGCCTTAGTCTTTTCAAGACTAAGGCCAATAGGCATCTCCTGTCTTTGCGATAATCACATTTGTTCTTGTTAGCTCCTTAAATCAAATGGCTTCATGCCTTGTCTGGAGCGATTTCCATAAAAAAAATTACAGAAGCTTAAAGCTGAAAATGATTGGGAGAATAATTGAGCAGTACATAAAAAGTCAACTAATCATAAATGAAATGCAGTTTGGCTTTATGCACTGATTCTGTATTTATCCTGAGACAAATGCAAGAGAAATACCTTGGTAAAAAGAACAACTTGTATTCTTTTGTGGATTTGGAGAGAGCTTTTGATAGAGTGCTAAGAAATGTTGTCTGGCGGGCTTTGTATAAACTAGAGACAAACTAGTGGTTGGTAAAGGTTAAAGAATTAATAGCACTATTAGTTACAGCTTTAATGTTAAAGTAGAAGTACATCCGGGTTCTGTACAGAGTCCATTGTTTTTCATTTGTCTTAGAATTATTGTACAAGGAATTTCATACAGGTCGTCCAGAAGAGATGCTGATGATCTAGCACTTGCCAGTGAAACACCGGAACGTCTATTTGTTAAGTTAAAGACTTGGTGGTATGCTATGGAAAGTAAAGATCTGAGAATGAATGTTACCAAAACTAAAATGATGATCAGTGGTTGTAGTGTTGGAAAGCTTCCAAAAAGAGGAAAGTTCACCTGTTTAGTTTGTAGAAAGGGAGTCAAGTGCAAATCAATTTTTGTGGTACTTGTAAGAATTGGGGACACAAGAAGCGCAGTGGAATTACTGGTAGGTTGACAGATGGTGACCAGTTTGTGTGCAGGAAGTGTAAGACAACAAAGATGGATGAGAATTCAGATGTGGAGAAAGAATATTTGGATGGCAAAGGTATTGAAATTGTTCAGAAGTTTTGTTACCTTAGTGATACCATTGGAGCACAGGGTGGAGAAGGTGCTAGTGTGGGCAAGAGTTAGGAGTGGATGGAATGAGTTCAAAGAATTTCTGACATTACTAACCAGCAGAGCGTTACAACTGTCAACGAAGGGAAGTGTCTATCAGGCATCTATACGCCGCGTGGTGTTGTATGGAAGTGAAACCTGACAAATAAAAATGTGTAATGTGAGTTTTTAAGACAGCCTTCGATTTGATTACCTGAGAGGAAGATTGAATCTGTCAGTATAGAGAGAGGTGGGCACTTTAATGGTATGGACACGTTGAAAGAATGGATGAGAGAGTTCTTGGGTTAGTAGATGTAGAACAGTTGAGGTAGTAGGTTCAGTTCATAGGGGAAGGCAAAGGAAAACATTGGAGGAAGTGATAAGAATGGACTTGAATTAAAGCAGGATAGGTTAGTTAGGAAGTCAATTTCTAAAAGCTGTCCAACACATGCCAGCATGTTAAATGGACGTTAAATCGAATATGATGATATTTATAGTATATATATATTTATAGTATATATATATATATATATATTTATATTATACAGGGTGATTCATAAGTCACTTCACTTAGCTATTTAAAATGATTACCATATGAAGCACAAACATACTATGAACTTTTGATAATTGTTATCTTACTCTCTAATTACTGCTATTTGTTATTTTAAATTTGTTCGTTTATATATTTGTTTCTATATATATTTATTTCATAATCAATCAAATATGCTACAAAGAATTGTAAATTCCTTGCAAAAAAGAATGGAGCTATGCATGCAGAACGAAGGTGGAAATTTTGAAAATTTGCTGTAATTTTAAACTCCCATAAATGAATTTGTTGAATAAACTTTGTTTTGTATTACCGTATTTTTTAATTTTAAAATTTCAAAAATAACTAAGTGACTTATGAATCAACCTGTATATATATTTATCTCAGTCTGGTATATAAATAATAACGACTATCTGTTGCATCAAAAATGATGCAAAAAGTTAAAATGGAAAAGATAGGGAAACTGTTTCTATCGCAATAGAATGTATTCCCTTTTAAACAATAAACTATTACTCATTATACTCATAAAAAAATAGCTCAATGGTCGTTAATTGCTAATTCACATCAAACAAAAAACAAGTCTCACTTAGATTATAAAAAATACTTTCAATCAGCTGATACCAATTTTATATACTGAATTAACTCCCTTAGTATTGCACACTATAAATAGTGGCAGAATCCTGTGGAAATTTCACGGTGCTTCCTACACCCGTATAATTTACTGTTAATTATAATTTTGAAATAATGTCTGTCACGAAATTTAGAAAAAAATTACTCTTTCTTCTTCCGTAAAAATAATGGTCATTATCAGCTAAATTCTTTAAATAAATAAAACGAATGTTTCTTCTTTATTTAAAATTGTAGCAATTTAATTTTTTTTTTTAAACAATAAATATTCTGTGTCTTCTTACCATAAAAATAATTGTCATCTACATATTCTTCAAATCAATAAAATGAATGTGATTTTTTGAATCGTACTTTTTTAATCGATGGGACAACATAATTTGATTTTGGAACATTTCATTTTAAAATGGGTGAAGTCAACATTTTTTTTCTTTTGCAACATCAGATTAATCAAAAATCAACAATCTCATTTTCTTTTCAATTGTGTGTGAAAGGTAATAAAATATATATTGAAACAGACACAACTCTCCTTTCTTTCTGGTGTTACCAGATCAGACTGTCTGTAGATACTGACTTCCTGACTTAAAATGCACCAAACATTGATGTTATTGTTTTTATTTTCCCTTTGCAAAACTCAATCATGTTTTGCAAAGCTAAAAACAAAAACAATTTTCCTCTCCAAAACAACTAAATCAAATAAATAAATATTTGAAGATAGAACTTGAAGCAGAAAAGTTTTTACCAAAATGACCTGATTCGGCATTAAATAACCTGAAAAGGGTTGATATGCTGTAAAAAAACAAAAAACAAAACGACCCAACCAAACACCATGAATAAATATTTGAATATATAAAGAACTTGACGCATAAAAACTTTTACCAAAATGACCTGATTCGGCATTAAATAACTCAAAAAGGGTTTATATGCCATAAAACAAAACAACCATTTCCTTTCTTTTCTTCTTCATTTTAAAAAAGATTTCCTGTCAATAATACTTTCAATCAGCTAGTATCGATTTCATATACTGAATTAACTCCCTTAGTATTGCACACTATTTAAACAGACAAACATGTATTATTATGGTTGCTATATATTTTCCGGTCATTATTTCTTCCTGCTGTCATATTCTCTTCTTTCTTCTCTAAATTATCATTCCTTATTCATTTGTAATATATTTTGTATATCTGAAGAAGGTATATAATGTACTGAAGCGTCATCTAATATATAAAGTAAAGTCAGTCTCTTTATCATCTTTCTTACTACAGAATCAATATTTGATTCTGACGTTCTACCAACTGAGCTATTTGGACTTTCTTATAAATAGAACTTAAAACATTAGCTTAACAAAATAATTATAGCTATGGTGTGGCGTCATGTATTTGATTTATGTCCTGTTTCAAAACATGAATTCAAATATAAACAATAATAAAAAATGAATAAATGAATGGGTAAAAATTATCAATAGCGTTGGAAATCATTTTAATAGTTCAAAACAATTTTTTTTGATTTAACTATGTATTGGCGTTAATACAATTTAATATATTAAAATTTGGGCCTGTAATTTTAGTAATATAAAAAAGCTAATTTATCAACCATTTTAGATTACTTGGTTAGATCTCAAATTTGATCTGTATATTCTCTCCTTTTGAGGTAAAATAAAAATATTTGGTGTATAATAGCAAATGTAAACAACCCCGAAAATAAGGTTATTTATTTTCAGAAGAATTTGACCACAAATAACATAAATTCTGTTGATTTTATGACCATGGTTTTTATGTGAATATTTAAAGGCCCCCTTTCAGTTTCGAAAAACAATGGATAAGAAGGCTGTATAGAGAGTATAGCAAAGCAAGGGTTGCACAATCCCAACCACATATTTCCTTAACCGGCATTGCTTGAATCCAGTGAAAAGGGGAAGTTCAGAACGACTGGAAACAATGCCAGGATAATCAGAGAAAGATTGATGCTATTTGGGAATTTTCCTTCTCCTAAACTAGTTGGACAACTAAGGCTTGAGAGTCTACCCTACACTAATATTTAATCCATAGGTGGACCGAGGGTATATGGATCCATATTTTTCCCAGGTGTATTAGTAAAAGATGCAATGGCCCCGACAGAACTCAAATCTGGCATGCGAAGCCTCCAGTCTGCACATGGAACCATTACACCATGTCACCTCCATATGTGAATATTAATCAGCATGAAAAGAGCTTTCTGAAAATATATAACTTGACCAAATTGGGAGAGAAACAAAAATAGTGGCTGATGCCCAAATCTGTTATTTTGAATTTGGTTCCATCCAGTCAAAATGTCTGCATTCCAATCTAGTCAAAATGTCTGCATTCAAATCCAGTCAAAATGTCTGCATTCCAATCCAGTCAAAATGTCTGCATTCCAATCCAGTCAAAATGTCTGCATTCCAATCCAGTCAAAATGTCTGCATTCAAATCCAGTCAAAATGTCTGCCTCCCAATCCAGTCAAAATGTCTGCCTCCCAATCCAGTCAAAATGTCTGCCTCCCAATCCAGTCAAAATGTCTGCCTCCCAATCCAGTCAAGATGTCTGCATCCCAATCCAGTCAAGATGTCTGCATCCCAATCCAGTCAAGATGTCTGCATCCCAATCCAGTCAAGATGTCTGCATCCCAATCCAGTCAAAATGTCTGCATCCCAATCCAGTCAAAATTATTGCATTCCATCCAGTAAAAATGTTAGCATTCCAATCCAGTCAAAATGCGTGTTTAAAAGGAAACATGTGGTCACTACAAAAAATGTAGAAATAAAACATCAAATATTCTAATTATTCAAGGTTTTGTCTTTTTCTTTTTTTAACTCATGGGTCACCACTTATTAAGGCCAGGGACCACTCGAGGATAATGTAATGAAATGTAAACAACTTAAAGTTGTGATATTTTGTTCATAATTCAACAATCTTTTCAAATGGGAACATGTCCATATCTCAAAAAATAGCTATGGTATAAACATGACATTTTCAGTATTTTTACTCTCGCTCGCAAAGATTAAACTTATAAAATGTCAACTTCGAACTCGAATGTGATTTCATAGTGTAAAAGAGAAATGCAATTTTCTTGGATCCACATCTTCATTCGGATATGCACCACCATTTATAGGGAATGCATTCAGAGTGAAGACTCCCTCTTCCTACCAAGTTGAGTGGAAATCCACTTAGTAGTTTTGTAAAATTTTGCTCGCACACCAACAAAAAAAAAAACAAGACAGGAGTGAAAGAATTGCTTCTACCAAAGTTGAAAAAATATTTGCTCTAAAAATAATCCAAGTGAATATATTTTTACTAGGAGAAAAAATATAAGACGCTTTGGGAAACGCCTTCTGGGTCAGACAATCTTAAAAATGTTGGGTAGAGGATGAAATTCTGAAATCTGATGAATATCATGTACGAGAGAGTAGGGAAGGTCAAGAACCAATGTACATGAGTAACAGTCACATTTCTTTATTTTTCTAACTAATTTATTCTTTTTTATAAATATATCAAACAATACGAAAACCCTTTACTCAATTCATGGCTTATTATATTACAGAGTGATTGTAAATATCAAATTTAACCAACCTATTTTTTATTTTTTTAAATAAATTTCTAATGTAATTTGGTTACATGGTTTTTCTGAATTTCGGGGTTTAAAGCATTCCATTTCTCTTCATCTTTTGATTCATAGTAAAGCTTGATTGAGCTCCAATCTCTGGTTTCTCGTGGTAAAACATTCACAGCAAGAATGCGTCTTTTTACCACCACGACAAAGTACTTTCTTTTCTTACTCTTGTGTTCATTAAAATCAAACAGAATTTCCATGGACAGAGTTTCTTTCCAAGAACTTCCCATCTGTAGAGCACATTGCCATGGGACTGCTTCCCTGCAGATTTAAAAATGGGCATCTTCAAGTCCAATGTCAACAAATATTTGTCGAGCCGTCCTCTTACATAATCAAATTTTGTCCATTCCATTCATCGTTTCCAATCCTCTCATAATATTGTTCATCATCCAACTGACAATCTCATTAACTTTTATCCTCGCGTGACTTTTAACTTTTGTAAGTCGTGACTAATTACGATTAAGAAAAAAAAAAAGGTTGAAATTAAACGTCAATGATAGTTTGAAAAAGAATCATTGATGGTCCAACTTTGGGCCAAACCCGACACACTACTTCAGGACGGTTGGGTTAGGACTCTTCTGAATCTAAGGATTATGAGAAGAATTTCCTCCCGGGAAATTACTTTTTGCATTTTTCATCACTGAAGAGGAAAAGAAAAAAACTCAGAATTACTTTGAGAGAAAAAGTGTTTCTTGACCTTTTGGCAAAGTGTGGTATCTGTTCTGATGCTACACTTTGTCTTTTCTCTCCTTGGTTAGTGAAGGAGAATTCCTACTAGACTGAGGCATTTTTTTTATTTTTGTTCCAATCCAGAGTTCCCCTTCTTGGGAAGCTTGGATTTTCCCCACATTAAAAACTGACCGTGTGTCTAACTTTGCCCTTGTGGGGAGGCAAGTAAATAGATACAAGTGTTTAGGTGGTGAAATTCTATTTTTTGGTTTTAATAATTCTTTTACATATATTTCATGACGGAATTCATAAAAACTTAAAATATTAGCATGAAGAACTTTTATAGGAAAGGTCTGTGCTGATAAAATTATTGCCCTTAACAAATAAAAAAAAGCAAACACCTTAATATATATATATATATATATATATATATATATATATATATGGTTGGGAAAAAGTTGACCATAACAATATTATTCACACACTACTATGTGTGAATAATACGTTTAAGGTCAACTACCGTGTGTGAATGATATATATATATATATATATATATATGGGAAATGAAAAAAGGAAAACCAAAAATATTATTTATGTATTCCTCAACGTTTCATCTTTATTTCAAGACTTCCTCTTAAAAATGGTAGCGGTCGGAGTTATTAAACCATTTGGGAGGGGGAGTGAGTGAGCGAGCGTAATGCAAGCCGAAAAATGTTGCTTATGAAACGATAAGTTATGGGCTCAAAAAGATGGTAGCAGTGGGAGAAATAAAATTAACTGTGGAAGGTGTGGAGGGCAAAAAAATGATAGCGGTCGACTACCCCATTTTCCACAGTTAATTCAACTTCTCCCACTGCTACCATCTATTTGCAGTTCCTAATTTATCTTTTCATAAGCAGTTTTTAAAATGTTTTTTTCCTCCTACTACCATTGTTTGAAATATTTTGTACTTTGTGTGTTATTTTCTTCAGACCAATCATCCTGAGAAAGTCTTGAAATAAAGGCAACACGTTGATGAATATATAAATAATATTTTTGGTTTTCCTTTTTTCATTTTCCATTACGTTGGAATATTAGTTCCATTTTTTATCATATATATATATATATATATATATATATATATATATATATCTGTCTACTCTTAGATTAATAGACCAACGAAATTGAAATTAATAATAGCCTACCTATCCAGATATTCTTATAAAGGGGTCCCCGAAGGAGCACGTAACGCCTCACATAAAATTTTCTGACCTGATTTTCATGAGATTTAAACCCTTGTTTCATTAAAAATTTCATAAGATTGCTTCCCTGAAAACACAGAATTCAATAGATTCCCAAAATTGAAGTAAGTATACATAATTTTTAAAATTCTCTAATGGGAATTTAACACCACAAAATTGAAACCCATATGTTCAGTTACGTAAGTTCTATTCTAAGTCTTTTCCATGTTTTTGATTGCATTGATGTGTTTCGGGGACATGACCTCTTGCCCTTTTAAAGGATTCTTTGAAGAGGCATGAAGTCTCAAGCGAATTTTTTTTATCTTGATTTTAATGAGAAAACCATAAACAACACCTTGCTTCCCTGGGATTGGATTCACTGAAGCTCCGACGTTTAGCAACTGACTTAATAAACACACCATAAAATTATTAACCATCCTGCCAACAACAACAACAACAAAAATCCTGAGCTCCTTTTTGATCTCCATGTACCTAACACGCGTGGCATACCTACAAAGTCAGAAAACAGTACAGCTCCCATGACTTCCAGAAAGATTTATTTTTTCAGGTTCAGAATTGCTAAAGTATCGAACAGACTGCCTGCATCAGTTGTTGGCTCCCGAGACACTGCATCCTTTATTAAAACTTTCATACTTCCTGAAATTCGCCAAAACCCCATCTGGTGCCACCCCCCCCCCCCCCCCTCATACATACACATGCACTTTTGAGGAGTCGTAGTGCACCTGAGCACTGTACATATTATAATTACTCTCAAAAATAGACTGCCCCTCTCCCGGTCGTATACTTTTTGCTAGTATATATATAATGCACGTGTTGCGTTTGCTTGAACAGCACCGATTGTGACAATTTCTTGTTGACGTATGTTACCCTCACCCGAAGAAAGAAGTAATGCTTGGGAGGAGGGTCTCATAGCAACAGAACAGATACTAAACTACCCTCACCCCCCCCCCCCCGAAGAAGGAGGTAATGCCTAGGAGGATAGTATCATGACAACAGAACAGATACTACCCCCCCCCCCCCGAAGGAAGAGGTAATGCCTGGGAGAATGGTATCATGACAAATAGACCTATACTACACTACCTTCCCCCAAGGAGGAGGTAATGCCTGAGAGGATGGTTTCAAGAAAACAAAACAGATACTACACTAGTACAAGAGGGTGAGAGTGATAGAAGGAACTTAGTAAGAGATTGGTCACTTGGTGACTAAATTGTAAATTGTGGCTAATTAGAACAATTAAAATGGAAGTTTTTTCCTAAAATAACTCAATCCCAAAACTGAGGAACATTTTAGTATTTATTTTGTGGGATTAAATTACTTAGGAGAAAGTCTTGGGAAACAAACAGTGATTAACTCAGCTTTAGTATAATAATAGACGATTGATTTGTCTGTTTTATGACACATCAACACTGTTGTGGGGTATTTGATGCCAAAATTACAATAACTAATTTAAATGGTTTCTTATAAAGAAAGCATGAAAGACAAAATGGTGGTTCCTACGTCGAAGGTAAAAGAAGCCAACATGGTTAGAGTCATTAGAACAAAGTGCAACACGATTAAAATACAATTGAAATTCTACAAAACAAAAACATAAATCAATATCCAATAAAAGTAAACGATTACGAAGAATGAAATATTTTTTCTAGAAAAATTATAGTCTTTTTTTTGCAATCAAAATAAAGTTATCTTGTCGGATTTTCAAAATCAGACCCAAATAGCATTTAACCTCACAAATCAAACTTTGCTTCTGACGAGCCAACTTTCATTTATTGTTGTACCCTGTTATAATATACAATATAACATACTCAGCTACAATTCATTTTTAAAATGACTTAGTCTAGCCAAGAAAATTGCTAATATAAAACATTTTAAAATAAATTTTAAATTATCACCTAAAAATAAAAATCAGCAAGGGGGGTAACTCATTTAAAATTTAAGAATATAATAAACAGAATAGACTAGAATAGAATGAAGAATAGACAATGAAGATGGATGAGAACTCAGATGTGAACTGGGTATATTTGGATAGCGAAGCTATTGAGGTTGTTGATAAGTATTGTTACCTTGGTGATATCATTGGAGCACAGGGTGGAGCAGGTGCTAGTGTGATTGCTAGAGTTAGGAGTGGATGGACTAGGTAAAGGCAGAAGTTCCCTGAACTAACCAGAAGAGTGTTACTGCTAACAACCAAGGGAAGAGACTATCAGGCATGTATACGTGATGTGATGTATGGAAGTGAAACCTGGCCAGTGAAGGTTGAGGACATGCGTTGCATGGAGAGAAGTGATATGAGAATGATACGCTGGATGTGTAATGTGAGTCTTAAAGATATGCTTAGTTCTGATGACCTCAAAGGAAGAATAAATCTGGACAGTATAAGGAAATGTGTGCAGAACAGAAGACTTTGATGATATGGCCACGTTGAAAGAATGGATGAGAGTTTTTGGATAAGTAGACGTAGAACAGATGAGGTAGTAGGTTCATGATAAGAAGTGATAAAAATTGACTTGAGAGAAAGAGGGATAAATAAAGACCTGGCCAGAGATAGGTTACTTTAGAAGTCAATTTCTTAAAGCTGTCCAACACATGTCAGTATGTAAAATAGACATTAAGCTGAATAGGATGATGATGATGATGATGATGTTGACACATTGTACGTAGTCAACTCAATCAGTTCTGACGTCTCTGCTTCTTCTTTTCCGTTGTTAACAGTCGTCATCATGGAGTTGACCTCTCTCTCTCTCTCGCTGTAATAAATGCAGTAACATTCTTGTGTTGGTGTTCATAGTTATAGTTACAAAATAACAACAAATTTGATTTAGGCTTTGGTTTTTCTTCGTATTATTCTCTTTAATTTCATCTGCAGAGGATTACACATGTCTCCGCTACTCTGTAAAGAAGTGCTCCAAAAACACGTCCGCTTGTGTCGGATACACGAAGCCAAAGGGGATGACTTCATTCCCTTTTCAGTAACACCAACTTAAGATTCCTTGTACACGTCAGCTTCTAATGGAAAATTTATTTATTTACTATTTACTTAATCTCACTTTCTGCAGAAAATTTCATTTCTAACACCTCCACGGTCAAACATTGCTACAGTATGACGCACCCAGTCCCAGTATGCCAAATTTGGTGCAATTCTGTGAAGTGTTTAAAGTAGTTGGTCTTCAAATATGGAATCAGGATTGGCTAGCTACATCGTGTGACCTAGCTTAGGAGTGGGCTGCGGTGGTCAGAAACGCTGTACTAAACAGAACTTCCATGGGCAAAGTTTTTTTCCAAGAACTACGTGTCTGTAGAACACAATACCATGGGTCTGCTTCTCAACTGACTACAACATGGTCGTTTTCAAGTTCAATATTAACAAATTCTTGCCAAGCTGTCCTCTTAAATAATCAAATTTTGACCAATCTCAACAATCGTTACCGATTCTCACCGTCCACCTGACACACTTGGCCTTTGACTCTTGAGAAACGGTGACTCGTTAGTACAAAAAAGAACTTTCTGTTACAAGTATTTCTAGTAGTAGTATTAACATATTTATTTAGTGCAATTCAGAAAAGGGTGCTTTGTTACATTAGAATCCGAGCTAATTTCGACCCCATCGTTAGGGTCAAAGTGGGGGTTAAGGTTGGTGTTAGGGTCCTAAAGTAACAAAGTACGTAGAAAAGTACTTTCTCCACCAGACCAGGCTATCCCACTGATATAAGGGAGAGGGGGGTGCTTTGATATCTTTCCAGTTGTTGTTGTTGGGTTGGTTCAATCTCTTAGGAACATTCATTAGTTTCTGTGTGGAACCTTGGTTATTTTGTGAGCGATTCCTTTTCGGCGGAAATATCTTTGTCGTTTACATTTGTCAGTTAAAGCGAATATAGTTTTTATTTTAATTTTATATACAGATACGTTTTTCAGGGAAAAAGAAAGAGAGAGAATGAGCCCCCCCCCCCCCCCCATCCCATGGAACAGCGACGGCCGTAGTCAGGCAGTTGTCTCCATCCCCACCCTTCAACACGTCTACTATCTGCTGCATCGCTACCTTTATTATCTTCTATGCCGCACCTTCTACACATCCTTCATATTTGACGGTTATCATAATCACATGTTTCCTGCTTTATTACTCATCTGTAATCAGCTGTTCGTTTCCAAAGGGGATAAATTTCTTCACTTTTTACCTAAAACATCCAATATTTGGACCACTCTAGTATGGGAGAAGGTCATTCAATAGTTTTCATCACAACAGATGGTTAAAATTATCAGACAATCTCCAAGAAATTAATTTGTTTCAAGTAGATTGTGCAGAACATAACCCACTCTCTCTCCACCAAGCATCTGTTGACTGTAGAAATACGTAAAAGAGATCTACCCAGTAGCAAGTGTTATTTTTAAGTTTTCTCTCACCTAGACTAGTTGGTCTACCAAGGCTTTCAGTTTAACCTACTATTTCCTCCAGAGTTAGGGGAAGTAAAGGTTCATACCTTTCTAAACAGTATTAGGTAGGGAAAAAGTGACTCAACAGCAGTAATGTAATTTGCACATAACCTTGGGAAAGGTATGAACTCATACTTCCAAAAGAAACTTGTCTATAATAAATCGTTTATCACTATCGTCTCCAGGTGTGGGGAGTCGACTAAAAAAAAATGTGACTCCTGCAAAAACTGCTGACTTGGCTCTGAGATGGAAAGTTTGAGTTGTAAAAAATCCGACCCTTGTCTTGGTTTAAAAAACAAAAATGCACAGTTCAACTCCCAACTATGCCTTCTGCAAAAAGTGCCGACACCCGGTTCCTTCTCTTCAGATCATTTCCAACGAATAATTTATTTTACAAAAATTGTAGTGTTTGCTGAGCTTACATTTTTATATTTAAAAAAAAAAAAAAAAAAGATTTCCCTCAGCTTAAATAAAGCTACGCATAGCTTGATATGTCATATAAAAACAGGTTTGTCCTATCCAGAGTAACCCTTTTTGGGAAGCCAAAGATTCACCCCTATTAAACCGATTTTGTGCCACACTGAGCCCTCGTGGGGAGAACGAACAAACTGTCTATTTGTCCTGCTCCCTTGAAGCTGAGTGTACTAATGTACAAGGAGTGCTCACCTCTCGGGCGCTGGCTTTTCAACCCCCACTTTCCGACCCGACCTTGGGTCACATCTTACTTGTGGGAGTAGGATAAAACTGGCCTTGTGCCTAACTCCTGGAGAGGAGTAAATAAAACTAATGTACAAGGTGACCCTACACACACAAAGCATAGCACTATGCCATTTACCCTCGTGGGGAGGCATACATCACAGACACACGCATCTGTTCTAACGACACCTAAAACAAGGCTGATAATGATCAGGTATTTGTGTTAAATGCACGTCTATGACAAACTCCATTGATTATTCTATTTTAAATCATCCGTGATAGTGAGTAGTAATAGCGACATATTTCTTTCCTCAAATATTTCACGAAAAACTAAAATATTCAAAATAAATGGTGTTGTTTTGAAAAAGAAAAATGGATGTTGGATTATTGTTTGTTTATTGTTTTAGCAAATAGTGTACAAAAACATCAAAGCCAATATCAAGATATTTATTTATTTAAAAATAAAGGCACTCAAGAAAAACATTAGACTGAGTTAGCGTGCCGCTATTCTGAATTCACAACAGCAAACCGCAACCAATAGACTGTCTCTCCGGTCATAATTTTTAAAAAGTCAAAATCTTTTTCATAGAAAACTTTATAATTAAAAAGGAAACGTTTTGTACTTTTATTTTAAATAATTTCTTTTAGAAAAATAAGTAATCAAATAGGGTGTTTTTTTTGTTTTTTTTCCGAAACATTGAAATATGAACTTTTCTACCGGCTCGTAGATATTTAAAAAAATCCATTTTTACTTTATATTTAATTTTCATTTTAAAAAAAATTTACTAGCAAGTTTTAATTATAAAATTTTACATGAAAAAGATTTTGACTTTTTAAAAATTATGACCGGAGTGACAGTCTACTGATTGCGGCTTGCTGTTGTGAATTTGGAATAGCGGCATGCTGACGACGAGTTCAATGTTTTTATGGAATGCAATTAGGAACATAGATAGTAGACGTTATAGAGAGTGTAATGAGCTATAATTTATTTTTGAAAAGTGCAAAGAAGACAGAACGCCCCCCCCCCCTCTCTCCTAAAATGAAATATACCCATGGATTAAAAAATTAGTCAGAGTTTTTTTTTAACTTTGTTACGACAGTACACATTTTGGAACGTGCTCCTATCAAGTCATTATTATTTTTAGTTTGAGCTAGTGTTATTTTTCTCACCAGTTGTTAATCTCTGCACATATAAAGTTAGGTGTGCGTATATGTTTATATCTATAAAGGTTTGTGCGGGGCAAACTTCGAAACTAATTAATTGACCATTATTAATTTTTGTAACATAGCGTCTAGGCATATTAACGATGGGGTAATGTGGACTTTCATGAAAAGGGGACAAAACGCCCCTCTCCCCCGGAAATAAATCTACTCATGGATTCAAAAACTATTAGTTAGATTTTTATGCAATTAGGAACATAGACATTATAAAGAATATAATGAGATTTGAGTAGAGCGTTTAGTCCTCTTTGAAAATGAACGTACTCATAAAAGTTACTCCTTCCTATAGTGTTGTATGTGATGTTATCCTGCTTCCCAAAACATGGGCAATGCCATGTAATTCTGCTAATCAAATATAAATAAAAATCAATTGCTGATGAAAGGGTGTGAAATATTTTGGTGAAGTGATCAATTATGGAATAACAGAATGATGGAATGACTGGTAATGGAGATTAACAAATCAAAGTCAGATTATTTGTTAGTGCAAAAGGAGTCATACTGCGGACCTGATTACAACATGTGTACTGTATAAGTGTGTTGTAAAGAAGGTGACCTGCTGAATATCGCTAAGAAACAGTAAGTATATGATAAAATAGTTAATTTCAGTCGGGTTAGAAGATTTATTTAATGCTGGCTTTAAAAGAAGACGATCCCAGATTGATTTGGGTCAAGCAATCTATTTCGAAATAACAGAATAACAAATGACTGGTAATCGAGAACAGCAAACGGAAGTTGAACGATTTTACTGAAACAATTTCATTTTGTTGAATTTAAATCATTCGGATTATGAGTATTAAATAACATTGAAATTTAAGATCTAAAAGATTTAATTTCATATAGATTCATTTTTAATGGAACTTTGTAAGCTTACAGTTTCGGTTTGCATAAAGAAGCCCAGAAGTGCATCAGTTATTGTTATTCTGTTAATCTGTAAATCTATTAAGCGAGATTAACAAATGCAGTGATTGGTCAAATTAAGGAAAAATTGTGTAGATTATCCAGTAGAAACGGGCTTCAGAAAAGAAAATATGAATGGAGAGGGGGGGGGGTACCTTAGTTCGCATGAAAATATACAGTACTAGCTGTATCTATGCAGAGTTGCCCGGGATTCATCAATGTTATTTTAGTTTTAAATTCATTTTGGTTGCAAATTTTTTAAGTTATACAAGAAAAGAAAATTAAAAATTTTAATTTTATTTTTTCAAAATCACCTCGCCTGATACCATACAAATGGTCGTGAATGGTCAATAAGGATGAAAAGACTGAGGAGGGAGAGCACTAATCAGACCTCCACTGGAAATGATTCAGAGTACTGGAACATTGGGGAGGCTTATTGCTACCCAAATCCTAGAGAAGACCCAGCAAGAAATCAATGGTAAGCAGCAGTTGCGATAACACAAAATCATTTGCAATGGTTATCAAAAGAGACGAAGAGCACTGAAAATCTGGGGAGACTTGTTGTCAGTGAGCAATCACTGCTGATGACCTGTGTAAGAACTCATAGTGAAATAATAATAATAATAAAGAGGGGAAATCTGACTCACAAGGAAAGACTAAATCAGAAACATGAAGAACTAAAACAAAATATAGCAGCAAAAGAAGGAAGATTGAGACGATGCAGATACAAATCGGAACAAAACATGACATTTGAAAACAATGAAAGGCAGGTTTATCAAAACGTAAATGGAGGAAGAACAAGAACAAAAAAAACCTGACCCGACAGAAACAAGACACTTCTGGAGCAAGATATAGGGAAAGCGTCAAGATCACAACAGAAATGCAAACTAGTTGAGAACTCCAGGAAATTGAAGAAGAAACAGAAACAAAAATTAACAAAGAAATACTTAAGACAACCCTAAGGAAAATGGCAAACTGGAAAGCGCTAGGCCACAATGGAATACACGCACACTCGTTTTAAAAATTCACGACTCTACATGAAAGGCTAACGCAAAAATTGAGATGATGCATCTGCCAAACAGATGTACCAGAATGGATTACCAAGGAAAGAACTACGTTAATACAAAAAGATGCCGAAAAGGGAACACTCCCAAGCAACTACAGACCAATAACCTGTTTACCAACCATGTGGAAAATTCTAACGGCACAACTGAAAGACTAGATCTACCACTCCCTTAACAATCGTGGACTACTTCACGATGAACAAAAAGGATGCAGGAAAGGAAAAAGATGGATGCACGACCTGTAGATTAAAATAGCGTGAAGGAGGTAAAAAGCAGGAAAAAAATCACATAGCCATGACATGGATCGACTACAAGAAAGGAGGACAGCAATGATGAAAACAGCTGAAATCTTAAGGAAAATCCTCGAATGCGGAAACCAACCCACATAAACTACAAAACATTAAATAGCCACATTAAAACTGCAACAGAAGTAAAACAAAAACATGGAAGGAAAACCACATGAAACCAAGGGAACTGGATCTGCAATAAATCTTATAAACTGCCCCCCCCCCAAAAAAAAGGTATCAGCCTCGGCTGATACCACATAAAATAGTCGTGAAGGGTCAAGGAGGATAGGAGGACCAAAGAGGGTGAGTGCTAACCATACCTCCAATGGAAGACTGCAGAGACTACTGGGACCTTGGCGAAGCTTATTACCACCCAACTCCCAGAGAAGACCAATGGTCGTTGCCAGCGAGAACTCAATGCTAAACGGCTGTTGCGATAACGCAAAGTCATTTGCAATAGTTATTGAAAGAGGTGGAAAGTACTGGAAATCTGGGGAGACTTGTTGTTACCCAGACTCCAGGCAAAACCATCGGTTATTATGAGAGAGTAATCATTGAGAATGACGACCTGTGTGCGGACTCCCAGTGAAGAAGAAGAAGAAGAAGAAGAATTATTATTATTATTATTATTATTATTATTATTATTATTATTATTATTATTTATAGCGAGTTTCATCGTACACCTGAAACGCCGAAATGAAAACTGGACCGAAAAATATAGTCTAAATCTTTATAAACAAGTCCCTATTTATTTGCCTCCCCACGAGGGCAAAGTTAGACACAAGGTCGGGTTTTATGTAGGGGAGATCCAGCTCTCCTCCAAAAGAGGCACTCTGGGAGATAAAAATTAAAATTTCTCCTCCTATAACCGAGGACAAAATATATACTACACAGTGATCCTAGCCTAAGGATGAAAGATAACTCAAGTTCATAACTCTGTGCTTTATTAGAAAATTATGAACTTGAGTTATCGTTCTTACTTAGCTAGCTTCTTGATTTGTTTTAAAAAGATGACAACTATATTCTGTATGATGAAACTTGCTGTTTTATGGTTTTTGTTTTGTTTTTATTTTACTAAAGTTTAAGTAGAAATAAGTTGTTTCACTAAATAATTTAGGTGATTGAAATAGGAATTAACCATGTTGTATTGCGTTAACATTATATATTGGAGTAGAATTAACTAATTTATTAAAAAATAAATTCAACAGAAAACAAAAACAAAGAACTTTTTTTTTGCAAAATGAAATATTTAAGCACTGATGAATTTGTTAAAAAAACAACTAAAACTCAACTTCATCTCAAGTCAAAACGACCAAAAAAAGAAAAAATAGTAAAAAGTAATACAAAAAAACTGAAGTGAATAAGTGTTTGAATATAATGTACTTCAATTCGTCTGAAAGAAAGAACTATTGCCTTTTTTAATGTTTACTTGGACATGATAATGACAAAGCGAGGAGAAATGAGTGAAGTCAATAAAGCCAAGTTGGATGAATGAATGAATTTAAAAGGTTAAGCAGTTGTAAGAATTTTCATTCATTAATCGTAGCGTAACAGAAAAAGAAAATCCCTTTCACATTAATGATAAGACTATAAAACTTTATATTCAATGGAACATCACATTTTAAACTAATTTAATTGATAAAAATCAAGAAGTGCGGGATCTTATCAAACGAAGAAAATATAGTACTTAATTTTTTAATGAAAAAGAAATATTAAAATTTTTTAAATGACAAAAATTGGATAATAAAATTAGATTTTTAATCGATGTAACGCGTGTGTCGTCTATAGCGGCATAATGTTATTTAATATTTAAGTTAGTCGATCGAATTGTGTATATATATATATATATATATATATATATATTAAAGTGGAATTTATTGTTTGTTTACATTTTTTGAATTAAAATAGTTTGTTTTTTTTTGCAGAAAAGAAATAAAACGAAATAAATAAAATGACGCATTTTTTTTAGTTTCTTTGAATTTTAAAACTACCAAAAACAGAAATACGAAAACAATTTTAACAAAAGCCGGGACGATTGATCAAGAAATAAAATAAATATCCTAATACTTATAAGCGGTTACAAAAAACAAAACAAAACCAAACAAAAAAATGAATAATAATAATAATAATGCGCAAGTTTCTGGTCGATTTACCTGAGACTGGTTTATACTTGTACGTGGGGTGCGTGACGGCCCTACACGAAGGACAATGGAATATCCCTTTCTTGAGGACGTCTGACTTGTTACTGTCGACATGGTTCTGCAAGCATTGTGTACAGAACGAGTGTTGACAAGGAAGTACCCTGGGGTCGCGGAATTCATCGAGACATATCGGACAAAGGTCCAGATCCACTACACCAGACGAACTACCACCAGGAGTTCGTACTTTGTCCGCCTTGCCCGTCGCCATGTTATTACTGCGTCTGTCACCCTCGACAAAGGCTGCTACGACCCAGCAGAAAAGAGAGAGAGAGAGAGAGAGAAAGAAAGAAGATAGCATTCATTTTTGGTGATAAAGAATTATCGAAAAATATAATGGTCAACAAGTCGGCAATTAAGGGGTGCTGAAATAGATCAGCCCCCATGGCTACCCAATATTGGCTCGGTAAAATCCGGTAAGGAGTTACAACTGCCGAAAGGCGATCACACAAAATGAAACTCGTGTTTCTGAAAAGAAATAAAAAAAAACAAAAAAAAACAATTCACAATTTTTTTTTGGGGGGGGGGGGGGTTATTAACACCCACAGCTAAATCACTCACCTAAAAAATATGAGATTCTACTTTTTTTGCCGCTTACATGTGAACAACCCGAAGAAGGACAAACAAAACCCCCAAACAATTATTTTAGAATTTATAGTGGGGGATTAGTTTCGTATATACATTTAACGTAAAACTGTCCCCTATTTCTACGTCATTCTAACTTTTTTGATAGGTTAACTAATTCTATTTTACAACTAACCCTAAATCGGACTGGCAAGGTCGTAAAACCACACGTAATTGTCTTTAAAAAAAATACCCCCCCAATAAAACGCACAAGATTTATCTCCCCTAGCAAAAAATTGCCCATAAACGCTAGAATAGCCTAGAAATGGGAGAATATTTTTCGTTAAATTTATATACGAAACTGATCCGTCACTCTAAATTCTAAAATAGTTGTGTGTTTTTGTTTCCACCAAGTTTTTTTAAGGTTTTTCACAGGTAATCGCCTAAAAAGGTAGAATCTCATTGGGGGGGGGGTAGTGTTAATATACAATAATATCCAAAATGCAATGCAACAATGTAAAAAACGCAATTTAAATAAATCAGCAGATATTTTTTCGTTTCAAGTTCAGGAATCCAAATCTGAATTTAATTTTGTGTGGTCTCATTTCGATTGTTGTCGTAACTCGATACCGGATTTTATCGAGCCAATATGAGCAGCCATGGGGACTGATCTATATAAGTACTTACAAGCTTTCAAAAGATATGAAATAAAAGTAGATGATTGTTATTTAGTTTATTTTTCCGAGTGGAGATAATCTTAAAGTGAGTTATTTTTTATACGACTGAGGTGCGTGCGAAAATTAATGTTTTCCCTGGGTTAAAAGTTTAGCCGCAAATGAACCTTTGATACACTTGATGTTTTCCTTTAAAATTTAACCTTCAAGACAGTCTGTAATAATCGGCAGTTTAAAGGCGTTAAATCACTTTCTACGCCCATGAAATAAACACATGCCGGCCATTTTCTTTTTATGTACGGATAAAAATTGTTGACTGCATCGTGAAAATTTGAAACTGCGAAATACGAAAGTAATTTTGAAGTCTTTAAACTATCGCTTAAAAGTGAATTTCTGGCTTGAATTAAAGTTTAAAGAGATAAGTATTATGTTTATTTATCTCCTCTGCAGGGGGTTAGGCACAAGGTCATGTGAGTTTTGAAAAGCCCGCGCACTAGGTGAAGTGCATTGTGGCCTACAAAAATGCCTGAGCAGCCCCGTCGGCACCAAACTAACCCCTTCTCAGAGATAAAGCCTGGGAGGATGGACCTCCTCGGACTGAATAGAACCATAGCGCAGCCCGACAAAGTCACTGTCGGACTGATTGCGAAGGACTGATACGAAAAACATCTCCTCCAGCTTGTGTTCTCAGCAAACTAAAGAAAATCATCAATTTTCGCATGCGCCCCTGTCGTGTCAAAGAGCCAAAGAAAGTTTGAAAAGTAAACAATAAATTCCAATTTTGTCTGGACAGAAGTTTTTCTTTCTTTTTCTTTTTTTAATTTTTTTTTTACTAATTGTACGATGTTCAAAGTCCCTTGACCTTTTGGCTCGGAGCAAAGTGTAATATCCGATGGTGGCGTTCTGCACAATTTGTCAAAATGTCTATTTTATATTTTTGTGCAAGTAAATAATGCAAAGTGTAGTACTACTTCATCTTGAAGATCAGTGAAGGAGAAATCTTTCTAGATTGAGGAAATATTAATTTTTGTCTCAATCCAGAGTGCCCTTTTTGGGGAGCTGAATTTTCTCCACATTAAAAACCGATCTTGTGTCTTACTCTGCTCTCCTGTGGAGGCAAGTAAATGGGTACTAATAATACTGCTTTTTTTTTGTTTTTGTTTTTTTTTTGTTATTTTTTGTTTGTTTTCTTTTCTGTGTATAATTATGACACGGATTTTTATGCAGGTCATTTTTATCATTTCTTCCAATTTCAAACAAAGAGTTTTTACTTGTCTCCCCACAAGGGCAATTGCTATACAAAGGGTTTAAATGGGGATGTCCAGAACCATTAGGGGCTTCAAGTTAGATTAAAATAAAATTACCCCCACCCCAACATACACACACCTCAGAACTACTCACTTGGTGAAACACCAAATCACCAAATATATCATACATTGATCCTAATCTCCTTCTCCAGAGATATTGCCCTGGAGGAGCCATTGGCTAGCAATGGTTTGATGTCAACAGTAAGTATACATATTTACATCAACAAGGGTTAGGTATGACGCAGGGTCGTTTTTATAGTGGGAGGACTCAACATTTTACAGGCCTATGGACTTGTCTCCAAAATAGCTGCAATCTTTTTGGCATCCTCTCACAGGTTTAAACACTTCAGGTAACAGGCAATAACCTGCCCTTCTTCCTTTCTGAGGTACGGCCTGGGAGAAATGCCGGAATGCTTACTAGGGTTGTAATAGAGTGAATGTGATTTCAATAATTGTTTAAATCCCCATAGGAGGGAGAGTGAAACTGAATTCCTACTAGACACTACCCTCGGGTGGGTGCCCTGTCGGCAGGGCTGTGAATTCGCTAGCTGCAACCCCATGCAGAGGGGTAACCCCCCCCCCACCCCGAAAACGGGGCTACTTGTTGGCCGTGAGTGGCGACCTGTGATGTCTTAGGACGGGATCCTGGTGGCTGAGCGGTCCGTGGCCTGGTTGCATAAATGGTCATGTGATTTGCAACACTCTACTTTGGCCCTTACTTCGGCTAGACGGGAGGTCGGAGAGGCCCAATCCGATCAATCGGCTGGTCACGTCATGCCCTAGTAACTATAAGTTCATCCCCGACCGTATTATTCAATTTGATTCTTCTCAAAATCAAAACCTTATTTCTCCTATTGTCCCTCCCAAATAGATACTAGAAGGCGGTGGCTGAGGGTTAGTCGTGTTGAGAACAAAGAAGATTACCACTGCAGAGTTCTATACTTTCAGTTAATGGGTACTGAAAAAGAAATAGCAGGGACTAATTTATTCTCACTCAGTACGAGTATAATGGTTAAGGTATCCCCGTCTCGATCAGGGCGTTCGGATTATCCCCCCTGATAAATTCCCAACTTTAGTTGGACTCCGTGTTGGGTGGTGGAGCTCAGGGCCATTGAAGATCAAACAAAACCAAATGGCAAGCCCAAACGACATTTATCCGAGTCGGATTCGTCTGACACCGAAATTAACGACTTTCCCAAATTCATCATAATAGAATCTCTGGAGGAAACACCACTAGCTAAACTGTCACCTTTTCTGATTGAAAAGGTGATAAGCAGTAAGATAACCCCAAAGAAAATACAAAACGGTATCCTTCTGGTGGAGGTTACCAACTGTAAACAAGCCAAAATTATCCTAAAAATGACAAATTTTCATAATGTTAAATGTAAGGCATATGCCCATGAAAGACTTAATACGTCAATAGGAGTCATCCGAAGCCAGGAACTTGGTCTGGCGACGGAGGAAGAGATTGGGATGGCACTGCGTCGCCAGGGAGTCCCCAATCACAGAAGAATAACAATAAAAAGAGGCGGAGAGTCGATCATGACCAACACATATATATTGACATTTAATTCGGCAACAATACCAAAAGAGGTGAAGATTGGCTACACTGCCGAAAGAGTGGAGCCCTACATTCGAAACCCCTTGGGTGTTTCAAATGCCAGAAGTTTGGTCACCATAAGGGTGTATGTAGGAGTCAACAGGTATGTGCTAAATGTGGTGAGAGGGGGGGCGTCCTATATCGAGTACGAGTGCCAAAGGGGGAAAAGATGCGTAAACTGTCATGGGGATCACCCCGCATTTTCAAGATCATGTGATCACTTTAAAAGGGAGAAGGAGATCATGACAGTAAAACATACGAGAAATATAGCATTCCCTGAGGCTAGGGGGATTGTGGAGGCTTATATGAAACCCCAGTCCTATGCCAATGTGGAAAAAACAAAACAAATCAGAACCCCCCAGTTGAGAAAGAGCCTAAATATATACAATTAGTTCAGCAGTTACTGAAACTTAGACTGGACGAGTGGCCTGCATTTCAGAAATGCTTACAGGATGCTTGGGGTGTAGTTCGGGAGGAGGTGAAGGAGACACCAAAGCAGCCAGAGACAAAGGTGACAAGTGAGCCGATGGTAGTGAACGCAGATACAAGTCGGAAAAAACAACGATCACCGAGCCTGGTCACAGATGCCTCGGGAGCAAAACCCAAAGAAACCAAAAAAGAACTGGTCAAAAAGAAACAACCTATCTCTGTTGAATTGAAAAAAAAAAGTCAAGGATTCAGAGAAAATGGATATAGAAATGACAAATACCCCAGAGTCAGATTGAATAAACCATGTTGGATAAAATCATCCAGTGGAATGTAAGAAGAGTTAGAGCAAATTATGAGGAATTGGTTCTGCTTATGAGAATGTGCCCAGCAGTTGTTTGCCTACAGGAAACATTCCTCAGGCAAGATAGTGAGTTTAACATTAAAAACTACACTATATACAACTATATAAAGGAAGATGCTGATAGAGCCTCTGGTGGGGCAACTATAGTTGTGAAAAATACAGTTCCGCAGAGTCAGGTGCTGCTTGACACGGACATACAGGCGGTTGCTGTATCAATGACGTTACATAGGACCATCACAATCTGCTCCATTTATCTGCCGCCAGGTGAGAACATAGTTGAATACAAGCTGAATGACTTAATAAAACATCTACCCCAACCAATGATACTGCTGGGTGATTTTAATAGCCATAATGAAATGTGGGGCAGTAAAAACACAAATAAAAAAAAGGGCAGATTGTTGGAAAAATTATAGATCAAAATAACCTTTGCCTCTACAACAATAAAGCCAACACATATCTACATCCAGCAACGGGAACATATTCAGCACTTGTTTGACTATGTGTGATCCAACAATATTCATGGATTACACATGGAGAGTACATGATGAGACATGTGGTAGCGATCACTTTCCAATTATTCTGGAAAGTACAGGTCCTCAACTTGAAGAAGGAGTACTACGATGGAATCTACAGAAAGCAGACTGGGAGAGATTCCAAGAAGAATGTAAAAGAAAATTAACAGCTAATGTCAATGAAAAAGATCACACCACCTACTTTACAGAGACACTGGTAGAAATAGCCGTGGAGTGTGTACCAAAGTCATCTGCAAATCAAAGTAAACACAAACCCTGGTTTAATAAAGAATGTCAGAAGGCTGTCCGAGCACGCCGTTCTGCCCTGAGAAGGTTCAAGTCTAACCCCACTCGGGAGAATTTAGACTCGTTTAAAATAAAAAGAGCCAGAGCTTGGTGGACAATTAAAGAGTCCAAAAGAAATTCATGGAAACAATATATATCTAAGATAAATTCCAACACAAAATCTAAAACAATATGGACCATGATGAGAAAGATAGCTGGGAAGAATAACAGTATGCCAATCAAACATCTGATCACAAATAATATAAAGATCACAGAAAAGAAAGATTTCTAACGCCTTGGCAAACAACTTTGCAGAAATTTCTGGCTCCAAGGGTCAAACTGAAAAATTTAAAAGAATAAAAAAACTGGAGAAAAGAAAAAACTAAATTTCAGTTCCAAAAATAATGAAATCTATAATCGACCCTTTGTGGGATCGGAACTCAGTGAGTCAGTTGCTAAAACCCACAAATACAGCGGTCGGTCCAGATGATATATGTTATGGATTTCTGAAAGAATTACCACAGGTGTCTACCAGATACCTTCTAGACATTTATAACGAGGTGTGGATGAGCCGAAAAATCCCAGATCTCTGGAGACAAGCAACAGTGATACCCAGACGGGAAAGAACTCTGATAGGCCTTCAGGCCATCGACCAATTGCCTTAACTAGTTGTCTCTGTAAAGTAATGGAAAGAATGATTAATGACAGCCTGACATGGTACCTCGAGTCAAACAATCTGATGTCAGACCTACAATCTGGTTTCAGGAAAAAAAGAAGCACTACTGACCATTTGATCAGATTGAAAACTTTCATTAGAGAAGCATTCATCAAAAAGGAACACCTGATTGTTATCTTTTTTGATATAGAGAAGGCGTACGACACCACCTGGAAGTACGGTATAATGAAAGACCTTCGAGAACTCGGATTAAGAGGCAGAATGGCCCTTTTCATACAAAATTTCCTAGAAAACCGAAATTTCAGAGTGAGAGTCGGAACTACACTCTCCGACGTAAAAGAGCAGGAGAATGGGGTACCTCAGGGAAGTATCTTATCAGTGACACTCTTTAATGTCAAGATTAATAATATTATTAAAAACCTTGACACTGCAGTCAAAGGCTCACTGTACGTGGACGATTTTTTTATTTGCTGCCGAGCAAAACATATGCCTCTGGCAGAATGTAAGTTGCAACTCACTTTAAATAAAATCAGCAAATGGAATGAAGAAAACAGTTTGAGATTCTCTGATTCGAAGACAAGGTGTGTCCATTTTTGCAACTTACACAAAATGCATAATGACCCATGCCTTAAACTGGATGGCAAGAAGATACAAATGGCAGATGGATATAAGTTCCTTGGAGTTATTTTTGATAAAAAACTGTCTTTTATCTTTCATATAAGGTATCTCCGACAAAAATGCAACAAGGCCATTAATCTACTGAAAGTGGTAGCTCACACTGACTGGTTAGCGGACAAGAAATCCTTACTCAAGCTGTACCGAACAATTGTGAGATAAAAACTTGATTATGGAAGTTTCATTTACGGTGCAGCAAGACCATCATACCTGAAGCAATTGGAAACTATCCATCAGCAGGGACTCAGATTCGCATTGGGGGCATTTCGCACGTCTCCAGTGGAAAGTTTGTATGTTGAAGCGAATGAAGGTCCTTTACATCTAAGGCACTTCAATATGTGACAAAAATATCATCATGTCCATTAAATCCTGCCTACGACTGTACATTTAATCCTCAAAATAAGACTGTTAGAGAGAAAAATCAGTGCCATCAGACCTTTTAGTTACTGCATCGAGGAACTAAGAGATAAACTGGAATCGGACTCAAGTCTCATCCACCAATCGATAATTTCCAAAATTCCACCAGGGGAATTAGAACAACCAGCTTATATCCTTGATTTAGCAACAGCTTCAAAGAGCAAAACCAACCCAATTGTATTTCAGGATGAATTTGAACGCATAAAACACCATCATTCCAACTATAAATACATCTATACAGATGGATCCAAAGAATCGGATAGAGTTGGGTGTGCCGCTGTCTTAAATAAGACTAAAGTGCAATATAGGATACCTGACAGGGCGTCAATTTTCAGTGCAGAAGCTGCAGCCATATACTTGGCTTTAAAGATAATAGAAGATAGAAGCACTGATAGATTTATCATCTTCTCTGACTCCCTATCAGTGTTCACAGCATTGAAGAACAAAAATCTGGATAACCCATTAGTCGTGAAAATCTTAAATAAGATCACCACTATTTATAACAAGAAAAAATGTAAAATCAAATTATGCTGGATACCGAGTCATGTCGGCATTTGTGGCAATGAAAGAACGGATAAAGCCGCAAAAGAATCATTAAAAATGACACCAACAATACTAGGATTCCATACACTGATCTTCGACCTTCTATTAACAGGATAATCAAAGAAAAATGGCAAGAATATTGGGATGAGTTCCAAAATAATAAATTATACAAAATTTGGATAACTATAGATGAGTGGCCCCTGGACTATAGAAAAGCAAGAAGAGAAGAAGTTATAATAACCAGACTCCGTATCGGACACACGTATATTACTCACAAGCACTTATTGGAAGGAGAGGAGTCTCCAATGTGCATAGCATGTCAACAATCTTACACAGTCAAACATATATTAATAGACTGTCAAGATCTGCAACAAACTAGAAGCAAATATTACGACTCCAAAAATTTAAAAGACTTATTTAAAAACACAAATGTGACGAAAATCTTAGATTCATCAAGGAATTCACCCAAAAATTTAATCACAAATTCTTCATTTCACTTTTCATTGTCTTTCAAGTGAAATCATTGGAATTGCATTTGACAACTTTATTCGGCATTACATAACCCATAGTTGGTTGCTATGCCGTAAAACAAACCAAACCAAACCCTCACGTGGCTTTCGGTCTTTCTGTACAAGGGTTTGTCAGGCAACCATGAAGTAAACCCTGAACAACTATTTAAAAAAATGGTGTGCTGTCTCCTCAAGCCATCCAACACGTCCCCCGGACAATGAGGAACTGATAAAAAAATTGAACAACAACAAGAATAAATACTAGCAGACCGGCACCCAGGATAAAATGGGCCCATCAACCCGTTTACGTACCAGGCAGAAAGAGGTAAGCAATGGTGTAAACCTTCCTGCTTCTGAAAGTGGCACTCCAGCCATAATAGAGGACAGACATCAGGCCTTGATTAAAAAGGTCCTAGCCCTCTATTTCCACCATGTTGCAGCAACTAAAGAAAGAAAAATAAGAGACTTAAAAGCCCAACCATGGTCTGTTGCACAAAAGAAGGTGCCATTGTTTTGTTACCACTTTTGCTCAAAGTTTAAAAAGTGGAGCAAGACATCAAACGAAATTCTGGACGAGAAGATCAAAGAATCTGCGTTCCTGAAGATCAAAGCTGGAGCTGTTAAGAGCTGTTAAACCTGACAGTGATATGGGACAAGAAGGAAAGAGTAGCAACCATAGTTGAAGTCAGTGTCCCTAATCATGCTGGTGGCTTAAACAGAGCTGAAAGGGAGAAGATAACAAAATATCAAGGTCTTATGTACAACATAAAAAGAAACTGGAATCTTAGGGAGATCTCCATCATTCCAGCAATCATAAGAGCCACTGGGCTCATGAAAAAGAATTTAAAAAATCACCTAAATATACCCGTGAACCAAGTATAAGAAAGATCCAAACAATTGTGCTTAAAGGGACAGTTAGAAGCCTAAAAGATCTCTGAAATAGTGGGTGAATGTCTGACATCCTAATGCCCAATCCCCAGCAAAAAGTTTGATCAAAGTCGAAATTTTGACGGAATTTCAACTTCCGATTTTTCAAAAGAAAATTAAAAACAGAAAAATTTGGCCTTAGCCATGATTTAACTGTAGGTGTTCCTATTTACTTGCCTCCCCATGAGGGTAAAGTTAGATAAAAGGTCGGTTTTTAATGTGAGAAAAAAACACCTCCCAGAAAAGGGGCACCCTGGATTAGAACAAAAATTTAAATTGCCTCAGTCTAGAAGGCCTTCTTCATTGACCGAGGACAGAAAAGACTAAGTGTAGCATCAGAACACATACCACACTTTGTCCCTAGTCATAGTTTAACTTAAGACTCTCTGACGTCTAGGCCAGCGGACGCAGTCCAACCAGCTCTCCATTTAGACATGGCTTTCACAAAGCTGGAAGCTATATTCCGACAGACACTTTCTTGTCACAGTCACCTGAAACTCCCAGAACCACTCGATTAAAATGTAAGTAACATTTACTTATCCATTGTACATGCATCTCTCTCTACCCTCTGGACCCAGCAATACATGTTCTTTATTGATTATGTTGGGACATTAACATATTCTTTCCTTTGGTAATTACCTTTGTGATTTTAACTCTTTTCTGTCTAATGTTTCATATATCGCTTTCAAACTGTTTGTGTGAGAATAAATATGTATATATGTAAAACCAACTGTTTCTTCATTATTTTTTTTCCCCATTTTATTCTGATCGGTTTCATTTGGTTGTTTTCTTTTACAGCATATCAACTCTTTTCGGGTTATTTAATACCAAATACGGTCATTTTGGTAAAAGTTTTTAGGCTTCAAGTTCTTTATATGTTCAAATATTTATTCATGGTGTTTGGTTTGGTTGTTTTGTAGAAGAAAATTGTTTGTTTTTATTTGTTTTTGGCTTTTCAGAACATAATTGAGTTTTGTAAAAGGGGAAAAACAATAACATCAATGTTTGGTGCATTTTAAATCAGGAAGTCAGTATCTTTAAACAGCCTAATCTGGTAGCACCACGTTTTATTCTGACCCTCGTGTGTAATTAATAAAACACAGCACTCAAAATGGCGATCGTGTGTCTGGGAAAGATACCCAAACACGTTGTCGCTAAAAAAGTTAAAGCTAGAATATCAAATATTCATTCAGCCTAATGTAGGGTTTCCACTCCCTAAAATGAAAATGTGGAGCGGAAGGGCTGATAATGTATACTAGGCTTAGTTTAACTTTCCGTGGAGCGATCCCCTTGGTACGGTGCCAGATGTTTGGCAGCTTTGGATAGCGGAGAAATGCAAAGAGGAAAGAATGCCGCAGTTTTGTCACCCTCTTGCCTTTGTGTTTTATGTACTCAGGTGAGGATTATGGAGGTGCCGAAGATGAGATTGGAGAATTTTGTTGGTTTAGCTGGTCGAGACATATCAGGTGTGAATCAGTCTTAGTAGGATAGATACGCCAGCTTTCGGCTGGGGACTGCCTGCTTCCGACGTGCAGCGACGTTAGACATGAAGTCAGTTTGATGGAGGGGGGAGGGCTCCAGCTCCTCTAAGGAGGCTCGCTGAAAGAGTATCAAAATAGCCGAGAACAAATCCATGGACATTTCCCGGTAGGAGTGCCTCAGTCGATTGGAAATATATCACCATCACAAGAGCTTGATACAATTTCTCTTAGCTGGGGGTGTTGTTGTTGATGAGACATCATTGTTGTCACCGATTATTAAAACACAAAAACATAATTTTTATTGTACTGAAAGTACTTATTGTCTTCAATGTTTGTTTCAGGAATATATATATATATATATATATATATATATATATATATATATATTGTTTTTATAAAGTTGCGTACTCTCTATAAATTCCTGAACGATGCCAATTATTGTAAGCTCAATGAACCCCGGTAACAGGATTCAGAGCAGGTATATATGTTTTTTTATGCAAATAATTAAATATACACCAACTGAAAATAATCTTTGTTTTGATGGATCTATAGCGAATAAAGGTTTTGGTAACATCAATTAACACATTTATATATATATATATATATATATATATATATATATATATATATATATATATATATATAAGTCTGGTTCATTTTATATTCCAATAACCATGTTTTTTATTTTTTCACATTTTCAAAAAACATAAAATTTCTGTGAGATGTATTTTTTATGGTCCGTTTCATTTGCCAAAGAACATTTTTATGTCAATATCGTCTCTGCAACACTACAAAATCATCATAAAAATCCACAAAGAATAAAAAGTTCTTGGATTGAAATGTCTTAAAAATACCCTACACTATACAGTGGGTCATTTTTTGGGCGAAAACAAATAAAAAACATAGAAAAGAGCAAATTCACATGTGGGGAAGCTCACTAGTGCGCCATTTTGAATTTTTCGGTTCAGAGCTAGTACATCCTAAAAGTTATGCGGACATTTATAAATCTGAGAACCTCCACAATGAATGTGAATGTGCTAGTTGGGTTTGTCGGGTGTATTTACATCGAGAGGGCACCAGAGCAGCAAGTTCCTCGAAACACATTCCATTGAAGTACTTGTAAAACAAGCACAAGAATACAACATTGCGGCGATGGGACAGGGGCTGGAGCTTGGTGGATAGTGAGGGACCTATTAGATGGTGGCCTTGTAGAGATATAGGATATTATCAGGTGTGAGAAGTTTTCTAGCACGGTAGAGGGAGCCCACTTTCTTTGCAGCAGCTGTTGCAGTATCTTCTATGTATTTGTTCTAATTCATGTTACCTGTTAATGTTAGGCCGAGGAGTTTGAATGTTGAACTCTCATGTAGGGTGTTATTTGCCATGGAAATCGGTGGTTGAAGAGTTTTCTTATAATTGTTAAAAGAAAGAAGCTTTGTCTTAACATCTATTTATGTCCTCATTCCACTACAGGCTGAGGGTCATTTTTTAAGGATTCAGCCATTGCCTCGGATATGTGTGCGTCCGTTTTACCCACATCACGAGAGTAGAGCGTGGTGTCGTCAGTAAACATACCAATCTCAAACATAATTTCATCAGGGAGGTCGTTTATGAAAATCAGGAACAATAAAGATCCAAGGATAGACCACTGCAGTACATTCGCATTAATATAATGTTGTTTGGATGTACAGCCATCGATGACAACCTGGATCTTTCTGTTTCATAGGAAGGATCTAATTATATTAAATATTCGTCCAGTAATACGATATGAATTAAGTTTTATGAGAAGACCTTTATGCCAGACCTTATCCAGTGTATGGTATATGCGTTCAGAGATGACCGTTAGGATATCCACAGTGAACTGTGCTTGCCTAAATCTATATTGATAGTCAGAACTAAGTTTAGCATTAACGAGATGAGACTATCGCTAGATTGATTAAGGATTCAAAGATTTTAGCAAAGATCGGGAGTAGACTGATAGGGCGATGATTCTGAGGGTCAGTTCTATCTCCAGAAATATTTAAGACTGGTACCACAGAGGCAATTTTCCAGCTATCACGATAGCAAGATTCAACAAAAAATTTAAATAAAAACCCTAAACCTAAACCCTAATCCTAACCTTAAGAAATCAGGCGGTGTGCCTGTAAAAAATCTATTGTTTTTTGCGGCTGGTTCATTAAATTACCAATGTCTTGAAGATTAATCTCATTTAACTCCATTTTCTAAATACTAAATTCAACTTCCGGTGAATTCTGAATGAATGGTACTTGGAGAAAAAAAACAAATTAAACTCTTCAATTTCTTAATCGGCAGCTGCTTCATATATACTACAGAAGTGCCAAATATTTATACAATAAATAAATGAAAATTGATTTAGTAGAGAACCCCACCCCAACCTGGCCACCGAGAATGGCCACGACACAACACCCACGAATTGCAAAATAAAAATGGTAAAGTCTGTCTCATTCTAAAGTCAATTTTAAACTAGTCCAACATTGACCAATGAAATAAGGAGATACAAAGTTAGGTGTAACTATGGTAACTTGACCATAGTCAGCGAAATAGAATCCCTGTGATTAGTTAAACTTTCTATTTTGAACTTGCATGAATTTATACCTTTTAATTTCTCACAGCGATAAGAAATGAACAACAACAAAAAAGTCTGTGCCCAGATTAAAAAAAAAAAAAACAATATTTTTTTTTAATGTTTAATAGGAGATAAAGTGAGTATTTGAAGTATGGAATAAGTAAATTTATGCATTTACAACAGATAACAGAACGAAAAAGGGATGAAAAAAACAAATAGGCAACAAATAAATGTTACCGAAGGCAATATAAGTTACTCTTCTACCTATCTAGATAAGTTTATTTGTGTTTTAACTTATTTTAAAACATTTTTTAGTTCGATTTAAAATTATTGTCGAGACGCCACGTGATCAAAACACCATTTTTTTATTTTTTTAATATGGCGCCCCAACAAATTTAAATAAGTTAAAACACAAATAAACTTATTCAGGTAGGTATAAGAGTATCTAATCTTGCGTTTTGTAACATTTATTTGTTACCTATTTGTTATGTTTTTTCAACCCCTTTTCGTTCCGTTAGCTGTCGTCATAAATGCCCGTAAATTTATATTTTAAATTTCTTATTTGAAATTATATGTCGGTTTTTGTAAATGTACTATAATTTTAGGTGTAAGCAAATCGTATTGATAATTTTGGTTTGAAAAAAAAAAACGGAAAGAAAAAACGATAAATAAACTATGTTGGCTGTGAAATTGCTTTCTTGAAGAGAAAATAAATCAAACTGAAAGTAACATTTAGTGGCCATTTGCTTTTTGCTGTTTTTTAATTTTTTTAAAAACTCTTTTTTAAACGAATGTGCCTCGCGCAATGTGTACACAGCTAATTGCCGTCTTGAGCCGAAGAACAGCAAATAAAAAGAAAATTAAGATTCAAGGAGTTCCATGGTTCCATGTTTGAACAAACTGCAACTGTGAAAACATCCTGCGTCACCCGGGAGTAATAACTTTAAAGTTTTAGCGATTTAAAAAACAAAACAAAAAACAAAACAACACTTTTTATCACATACCAGCTGTACCTAATCACAGCCGTCGTACCCTAACCGGCGTCACTCGGGATGAAATAGTCATTTTAATGTTTGATTTGTATTTGCACATTTTTTAAACTCATACAGAAAAAGAAATAAAATTTTAGTTATAAGAAAGACAACTCTTTTTACATCCTTCAATAAAAAATATGAGTTATCTCCCTTTCTGATTTGGAGTTTTCGGTAATAGTTGAAAAAAATGTTTCCATTTTACCAGTTGTCCGAATGGGACTACATAATTTAACAAAATAAACTTACGTGTTATTATAGTGCCAATAACACTTGTCCACCAAGTTTCAGTTGTGGATGTCCAACAGTTTTTGTTTTATCACTGTTCAATGATAAACACACCTGCATACGGCATACAAAATTGTCAATATCTCCAACACTAGGGAAATTAAAAATGCTAAATTATCTTTTTAATTTTTTTCTTGTAAACTTTTATTAAAGAACAGTTCCTTAAATAAGGAAAAAATCAGATTTATGTTACATAATGTACATTTTATCTTGTTTAAATACATTTAAGCTGTGTTTACCGTTTCAATATATGGCATGCCGTCTTAAGCATAAGCCACGCCTACTTTCATAAATCAAGTATGGTGCGCCAAAAGCGTAAAAAAAAACAATCCTATTTTTTTGAAGTTGGAATGTTTTGTTTTTCGTTATTGTTTTATTTAATCGCTGATAGTAGTTTGCTATGTAATGTCGAAAAACCAAGTGAAATAACTTACTTGTCTCGGGACTTCTAGCGATCGGGGAGGCATCAGTGGTTTGTTTACTTGACTGAAAGCGCGGTCACTACTGGCCTCGTTTTTATTGCCTTTTGGCCGGAAGTGAAGGGGAGGCATTTCCTGTTACTAGTCTATTAAAAAGCTTCTCCTTCCCTCTCTCGAGGTTATCAAATTCCAGACAGACTTTGGGAGCGGAATTAAGCAGTGTTTCGCAACAGCTGCTGCTGTACCTACTCCGATCTCTTCTACTCCTCCTACTCCTCAAGAGTGGAAAGAATTTTCCACATTTTGCGAAACAGCTGCAAGCTATCGGCCGTGTTACCCATCTGTTCTCCTGTTACGATAAAATGGCGGACCGCCAAGAGGAATTACTCGCTCAGATGTCTCTCCTGAAGGAAAAAATTCGAGGAAGGATGAGGATGTCTCATAGAGACGATATTACCGCTCATGTGTTCTCGGTATGGAAGGGCCAAATACAGGAATACATGACGGAAATCGAGATACGGATCACCAAGATGCAGCTCTCTACCTCTTCCAAGAGTGAGGCTGCGAAAATAGAGGAGGAATGGTTATCCGAACAAATGGGTTTCCATAAAGAATTGGAGGAGATTGGTTCTGTCCTAACTCCAGTGGATTGTAACATCTTCCCAGACCAAACACTGTCTCCATGTGCTTCTCTATCTACATCAGGCAGTCGGGTGTCCTCCTTTATAGTGAAACCTCCGCATGGATAGGGGGACGGTTTTTGACAGCAAGTCATGTCATCAGGACGAGTGGACGACAGCTCCTAAAGGAGAAACTCTGAAGGAATTCCCCTGTTACCATATTCCTTCTCTGATTTTTTCTTCTGTCAAGCACACGGCTGCCCCTGAAGATGATTCTTTCTCTTTGAAACCTTTCACCTGTTCCTGCTATGTGACTTATTTTCCTGTGAAGCAAGACGGCACTCGACCAACGTTATTCTTAAAATCTGACTTCTGTAGAACGGTCTCCATATTCTGTCATTATGTATGGCAGCAAGAACATTAATTTGAAGATGATAACCAGACCTTTTTACATTTTCTGGGCTGAAACGCAACCGTTACCTTTTTATGGGGCAATGAATCTCGGTCGCATGCGTGCGGGGGGGATGTTTTGGAGTGCAAGTCATGTCGTCGGGCGAGCGGACGAAAGCACTAAAGGAGAATCTTTGAGGGAATTCCCCTGTTACACTATTCCTTCTTTTTCTTCTGTCAAGCACGCGACTGCCCCCTGGGGATTGTTCTTTCGCTTTGAGACCTACCTGTTCCTGCTAGTGGGACTTTTTTTCCTACGATGTTAAACAAACCACTGATGCCTCCCCGATCGCTAGAAGTCCCGAGACAAGTAAGTTATTTCACTTGGTTTTTCGACACACTCCCGAAAACAAGAAGAGAAAAAAAAAAAAAAAAAAGAAATGAAATAATTGGGCGAAGACTCAGTAGAAGATTCTCTTCTCGTTCTTCCAGATAACTAGTTTAGAAAGGGGTGGCAGTTGCCAGTAAGTATTGCCGTAACCCTGGCAGGGAACAAACAGGTGCTAGGCCATCGTCATAGGCCACCTGGAGGTGAAAGTGATCCTGGGTATGACAGAAAACTGCAACTGACAGTGGAGCCCCGACTAAGGGACGGAATGAGGGTACCCTGAACCACTGTCACCTCCAGGCATTTCCTGTTACTAGTCTATTAAGGAGCCTCTCCTTCCCTCTCTCGAGGTTATCAAATCCCAGACAGACTTTGGGAGCGGAATTAAGCAGTGTTTCGTAACAGCTGCTGCTGTACCTACTCCGATCTCTCCTACTCCTCCTACTCCTCAAGAGTGGAAAGAATTTTCCACAGTAACGAGTATTTTATTTTTATTAATTTAATTAATTAATCTTTAGTCTGTAACTAAATAAACAAATAATAACTAAAAAAAACAATGTGTTTTTTAATGTTTAAGTTTTGTCTGGAAAACAAGTATTCTTTGTCATCAAATAACAGAATTAATCGCTTGAAGACAACAAAACATGTATTTGCTTTTGGTAATCCACTTTTTTCGTCGCATACTATCAGCAGCAATCGGTGGTGTGCGCTTGGCGAAAGAATGGAAAATCTCTCCACAAAATGCAAAAAAAAAAAAAAAAACGAAACTAGTGAATTATATCTAGCTTTCGTCAAAAAAAAAATGCTTACAATTTTGACAGAAAAACGTATTTTAAATATATTTTTATATAGAATTATCGAATGAAATGTCAATATTTTCAGCTAAATTTTCTTAATATACAATTTTCTTTAATTAAACCAATATACCTTTCCGTTAAACGTTTTATATTCAATTAATTTGGCAAAAAATAAAACAAGCCTGTTTCAGTTGTCATGTAGGGAAAGGGTGATAAAAATTTACACAGAAGAGGATACAGTAGCCTAGCACCTGTCCAAATTCACCTTGAATTGCTGCGTTGTTGGTGCATTTATTACCTCTCTTAGAAGTCTATTCCAAGCTACAGGGATTGAGAAAGCGTCCATCTTCTGGTTCAATCGAAATCGGCCGTGAAATAGTTTCTTGTGGTGTGCGCATAGACCTTTTTCTGGTGGAGGAGTTAATAATAGGTCCTGAGGTATATCGTAATGCTCATTGAAGAGATTGTAGGCCAAAATGAGATCACCGTGTAATTGTCGGCGCTCAAGGGAGAAAAGGGTAAGTTTCTTGAGTCGGCTTTCATAGGACAGATCTCATAGACCCTGCACCATTCGATTAGCCAGTCTTTGAACTCTTTTCAGATATGAACCAAAGGCCTAGACACCATACTCTAACAGTGGTCTGACGTGGGAGACATAAAGTGGGAGAAATATTTCAGGAGTGAGTTTGTAGAAAGAACGTCGAATAAGAAATAGAGTGCTCCTTGCTTTGTTTGCAGCCTGAATGCAATGTTTAGATGGCTTGAAGGACGAGTCGACCAAAAGGCCAAGATCTTTTGTTTTGTTTGCCTCCTTGAGCAAAGCCGTGTCACTGCTGAAAGTAAGAGCTAGGTCAGAAGGTAAACCCACTACAATATGGCAGCATTTATCGACATTAACGTATAAATCCCATCAATGGATCATTTCCAGGCATGTTGAAGGCTAGACTTAAGATTGTCAATTTCACTTCCACGAGCTACTAATTTGACGTCATCTGCAAATAGGAGCACATTTCCACCAATCATTTCTGACATGTCGTTGATATAGAGTAGAAAGAGAATAGGACCCAGCACAGAGCCTTGAGGAAGACCATTGCAAACATCCATTTCAGATGACAGACTGACATTTATGTGAACCCTGTATGTACGATCACCAAGAAAGGATCTTATCCACTTTATAACCGATTCATGGAGACCATAGGCGTTGAGTTTATATAAAAGTAAGCGGTGATTGACAGAGTCAAAGAATTCGGCAAAGTCGCAAAAAACAATGTCAACAGTATTCTCCATCGTCTATTATACTTGTAACCCATTCTTCCATCACACTGATGATATTAATTTATAATTATTAATTTTAAAACATCTCTAAATAAGAAATATAAATAATTTAAACTTTTTAATATTACATTCTCCCCCCCACCTGTACCCCCAAAAAATCACGATTAATAAAAACAAAGTAAAAAGCAAGAAATATTTTGTCTTTAATATGGGATTTAAGTTAAATAATCCTATCAATAAAATTGATAGGATTATTTAATTGATCATTTATTTTTATTTTTTTTATTCATACCTTTATTCAATTCTCTTTCCAACAATATAACATTTCTTTTGGTACATCAACTAAATTATGAGAAAACCTATTTTAACTATGGGGAGGACACTGGAGGGAGAGGGGGAGGGGTTAATGCGTAAAACCAAAATTAAGCAAAAACTCATTTTGCCTATTAAATTTAGAGTAAACATTTATTTAAGTAAAAGTGCTTCTTTTATTACTTCATATTCCAAAGTTTTATTAAAATCGGACTAGTAATTTATTTTAGCTGGCTTTTTGAAAAAAACGTTCCTGCGATCATCTACTTTTTGGCATAGACAATAATTGGCAATTTTTTTTATTTTTTACTTTCCATAACGTTCGGGGGGTCAGGCAGATACTTTATCTGTCCTAACTTTTCTGTGGGCATGGTAGTGCCCATATCCCCTCCAGGTCACATACAGCACCTGGTGTTCCCAAATGGTCACCCATTTAGCATTGGACAGGCTCAACGTTGCTTAACTTCGGTGATCTAACGGGAACTGGTGTGTCAACGTGATTATGCGGTACAATGTCCATGACACAAAAATCATCATTACACCCAATTAGCAAAAAAAAGAAAGAAAAAAAAAAGAGAAGCTAATCCCAATTGTACTATTATTTAACCTGATCTTTCTTCGATCAGACCCGAGAAGGGTGGGGGAGATCTGATCGAATGAAGTAACTTGTATCTGTGAGAAGACAGTGTCTGAGGGTAAATTGTACCAAGGAAACAAAAGACTTCATCACTACTTCATGTTACTAAATATTAGTTTTTGGGTACTAATTTTGAAACTAGCAGCGACTCAAAACTGTACTTCATGCGACCCCTCTTTGCCTAACTAAGTTTACAAGTTTACAAACAAGGGTGAAAAATCTGACGGGGTCCAAATTAAGGAAGCACTACTCACAGCCTTTGCTGATGACAGATTTATGCCGTATGAAAAGTTTGAAGCACATGTGTTGCGTCCGGGTGAGACCATTAATGTGTCCCTGGCAAATTGACTGACTTTTACTCCAGATCTGAAATGGAAAATTTACATCAGATCTGTTGCTAAGGTCGCTGTAAAAATGATTGGATCATTCTATCGCTCCGTAAAGTAACTCACTCCTAATGCAATCCTCTACCTGTATAAGAGCCAGATATGGCCCCTGATGGAGTTGTCACATGGTGGGAGGTGCCGCTCAGAACACTCTCTTCTGCCTCTACAAAGCTGGTATCTCTTTCGCTTTCACAATTCTGACATCATTCTTATCAGACGCATTTCACTAACCTAAGTAGCAGTCATCTTTCAGACTTTCACGATTCTGGTCACATTTTTTTTGTTTTTTTTAATGGAAATCGCTCCAGACAAGGCATGAAACCACTTGATATAAGAAGCTAAAAAAGAAAAAAATACTGCTTCAAGATCAACGATAAGTGTCATATGTATAGATTCCGACCCAGAAAACAGCAATTCTTCCGCCTTTGTCAGAAACATCGCTCGTGAAATGTGAGGACTAAATAAGGGAAGTAAGAGTTACAAAATTGACGAAAGTAAAATCATGGTCCACTTTATACTCTTTTAACCTGTTAGATGAGACTCCCAGGTAGTTGCATTTACGTGTACCTTACCCATGCACATCTCTATTTGTTTATCCTGGCAATACATGTTTTTTTTTTTATTGTATTTGGAAATTTAATGTAGCTTTTTAACATAGCTTTTCTGTTAGTAACTACGTTTCTGATCCCCCCTCCCCTTTATGTATCATGCTCATATAGCCCTCTTATGTTTATCTTTGACAAGCCGTCGCTGTGAGAATAGATAAAGTTTGAGGGCACAGCGGTATTAAACAGTCTAGCAAACAAAATGTGCATACCAGCAATAAGTTTAATACAAGTTTTATGAAACGTGTTGTGTCTGTTGACCCGAATAATTTACCAAAATGTTATTAACGAATAATGTCAGTAAAAATAAACACAAAAATAATACATATGCAGACAGTCAAAAAGGCAAAGTGGTCGTAAACAGTCTAGCAAGCATAATCCAACCGTTTCTTCAACATTACTCTTTTTAATTTTCTTCCGACCACCATGTGGTAACGTAGATAACAGAATATGCAAAATAGCGACCGTCTGTTTGGGAAGAAACTCAAAAACGTAGTCACTACAAAATCATAGAAATAGAATATTAGATACTAACCAGCAAAAAAATGCTAACGAAGCCCCCCACCCCCCACCCGCATCGCTATGTTAAGAATGGTTTTCTAAATAATAATGCTATTATTTCAGCACGGTCTGTAAACTACAGAAGTACCCATTATTTTTTAGTTTATTTACTTATAAGTCGCCACTTAACAAGACTAAAAACCACCCGAGGATAAGGGTCGATGAGATAGGTAGATTGTCAGTTGAATGATGAAGAATATTATGAGAGGATTGAAAATCATGAATGGGATGAATAAATCTTGATGACTTATGAGGATGGTTTATGACAAGTATTTATTGACATTATATTTGAAGAGGACCATGTTGTAGACCTCAGGGAAGGAATATTTACTTGAACTTACATCTGTTTTTGTCATGTTAAATATTTACAAGTTAATTTAGTTTAGAATCTCCGTTTTTGTTGTTTAATGCAACATATGAAAGACGCGTTATTTTTTTTTTCGGAGTAGGGGGTGGACTCTGCAGCCTAGTGCGGCATTCACCCTGGGCGAGTTGAGTCAACTTTCTCCCAAGGAGGAAGTTTCTAGGGAATATTAAATTTACAAACGGTCCCCAGTCACATGTATATCCTGATCAGGGGAGATTATTTTGCCGGGAAGTGTCGTCATCCTTCCCCATACAACACCTGATATTCGCGAATGGTCACCCATCTGGTACCAACCCGCCTCAACGTCACTTCGATTATTTATTGAGAACTGGTGTGTCAATGTGATTATGACGCATATGCCGTTTATGTTAGAGCTGCCAATTAGCTATAAATATTAGGTCAATCAATCATTAACTTAATCTATAATATATGAATCATGTTGTATTTGTGTCTCGGAACACAATTCAAAACAAAGCCCTGTACCAGGATCAAACCAAACTTTTCTCGTGTAAAAGTTTAAAAGGAATGCATTGATAGTATGAATTATGTAATACTTTTTTGCATGTTTGCTTTTTTACAATAACAACGTGGGGTCTGCGTTCGCGCTGGGCATGCATAAACAGCAAAGGCGACGTTTCACTTTATTTTTTCAAACGTTAGAAATTATGGAAATTAAAATTATATATATATATATATATATATATATAAGTCATTTGTGGTTCAGGTTGTACACAGGAGAGTACACATGGGGATCCTCGTTCGTTCCCTGGATAACGAGAGTGGAAGAAGGTAAGAAGGGGAGGGGGGGGTCAGGTAATAAAAAAAAAAGTAAAATGGACTTAAAAAAAAAAAGAAGCGTTTTTAGAATAAATAAGTACTTACGATGATTTGTGGCCTGTTGTGATGATGCCTGACCCGTTGAGTCAGTTTGTTGCTTTTTCTTTTTAAACATTGCGACTTCGATGCAGAAACAGCTGAAGAGGGGCATGGGGGACCTGGAAAAGATGAGTCATCAGTTCGAGAGCGTGTAAACCAACAGCGATCGTTTCCTTCTCTGTCGTACCACATAGGGGGTAGAGAGGGCCAGTTTGTCTTTCAATTAACGGTTGTTGCGTCACAATCGTTTTTCTTTCTTTCTTTTCTAGACACTTTCTCTGTCCTTATTTATTTATTTTATTTTTATTTACCAGAATTCAATTGCTCGTTCTTTACTTGTTTTAAGCCATGGTATTACGCGGAGAGCGAGTGACGAGGGAGGGGGGCTAAAATAACCGCAGGCTGTTTTAACAACTCGCTGACGAGTAAGGACTTAACAATAATGATTTATTACTTACTGTTGAGTGAGTGCAAGCGATAAAGAAAGAAAACTACCGTTCAAGGTGAAAACATGATATATATATATATATATATATATATATATATATATATATATACACACACACATATATATACATACACACATGATATATATATATACACACACATATATATACATACACACATGATATATATATATATATATATATATATACACACATATATATATATATATACATACACACATGATATATATATATATATATATACATACACACATGATATATATATATATATATACATACACACATGATATATATATATATATATACACACATACATGATATATATATACATACACACATGATATATATATATATACATACACACATGATATATATATACATACACACATATATACATACACAAATGATATATATATATACATACACACATGATATATATATATATACACACATATCGTGTATATATATATATATATATATATATACATGATGTATATATATATATATACATGATGTATATATACATGATGTATATATATATACATGATGTATATATATATATATACATGATGTATATATACATGATGTATATATATATACATGATGTATATATATATACATGATGTATATATATATATACATGATGTATATATATATATACATGATGTATATATATATACATGATGTATATATATATATACATGATGTATATATATATATACATGATGTATATATATACATGATGTATATATATATACATGATGTATATATATATACATGATGTATATATATATATATACATGATGTATATATATATACATGATGTATATATATATATACATGATGTATATATATATATATACATGATGTGTATATATATATATACATGATGTATATATATATATATACATGATGTATATATATATATACATGATGTATATATATATATATACATGATGTGTATATATATATATATACATGATGTATATATATATATATATATACATGATGTATATATATATATATACATGATGTATATATATATATATACATGATGTATATATATATATATATACATGATGTATATATATATATATACATGATGTATATATATATATATACATGATGTATATATATATATATACATGATGTATATATATAGATGTATATATATATATATACATGATGTATATATATAGATGTATATATATATATATACATGATGTATATATATAGATATATACATATATATATATCGTGTGTATATATATATATAATGCACTTTTCTCCCATGTATTAGAGCACGATCATGCTTTCAAATTTGAACAGGCCAAAATCACCAAATACATTCATAACAAAGCTTGGCGAAGACTACTGGAAACTGCACTAATCACAGCCTCCAACACCAATCAGACAACGAAATGGCTTCTACAATCTATTCCCCTTAATAAGCAAAATTATCCTAACCGAACAAAAACCAAACCTAGATCATGGCCAACCATTTCTTCTCTTCGCCCTTAATTGTACTTATATACAAGTCCCCGCATACACACTCATGCACAAACATACATTTTCATTCATCACGAATCTAAACCACTTAACCACAAATAACAGCCTCACCATTGAACACAATCTTGACATCCTCACAAATATTTAGATATTTAAACCCCTTTTGCCCTCAATTTAATTTCAAACCATCAACACTGCCTGCACAAAACAACATTTCACCTATTTCTCACCAAAATTAATATCACTTTTCTCCTTCTCTTTCTTTTTCTTTCTTTCCTTCCCCTCATTGTCATATTCTCAGCACATTTCAACACTTTCCTTCTAACTTACTTATATCCACACATTCCTGACATAGCCAGCTGGTCAAATACTCCTACTCTCCAAAAATTTCACACCTAACCACAAGAAAATCTCCCCTATCCCCCCTCACCCATTTCACCCTTTCGACTACTTCTTTCACACTCGTACCCACCCACATCTCCCACTTTCAAATCACCTTAATTTCTTCAAATCTTTTCTAAAAATATGACACTACCTATACACCAAAAACACAGATCCTCCCCCTCCCCTCCTCTTTCCCCACCCTCCACTTTTTCACTCACCGCCATCAACATTAATTTCATTCACTCCAACCCCTCCACTTTTTCACTCACAGCCATCTACATTAATTTCATTCCCTGCCACCGACTTCTCTCAGCCCGGACCTCGGTCCTGCGCTCCCAGTAGTGGCTACTACTTGTCCTCATTAACCCATCATGTCAACCCAATATTTTCATGTACTTGCATGACATTATTTGTAAGACTTCCTCAGGATGATAATTTTAAGATTTGGTTTCTCATGATTAAAATAATTTTCATGCAAGTAAAAATAATAAAGGAGTTCATGTAGAGGGTAGTACCTTTCTGCGATGGCCTTCAGTGGTGTTCTCATCTGGTCCTCATGCCCCCAGCACTATGTTATGCGAGAAATCAAATCAAATCAAAAAATATACTTTAAAAGGGTTTTCCAGTATTCGCAATTCCTGAAAATCCAGTTGGAATTTGAGCTGAAAAGGTGGAGCTTTAGCTCTGAGGACAAATGGATAGACAATAAATTGTGGTCGAGTATAATTTAAAACTATCGTAGGGATTACGTTAACAGTTCTTGAGCATTTAGTTGAAATTGGGTCTGGAATGGTGAAGTCTTTACTGCACCACCACAGACAGACATGCAGGCAGACATCAACTCTTATCACAGAAATTGGCATCATTATCATCTGGCTTTTCGTCCCGCAGGGTAGTCAAAAAGTTTGCTGGCTATAAGCGTTCTCCTCAGTAACACTCATTTCTTAATCTGCTAAATTTTTGTCAAAAGATTTTTTTACTGTACTTTTAATATTCACCATTTGTGAATAAATGTGCTTAAATCTCTCATCTCGATTTTTTTGCCTACTTATAGAGTGGTCGGAAAGGTTTGTTATTCCTAAAAAAAAGTAATAGAAAGAAAAAAAGAAAAAGATTTTGGTCCTCGGGTTCAAATATGCGTGCACACAGAACGAGAGGGGAGTGGGAACTCTTTCTCAGGACTTCTGTAAAGATGAAGAGACAGGTGACAAACACTTTGTGAAAGAACGGAAGGCTAACACAAGTTAAGAGATTAAAATGGCACGGTTTATTTTTATAAAATATATAAGTAAGGGCAGGATATAAAAACAAAACAAAAATAGTAAAGGATGGGATTTTAACAAATACTTAACTAGACAGAGCAAAGATATATATACATATAATGTAAAAAAAACAAAAAAACTCAGCTTGAGAGAAAGACAGGGACTGACTTACAAATTACTTGTGCACCTTCAAACTTCATGAGAATAAAATGTTTGAATCTTCGACATATATAAACAGTTGTGGCTGCGTTGGATGAGTCCAAGTGATTCTTCTCTGCTTCGCCGACTATCTTTTAAGATACCTTTGGCATTCAGTGAGGTGTATTCAAGGCGTTTTCTTTGTTGGTGTTCATATCAGTATCAAACAATTTAACGGTTTCCAAGGTGCAGGAACTTTGCACAAATACTCCTTTGAAGTTTCTTTTCTTGGTGGTTTTCGCGTTTCATCTGTCATAGTCTGGAGCAGCGAATTTCGCTTCCTCTATAAATCTGGCCCCTAATTCCCAGTAACCCCTTACATCACAGTGGCAATGTGCCTTTTTCGGGGGTTAATATAAGTAAAAAAAATAAAACAAACATTTTTGGAGAACCCTGTATACTGCTGTTAATGATAAATAATACCCCTCTACTCGAGAGGACAGACCCTCAAGTTGAAGGACACACCCAGTATTACGTAAATGGAGTCTAGAGATTAGAGTTCACACTATTTCAATACATTTTTAAGTAAAATTTTACGCCCATTTGTAATTGAAACAAACTCTAAAAAAAGAATCAATTTTGCTGAAACTTTTTTTATAAAGAACTAGAAGAATACCCGTCCCAGGACAGGCAAAATGAACTCCCCCCCAAACAGAAAAGTTTTGCACCACTTTTATGTCACCTTACAAATATTAAAATCAACATATAATGATAATAAGACTTATTCTAGAATCCTTATTCCAATTTTGATTAAAATTCATTACATGACTTTACTTCTAGAAAATGTCTAAAATTTAAGGGGTCTTAAGAAGAATTTAAAATTCAGAGAATCTTACTTCATTGAATTGGTGTCTAATGACGATGGATCAAATTTAATACAGATCTGATATATTTGAATTTTCAAATGGGAGGTTGTTCCCATATTATGCCCCTAAAAACCCTTTAAAATACTCCAAAGAAACTCAAATTTGAGGAATATTTATTAATTGACGTCCAATACCTATTATTAAAATTTCACAAAAATCGAAGGTGTTGGAAGTTTCACAAAGGGCTTCCACTCCCTTTTTACCCTCTTTGCATAGAACTAAACAAAATATAGCCCACATTACGATCCCTTACGCCTAGCAGCCGTGCTTCAAAATTCATAATGATCAGTTAATTAGTTTAGGAGTGAAATATATAAACATATATATAACATAGAGGTCAACTCGTTCCTTAGCCGTTTCACTGGGAGCAGGGTGTAGTATGACACACTTCATCTTTTCTGTCCTCTGTCAGTGAGGGAGTGGTCCTTCTAGACTGGGGCAATTTAAATTTTTGTTCTAATCCAGAGTGCCCTATTTGGGGGAGCTGGATTTTTTCCACATTAAAAACTGACCTTGTGTCTAACTCGGCCCTCATGGCGAGACAAGTAAATAAGAACTCTGATCTGATGCAATCTACGATAGAAAGATAGTGAGGTCTGTGATAGAGTTCATTTGGAAAGTAGAGCTCTCTCTCTTTTTCGACTGAAGATAACTTTTGTTGAATTTTGTGACAATAAAGAGGAACACTCACCATCAGGAAAAAGAATGAGGTGCTTCGCATGTCGTGTATGCTGATTTAAAAAGGGCTTCTCTTCATAGGTGCAGGTGTTTATGGTGGTCTGATTTGCATATGTGGATATCAGGTGATATAAATGAAGAGGACAGCTGAGAAAGAGGGGAAGCGATTTGGATTGGAGAGAGAAAGGCAGAGAGAAAGTGGGTTGCACGAAATTCGGTTGAAAATTGAATCACAGTCAAAACTTTTTTTTTTTAATTATTTTTTTTTTCTGGCACAGTTAGTTAACAAATTTCTATAACCTTAGATCACCTCACAGGTAGTTCGTTTCTAATCCGGTTTTATGGTCTAAACAACCCCTGTAACAGGACACTAGTCTGTCGCCAGTTATGCACACAGAAAGGCTGGTTGGTATGCATTTATAGACCTGGGCAGAGTGTTCGCTTACAGCACATCAAATGAGCAAATGGTCACCCATCGAAGTATTAATGAGGCTCCACATCTCTTAACTTTGCAACTTGTGTATAAACATGATTTAACTGTAATCCCTAGCATAGATCTGTATAAATGAGGGTGAAGAGCGTTTATTGGTTGATAAGTATTATTGTATTTTTTGTGTTACTAATGAGTCACCACTTATTCAGGCTAAAAGCCACTCGAGGATCAGGACGCCCCCCCCCCTCAAAAGATGAAGAAATGATTAGAAAAAAGGCGAAGAAGGATAGGTAACAAGACAATGGTAGGAAATGACTCACCAACGCAGATAAAGGCGATCGGAGACAGTAGGACGCCTCACAGTTGGTGGTCAACTTCCGCCCATCAGTCACTCTGGGACAAAGATGTTTTAGGATTCAAAATTGTTTACGACAGTTCAGTTTTAAGACGGTTTAGTTTATGGGAGTTGACGAGTTTTAGTTAGTGTGAAAGTTTTGCGGCTTGTAGAGGAGGCGATCAGAGCAGATCGGGCAGAGCCTTAGCAGACCTGACATGAACTGACGATTTCGAACACCGACAATGGGAGCCTCGACAATCTGCAATGGTGTCACACACAACCAGAGTACAACTGGTTTATACACAATCTATCTGAGTTTGTAATCGTTCTTGTGAGTCTACGTTGTTTTGTTTTATCAACTTGTAAACCCGTGCTTACGCCCTCGGCAATCACCAATAGACGACATGGTCAGAATAAGAACGAAAGAAGATGAACAAGAAGAAAACCATGGCACGCACAACGTTACGATTGGTGGTTGGCGAGAGGGCAGCATGTGGTCGTACACGGGGTTAATGAGGTGGATGGATTGTCAGTTGAATAATTGAAGATATTATGAGAGGATTGAAACTGATGAATGGGATGACCAGAGTTTGATTACTTATAAGGAAGGTTTACGATTGTTGACATTGGATTTGGAGATGACCATGTTGTAGTCTTCTGGGAAGTAGTCCTGTGGCAATGTGTTCCACAGATGTGAAAGTTCTTGGAAACTTTGTTCATGTGAATTGTGTTTGATGTTAGGCACATGGAGAAAGAAAGGAAAATTCATTATAGCTGTGGTAGGAAGACGGTTTCCTGCTGTGAATGTCTTACAAGGACGAACCAGAGGAAGTGTCTGCAGAGTCTATCGGTGAAAAGATGATTTTAGCCATTTAACCTTTTAAGTAAGCCTGACACTGAATTGCAACAACACACACACACACACACACACACACACACACACACACACACACACACACACACACACACACACACGCGCACGCACGCACACCTTCCATTCCGACAATTGTAATTCAAATTGAGCCATGCTAAATCTGCAGCCAATTATGCCGTCGCCTTCTATGAGATTCTTGCTGCTAATTTGCATCTAATATGACGTATGTTGCGATTTGAGTTTAGTGAGAATGCATTCATCAAAACTGACAAAAAATAGTGAAATGGATTAATCATAGCATGTATTCAAGATGGCGGCCATCAATTATGCACATTCGAGTAAACTAATTTGCATATTTTGAAATTATATTGTATATGCAATGATAATAATCTTATTCCAAAAGTGTCTATCATAAATAGTTACAATGCTATTAACATCCTTAAAATAGCATATCAGTCCTATTAATATCCTAAAATGATTGACATGATCGATACTACTTTTCCACTAATACTCTTGGGAAAGGCATACATCAAAAATTTTAATCCAGCTATGGATAGAATTAGCAACTTGTCTTCAATTAAGCACATATAATAAGTAGTTTATAATAGGTATATATATATATATATATACAATGTTTTGCATTGAATTACCCCCAAAAAGGATTGATATGATGTAAAAATAGACTTTTTGTTTCTGCAATAAATGACCCCAAAATTGTTATGTCGTGAACTGAATTATCTCCCTTTTGTCTTTCATAAAATGTAGCACAATGGGGACCGATTCTTTGATGGCCGCAAGATTAAATGGATACCAACTTCTCATGTAGACTGTTGAGAAAGGTATGAATTTACGATTTTTCTCCAGCTATGGGTAAAAATAGCAACTTTCCTTTAATTAATCGCCTATTGCAGCCATGGTGAAGACCATTTCCATAGATGTTACAAGTATTAGTGGTCATCGTCAACATCATACTCCCAACCAATGTCATATTTACTGCCATTTAAGATACTTTTGTCAGAATCTTTTTTATGCAAATACAATGAAAAATAAACATGCTCAGATTTGTATAGATACTAGCTGAAACACCTGCTCCGTGACAAGTTACCAAAATACTTCAAAGCAATTCAAAAAACATACTACTCTGCTAAGAAGTGTGTCACACGACTGAAGTTATGGGATTAAAATAGGTTTTATTTTGTGTAGTTAGGCTCTCACGGCAGGGGGGGGGGGATTTTACAATGAGGGAAATTTGCTCAGGTTTTAAGGAAATGTATAATTTTGTGTCTTTTATTTATGGTTTAAATCTCATTAACAAAGATTTGGGGTGGGGGGGGGGGGCTCTTGCTTCTCCATGGCCTCCTGTATAAGAAACAAATAAATATGTCTCCATTTAGGACAATCTGCATTATTGTATCAAATTTCAGGTTCAGAGGTCTAATATCTGAAAATTACTCAATGGGAAGACAGATCAAACAGACCCGTGTTTCTTATATATTAGTTAGGTTCTCCTTGGCATCATTCTGACAACTTAGGGGCTGACTTGACTCATCAGACCCTTTTTTGTTGGAATAAAATATGGTTCGGGTCGGTTCTAGAAGGTACACCCTATTATTGCTGATCGCCTGAGACGGCTCTATGGGTCAGTTCTCGGCTATTCTTTTACACAATCAGAAGCTAATTTTTCCCACTTTTCCGGCCTTATGCAACATCTTGCTTCAGTGGAAAGAGAGTAAATACCCAGGAGTACAATGGAGTTCTGTGCCTCAGATTTGTCCGTGGACGAATTTGTCACGTGAATTGAGATTTTATGGTTCTTTGATACCATATCAGTCTGTTCTAAGATGTCTGTTTTTCAATTTTCGTTTGAGAGCATTATTGACAGTTAAAAGTCTTCAGTAATTTGCACAGTAGCTCATGTTATATCCACATATTTTGCCCCATAAAGCATAAAAAAGGAACAGGGGACTTGTTGGCACATGTTCCCCTACACATAAAGAAAAACGGTGCAGACGGGCAACAATTGTCAAAAGGGATCAACAGGAAGTTCGACAGACAGGCTTTTATAATTCAGCCCACGCATTTGCAGGGGCGGAGGATTCAACCAATCAAATGGGAGAATACTGTTGCTATGCAAACGTAATACCCAAGAAGCAGGAAAATGGAGAGAAAAAGAAAGGAAAAAAAAATTCGTCGAGCAGCGTCCAGAACAGACGTATATTTTTGACTGGCAGCTCACCAAGCAGCCAAGGCAAATAATTATTCCAAAATAGGAAAAGTTAATTCGAAAATTAACGGCTGAAAACACCACGAGGTATAACCCCGAATTTACCAGACAAAAAAAAAAAAAATATAGCTCTGTTAAGAACGGACCATAGAATCTAAAATTCTTTTAAAATATCCTTCCCTCCGCCGTCAAACCAAAAAGGTATGTGTTTACGACATAAGGACAAAAAAAAAATACCATATTAATTCGTTCTAAAATTGAACTTTCATATTGTTATATATTGTTGTGTTAAATGATCTCATTCAATCGTTCCCCGCGATTTTAGCACATTTACCTTCACATCTCGATCTCCCGTGGGAGGAGGAGGAGGACTTCTCATTTGTTTTCCTCGAATTACGTAAGGAAAAAGACTTTCCTATTTTCATTTTCCATAAAGGCTATAAGCCTTCTTAATTGCTATATTTGACCTTTTAATTCTTATCCTGACTGATCAACTTTCTCGGAATAACTAAAACCAGCCTCTTATAAAGAACTCCGTTTGTGCAGAAAGAATATTAGTTGATCTTTTTAAAAATAAATACTTGTTATGTATTTTTAATTTGTTTTGGTTGTTTATAAAATATATGATTATAATTTGTGATACGATGTGTTATTCATTTTTATGGAGTACAGGTTGTTTTCCTTTCATCCCGTTTTCAACCTTTTCACATTCTTACATTCGTGGCTGAATTACGTATATGTAACGTTCAGTGTCCTAGTACCACAATTATAACACTAACAGCTCCGCAATTGGATCCAGTACTAATGAAATTCAAGAGGAACCACTTCAGTTTCAGCCCTTACTCTTCTACTGCATTTCTGAAGTGTTGGGGCTTCTCCATCACGAGGGTTGTATAAATACTGGTGTCATCTACTTTTTGATCCAACACTTATCGTTTCTTTTCATCCAGATCCAATATGATGCTTTCTCTGCTGCTTCTTGTACACCCGTCATAAAGTTATTTACTTCTGCGTTTGTTCAACAAAAATGATGCTGCAGTATGCTATTGCTCAATCCTCAAGCACCCGCAGCCAAATGATAATATTCCACATTCCACATTCCATCCTTTTTCCTGCCACTTGGTCAGTAGATCACCATATCTTTCACCTTTCCTATCTTCTGCAATTACAAAATTATCCTCCCAGGGTACAGTCAGCTCCACCATAATTCCAACCTTCTTTTCCTCATTCTACACTACAAGGTCAGATGTCTGCTGTGTAAGGACCAGTGGGAAGATCAACGTATTATTGAGATCTACTGCCAAGTTCCATTTTCTTTGCCATCTTTCATCGGTTAACTGTATCCTTGAATAACTTTAAGCCATGCATGTTGCTCCAGCTTTATGGAAATTCATCTTTTTAATCTTCTCTATTTTTGGTAATTCTCCTTCATTAAACTTCTTTATTTTCTGATGTAGTAATTTTTTCTTGAATTTTGAAGAGTCACGATATAGTAAACAAGTCCGTCATAATGTCTACGTCATGACCTTTCGAAATTCAAAAGTGATTTTGAAACCTTGAAATTTTCTTTGAGTCAATAATCTAGCTTGAATTAAAGGTATTTTTAAAAACTTTTATTCACCCCCAAACATTTAAGGGCTACTGTGAATTAGGAGACAGATTTATAGGGGCAGCAAGATGTTTGTTCACATTATGGCTCATTTGTGCTCCGAAATCAAAGGAAAACATGAATTTTCCGAATGCATCCCTGTCATATCAAAGAACCGATTTCACTTTGGTAAAATCATAAGTTATGTTGAATATGTTTCAGTAATTATTATTTGTCATCCGGACTATTCTCATCTTGGTTGTCATTTTCACAATGTTTTGGCTGATGTAGCCTCCGACCTTCTCCAGCCAGGGGTATCTTTTTGAAATCGGGAATAATTTTTATGTCGGACTCGAGAACTTATCAGAAATTCCGATGCACCTAAAGAATGTCGGAGGTTACATCGGCCGAAACGTTGTGAGAATAACATTGAAGATGAGAATAGTAGTTTGAATAATCCATCTTCATCTAAAAAATTCTGGAATAATTATTGTTTTACTAGCAGGGATATCTGATGTTGCTCGGGGTTGAACGAGAAACACTGTGTCCTTTTTCACTATATTCATAAATCATATTACTTTCTCTTTTTTTTGTTACTGTCCCCGTTTCACCCCCTAACATAGTCGGAAGAAGCTGAAATTTGGAAAACTCTACAAATTAAAATCTTATACATATGGTTTAAATTTCATTAAAATCGGATATATGTATCTGATGTTTTAAGGGAGTTCTGCCCCTATCGCCCCCTTAGAGATTCAGGACTACTTCTATTATCTTCCTCAGACAATTTTATACATATCATTTAAAGTTCATCAAAATAGGATATTTTTGAAGTTTTAAGGGAGGTTCCACACACAAAGCTCCCTTAAAGGGAGCACTTAGAGATTCTGACCACTTCCATTGTCTTCCCTGGAAAACTTTATATATGAATACACTTTTAGTTTTTATGTAGATTCTCTAACTTTTCTTTATATATGAAACACACAGAGACATTTATATATAGATTTGGTCCCTCACAAACTTACCTGACATGCTTTGTTGCACATTCCACCTGATTACGCCGAGCACGTTGGTTATATTTAGTGCTTGAAAAGACACGTGGGAAAGAGAATAAAGCAATTGTTTTATTGTCTTTTCCTTTTCTCGCTTCTAATTTTATTCCATTTTTTTTCTTTTTTCGATTAGCATAAAACTACGATCTGAAGTACTTGTCGACGTAGGTTATAATTATCATCTTAAAAATTACATCCCTTAAATTTCTTTTATAAAGCTTTACTAAGATGAATCTTAGCTTTTATTACTTATATATTAAATATCTGTACCTATCCGACGTTGCCCAGAAGTAAAAGAAGAAAATGACTGACTTGTTTATAAAGAAATAGAAATTAATTTTGTTGAATTTTGTAATCAAATTATTTTTGAAATAGAAATTTCTAAAAATTTCGTTTTATTATTTGACACTAAGCGATTTTATTAATGTGTAATTAATATGGAGTCGGGATAGTCGCATACTTTAATTAATGTATGTATTTGATTTTAAAGAACTCAAGGGAGAGAACTCAGTATAATTGCACACAAAAACTTTAATCTGTGTCAGTGAGTTAGGGAAAATGTCTTCATGCTAACATTTTTCTTAACAAGAATAAGTATTTTCAGAAAAGTTGAAGCAAAATAAATATATTCGTGTCAATAACATAGTGGAAGGAAAAATATTTTGAAAATAGGCTAGTCCGAATCAAATATCGATATATCAGACAAACTGCTATTTGGGTTTGACTTTGAAAATCCGACAAGATAACTTATATGATAGTGGTAATCGCAGCCTTTTGTATCAATCTAATAATTATTTTTTCTCTTTTTCTCCCCTCTTTGTCTCATCATTATTGTTTTTCTTTTCTTACTAATGAGTCATCGCTTATCCAGGTCCAAAAGCCACTCGAGGATAAGGGTTAATGAGTTTGTCAGGTGGACGGTGAGACAACACCGTGATGACTGGTAACGATGGCTGAAACTGGGCAGAATTTGATTATATAAGAGGACGGCTCAACAAGAATTTGTTTACATTGGACTTGAAAATGACTATGTTGTAGTCAGCTGGGAAGCAGCCCCGCGTTATTGTGTTCCACAGACAGCAGTTATAGAAAAGAAACTTTGCTTGTGAAAGTTCCGTTTAGTTTTAGGTACACAGAGGGAGAAAGGGGAATTAGTGATAGTGGTTGTAGCTAGATGAGTTTTGTTGTGAATGTTTTACAGGGGAGGGGAACATAGACTGGGGGGTCAATCGAGCACCTACCATGAAAATGACAATAGAGCAAAGAAAGACTAGCGACATCCCTTTTGTAAGAAAGTGACTGCAAGGAAGAGAAGAGGACATCCCCCACTAGATTTTGAAGTCAGTTTTGTGCTCTGTTCTATCTCACTCTTTGTCTATGTCTGCCATATTAGCCTGTTTCTCCCTTTTTTGTTCATTGACCAAATTCTAAAACTATGAATCTGCTTTGTTTTGTATCTGTATTTCTCTACCACCTAAATTTAAAAAATTAAAATGTTGATTTTTTTAATCCATGGAATTCCAATGCATTCTTTAAATCCATAAAGCTGAAAGTAAATCTATAAAAATTATAACTATTATCATACACACACATATGTATATTTAGTATATATTTTTTATTTATTATTAATGTTTTGGCTACACATGTGCAGGCATGTTTCAGCCAAAGCCTTATTTAGACTGGGCCTCATCAGGCTAAGTTGTTATGATGAAAACAAAAGGAAGAATATACATAAGTTAGGTATGTGTATAGGTTTATATATTTGTATCTACAGGATTCACTCTTAAAACTAATTAACCATTATTATGAATTTTGGAACACAGCTGCTAGGCATAAGGTGTTGTAATGTGGGCTATATTTACTTTAATTTAGTTTTATATAAGGAGGATGGAATCCCTTTTTGAAAATTCCGACACCTCCGATTTTTGTATAACTTTAATAATAGGTACTGGACATCAATTAATAAATATTCCTCAAATTTGAGTTTCTTTGGGCACAACCCCACATTTGAAAATTCAAATATTTCAGATTTGCATTAAATCTGATCCATAGTCGTTAGACACCAATTAAGCAATTTCAATTTCTTAAGACCCCTTCAGCTTACAGCTTCAATTTTAAACATTTTCTAGAAGTAAAATAATGTAATAGATTTTGATCAAAATTGGAATAAGGATTCTAGAGTTAAGGTTTAGTATGTTGATAACATTAAGTGATGCAAGTCAAACTATTTAATGTTACCTGTCCTGTGAATTTAGCACTTTGGTGTAAATACGTCTTTCCAGTCTTTTTAAAAATTCCTATTCTTCATACATCATTCTTATCTTGGCTCATCATTTTTAATTCATGATGGCTATGAACACGAAATTAGCAAGTCAGGTTCAGATCTGTCGTCTTTGCTGCATTCATATGTGTATGAACCATCACTACTCTCCAATAAAGATTCGTCTCTAAGAGGTATCTTGGTTGGATTTGTTTCCCACAGCAGCAAGATGTGGCACAAGGTCGTAAAGTGGAAAAAAAAACCCAGCTCCCCACGAGGGAGGCAGCACTTTGGTTGGGTACAAAATTAGTGGAGAACAGTTCCATCGGCATTACCCAATAGGAGCACCTCAGGTAATCGTCAATAAACCAACCCTAACCTCCAGAAGGAAAAGGTAATGCCTGGCAGGGTGCACCCCCTTGGACCTAAGCGAACTGTACTTCATTACGAGAAAAAGATCTGCAAACCAGCCATTTGATTGTTAGGTTTTATGGCATGTCAACCGTCATTGGGTCATTTTATGCCGAAACCATACACATGTTTCTGTATACAATTAGTTTGTAGATTAATTTGTTTTATGGGTGTATATTTTGTAAACAAAAAGTCTTTAAAGAATAGTTTTTATTCAACCCGTAGATGCAACCCTGACAGGTACTACCACTCTTCCGGGAGTGGTGGTAACTGAAGGGTGACTCGACACTCCCCAAATTGGGGGCTCACCACTGGATTCAGTTTTATGTCATATCAAGGATGGTTGGGAAATAGGGAAGGCAGGAAAATGGTAGAAAGAGCAGGGAAACATGGATTTTAGGGTAGTCAGATGGGGAGAGGCGAACACCTTGCTAAAGGGTGTCCAATGCTGTTTAATGGCGTGCTCGGGATTGAGAGGTATGTAGGTTTGTTTAAAAATGAAAATTTCTGGATTTCTGTTCAAATTAAGACATCAACATTTTCTAATGTTAATTTTTGTCAACTCAGGATTTGTAAAGAGCAGGACGTGTGCATGTTGTCTTGCGCAGGATGCTCGCATGTCAACTTTGACATGCATGTTGACCTTTTATCTGATGGAATGCATGCATGTCAACTTTTGTTGACTCTTACAGTATGTTTGCATGTTGACTGGTGGAATGCGTGCAGGGTCATTTTGTTGGGATATGCCCATGTTGACTTTTATCGACTCTGGCATTGAAAAGTTTAAATCTCATTATATTTGTTTAATGGTTTTACTATTTATGCCGCCAGCACGACCAGACACAACAACTGCTGCTGCTGCTGCTGCTGTTCTATTCAGGCAACCTCAGCCCATCATCATTCGGGTAATTGAAGCCCGTCAGCCTAAAATATCTGAAAAAAAAAACATTCTTTACTTTTTGCAGAGATTTTTTAATTACGATTCTAATTTTATGTTATGCAGATTGTTTATCGTGTTAAAAAGACAATTTCAATTTTTAGAGAAAACAGTGATTTGTTTTTATTTAAGATTTAGTTCGAACATCTTTGTAAAAAGTAAACAATGTTTTTTGTTTTGTTTTTCAGACTTTATCGAGAATTTATTTTGTCAAATATCTTTTTAGGTCCATATTCGGATTCCATATAATCTTTACGCCTGAAAGTTGTGACTTAATCAGTTTTAGTTTTATTTCAAATGAAATATTTCAGTTATTTTGGGAAGATGGCCAAGATTGGCCGAATGGCGATGGGAATCAGAGGTTGCTCAAAACTACGGACTGAGAATACCCAAATAGGGAATCATCATAATCAGCAGCAGTTGTCATGCTTTGTCGTACTGGCGGGCATAAATAGTAAAACTCTTTGTTTAATGTAAGTAAAAACTGTAGCAGTTACATAACTACAATCTATTTTCTTTTGCACTTGTATGTTCTCACTCACGGAGTGATTAGTACGTGATTCGGTAAGAACTCATTAGCATGTTCTTACTCACATAATGATACATTGGCCAATAAGAACACTTCGCGTAGGTGTCTATTTACACTTCTGCCCAGGCCTGTTTTTCGCAAAAAATATATATATATATATATAGTCTAAAGAAGCTTTAAGTCATTTTAACAAAAAAAAAAGAAGTAAAATGCAGTTTATATATATATATGCATTCAAACTGGAAATATTTTCCTCATAACTTACACGTGCATACCAAAGCACACTACTTTTATCGGACATTACACCCCAGACTTTAATAAGAACAGAAGTACAAGACTAAGTGACAACATGTCGCTTAAAAAAAAGAAAGAAAAAATATTGTCTGTTTTTTTCTGATGAAGATTTTTTTTATGAATCGAAAATTATTTAAAAAAATAAAATCTGCATTGGATTGGTCTCTTTTCCGTTCTAAAAATGACAACTTCAAATGCATTCAAACAGTGGAAATATTTCACTCATAATATATAGTTCCGTTTGAGACGTCTCTGTCACAAGTCGTATATCTCTCTTCTCGCCTCTAGACGAGATGAAAATCAACGGACTCAATTCCATTTCTATAGAACATACATGTCGGCTGAATCCACCTGTCTTAGATTCCTGTTTTCATAACTCTTTCCAACCCAATTCTTTGTGTTGACGAAATTGTTTGAATAAAACTGATTTAAATTGTAGAGAATAAGTTTGTCCTTTTAATCGAAAACTTGGTGACGCTTTTCTTCGTATTCAAACAAAGCCAGTAAGATGGATACAGACGCAGCGACCCTACAACAAAATGGCGATCTCCAACAAGCTTCTCCCTTTACTCTACAAAACAATGAGAAAACTCTTAAATAAAAAATTAAATAAAAAATGACTCATCTGTAGAAACTATTAAATATTCACACTTGCAGGATGCACATATTTGCTAATAGAATAATAAAAAACAAAAACAGACATTTCACAATCGTTTTACTTATACAAGAAACAGATGTGGACATTAAAAATACAAGGTTAACAAATTCCATAGTTTTCATCATTTTCCTAAAATATGTCGGGTCTGATATCTTTTTTTTTTTACTTTATTCATTAAATGCATTTTGTAATATTATTGGTAGGGGAAGACGCTTAAATTAGTCATAAAGTTTACTAAGTTTTCACCAACTCTACTACTATTTCTTTACATGATTCTATTCCTTCATGTCCATACTGTCGATTACTCACCAATTTTACTAGATATGGGAGTTATCTATTTCATAATATTCTTTGAACATTTCTTTAGAAACTCCCAAGATAATTGCGAGTATCCACTATTCCCTGATAAGCAGCCCAACCATATCTCTTTTTAAAGCCTCTCGAATTTCCAAAGTTATACCCGGGAAAAATTCCCTAAATAATTGTATCTACTCCATATTTAATTTTTTTCTTTTTACCTATTTCAGTTTAGTTTAATTCAACAGGTATTGTTTTCGTATTAAATATCCCCAAAAGTGTTGATATACTGAAAAACAGAAAATATAAATAAGTCAATCAATAAATTGTTTATAATAGGTATTGTTTAAAAAGTGTAACCCTTTTCTGGTAAAAAAAAACAGTGTAACCTTTTTCTGGCAAAAAAAAGTGTAACCTTTTTCTGGCAAAAAAAAGTGTAACCCTTTTATGGTAAAAAAAAGTGTAACCCTTTTTCAGGTAAAAAAAGGTGTAACCTTTTTCTGGTAAAAAAAAAGTGTAACCTTTTTTGGTAAAAAAAAAGTGTAACCTTTTTCTGGTAAAAAAAAAGTGTAACCTTTTTCTGGTAAAAAAAAGTGTAACCCTTTTTCTCGTAAAAAAAAAGTGTAACCCTTTTTCTGGTAAAAAAAAGGTGTAACCTTTTTCTGGTAAAAAAAAAAGAAGTGTAACCCTTATTCTGGTAAAAAAAAAAGAAGTGTAACCCTTTTTCTGGTTAAAAAAAGTGTAACCTTTTCTGGTAAAAAAAAGTGTAACCTTTTCTGGTAAAAAAGTGTAACCCTTTTATGGTAAAAAAAAAAGTAACCTTTTTCTGGTAAAAAAAAATGTAATCCTATTATGGTAAAAAAAACTTATAAAAAAAAAACTTAAACCAAATTCATCCATTTTTTTTGTATTATTACCAAAGAGAAATCTGTTTCATAGACGTGCATAGAATTTGAAACCAGCGAGAAAGAAAATCTAAACGTTGTTTCCTTTGTTAATGTATGGCTTCGTCTTTCAGCCGAACATAATGTTGTAAGAGTTCACTTTTTAAATAGATTCTTAAGTTCCATGCGGTTGGTACCATTTTTTTATAAGCACTATTCACCAATTGCCTCTCCTCATTCTTAAAGTGTCTGTGAGTCAAGTTCTTTTTTTCGATTTTTCTCAAGAATTCAAGACAAGAATACCATGCTAGTAAATTTCTAACACCTGACAATATCCTATATCTCTACAAAGCTACCATCCGCCCATGCATGGAGTATTGTTGCCAGATCTGGGTTTTACGCCCTCAAATATATATTTATTAAATTAAGTATGTTTCTATATTTGTATGCACATACCTAAACTAATTAACCAATCATTCATACCTAAACTAATTAACCAATCATTATGAATTTTGGAACACAGCTGTTAGGCATAAGGGGTTGTAATGTAAGCTATATTTAGTTTTATGCAAAAGGCGTTAAAAAAGGGAGGCGAAGCCCTTTGTGAAAATTTAGATAACTCCGATTTTTGTAAGATTTTAACAATAAGTATTAGAAATTAATAAATATTCCTCAAATTTCAGTTTCTTTGGGTTATTTTAAAGGATTTTTAGGAGACATAATATGGGCACAACGTCCCATTTGAGAAGTCAAATATTTCAGATTTGCATTGAATTTGATTCATTATATCTTTATAAGGGACATATATGTGGTGCAAAACTATTCTGTTCGGGGAATTAATTTGACCCGTCCCAGGGCGGGTATTCTTCTAGTATATATATAGTTAGGTACGTGTATGTTTATATATTTGTATGTACAGGATTCACACCAAAAATGATTAACTGATCATTATGGATTTTGGAAAACAGCTGTAAGGAGTAAGGGTGTGTAATGTAGGCTATATTTAATTTAGTTTTATGCAAAGGGGGCAAAGAGGGGGTGGAAGCCCTTCGCGAAAATTCAGATAGTTCCGATTTTGGTGATATTTTAACAACAGGTGTTAGACATCAATTAATAAATATTTCCCAAATATCAATTCATTTGAAGGATCTTAAAAGACTTTTAGGGAACACAATATAAGCACAACCTCCCATTTAAAAATTCAAATATTTTAGATTTGCATTAAATTTCATCCCTAGCCATTGGACACGAATTAAGCAAGATTCCCTTAATTTCAATTTCTTCTTGAGACTTCTTTAGTTTAAGCCTTAAATTTTAGACATTTTCTAGAATCAAAATAATGTAATGGATTTTCATCAAATTGTAGATAGAAAGTTTAGTAACATTATATCTTGATTTTAATCTTTGTAAAGGGACATAAAAGTGGTGCAAAACTGTTCTGGAAAATAAGTTTAGCCGTCCTGAGACGGGTATTCTAATGACAGATCAGAGTATATCATACCAAGCAAAAAAATCTTACATTCTTTTCTGGAAAAATGCAGAGCATACTCGAATAATTCAGAGCATCTAGAAATGCGTGTAAGTTTTCTTTGCTCCGAAATTGACATTAAATCACAGTATGATATAACTGATCTGTAATTTTATTTATTTATAGACCTATTGCAATTTTTTAAATAACAATTTAAAAGTTTAAATATTGAATATTGAGCTTTGGAAAGTGATTATCATAAGAATCGATCTGAACTTTTAAAACTAATGTAAACAGACATCTCACTGCACACCTCCCAACTTAGAATAACACCCTAAACCTACTCCCCAATTTGCAGTAGCCCCTTACGTCTAAAGTGGCGTCCTGCTTTGTTTGGGGTGAAATATCATAAATAAAAAAGAACTATTTTATATTATCATAGAATTTAAGACGGTGGATGGCTGTAGAGTATAAAAATGTTGACAGCAAAGTATTCAAGTGAGTGGCGTTAGGATATCTTTGATTGAAATACGTTTGAATCTGTGTACTCATCCAAGATACTTTATTACCATTATAATTCTGTTCTATTTATTAAACACTATTGAAATCATACTTGAAATTTTCTACAAAATATATTTTAATATATTATTTTTTATCTTATATATATATATATATATATATATATATATATATATATATATATATATATATAAATGTCTCTGTTTTCTTTTTCTTATTAAAAGTTGAAACAAGATTATTTATTAGAATAAAGAGATGCCCAAAGACACATAATAAATAAATAAATAAATAAAATTTTAAAAAATCAACAATAGCTTACCATATTTTTTGTTTTAATTTTTTTCAGATCATCAATGGCAGAATATTTTCTGTAAAAAGGTAAGTGTAATAATAACTTCCTCCGATTTAAATAAACAAATTTTTTTTCCATCTGATTTAAATTAAAAAAAAAATTCCTCCGATTTAAATTGAAAAAGAAAAAAAAAAAATTTCCTCCGATTTAAATTGAAGAAGAAAAAAAAAACTAATTTTTTATAAATAAGAGAAAATGTTTTTCTTCTTTTCCAAAAAGAAAAATGAAAATGTAAAAGAAATCCATGTATGTCTTTCTTTTCGGTGAGGGAATCCATCGAAGACGCATTGCTAGCTTTTGTGGCTTTGAGAGGTAGTCAAATAAAGAGACTGATTTAAAAGAAATTATGAAATTAAAAACAGATTTAGAAACCTTTGCAAATTAACCCCCCCCCCTCACAATTAATCCACCAATATAAAGGTTAGTCTGTCTTTTTATAGCATATCAACCGTTTTGGGCTTATGTAATGATTGTGGCAGTTGACACGGTTAAGATTCGAATAAAAATTGTTGTTTGGGATAAATACAATTTAGGCGCGCAGAGTGAATATAATTGTATTGGCGCGTGACAAATAAAAAATAACGCCCACGCAAATTCCGATGTGGCTTTATATATTAAATCAACTCAAAACGAGCGGACGTAGTTGAGAGCACACCACGTGATATTTCTGTCCAATGAGATTTCTCCAAAGACATATTTTTCTAAACTTTTCTCCTTAAGCTCGCTGGAGCCTATCCAAATAGTATTTAAGCACACACAAACATCAAACTTTCTCTTTCAACTGACTTTTCATCCGGAGGTTACACGCATCTTACTATCACTCTTCCCTTTCACCCTTTCGCGCGCTTCATACAATTTCACAGGCGAACATTACCTATTGCCTCTTTTAACATTTTATAACAAATGAACACTTCAACAAAAGAAAAGACATTCTTCTTTTTACTTACCCTGAAACTAAAGGAAGGACTCATGAACTCATTACAAAAAGAAATATATTCTATTTTTTAATAGTTTATTTCAGTAAATAAACTTCCGTTGATTTTGCATGTAAATCTTCTTATTATTATTTTTATTTGTGGAGGAAGTTATCACCAAAAAAAGGTATGACGACCCCCACATGATGAAATACAATACCAATTGTAAACAAATCATTGAAAACAAGTAGATATTTTACTCAGTTTTTATTAAATTTCCAAACTAAACCGGAAGTAATGTGCAACGCCATATGTGCAAAGATAAACACAACTTTTGTCAGATGACTTTTAACTTTAGAAGTGTTACTTTTATCTTTTTGACACACCTTTGCAAGCTTTCACAATCTAGCCCCCCACCCCACCTCCCCCCAATACACATATTTAATGTTTGATACAATTCCTGTTCCGGTTTTAACATGACAGAAGTGTGTAGATATATTTATTGTCATTGATGTCAAAATGAGATTCTACTTTTTTTTTATTTGTGATAATAATTCGTTCCAAAGCTGAATCAGTTTACCTCATTCAAAAAAATGATCAGCTTTGGAAATGGCAGACGATTTATGATTCAGAAAAGACGAAATGTCCAAATAAAATATAACAAACAAATAAAATGTAGCTAGATAGCAGACGAAATGTGCTGATTAAGTGAATAATGCATGGAGAGAGGGAAACTGGCTACATGCTGCCGGTCTGCGGTTCGAGCGAAGAGGAGGAAAGCAATTTCCTAACCGAAATTCGTTCTTGTGGATTTTTACGAAATTAAAGAATTTAAAAATAAGATTTTTGAAAAAAAAAAAAGATTATTTTTTGTTTTCTGTAGACAGCGTGGGAACTAAGGGTAAAAAATATCTACAATTTTACTTCAATATTTTTTTAAAAGAAAACGTGTTTATGCATGAAGTAAATTATTAAAATCTAATTTAATCATACAAATAATGCAGATGAACAAATTTGTGATGAGTACATTTTTTGTTTTTTTGAATAAAGAGAAAATGTCAATTTTGTCCATTAATGCACATGTAGTTCCAAGTGTCCATTTTATTTGCTTAATCATTTGTTCCCATTTTGTATTCATCTCTGTATTTGGCATCTTAAAGAGGTCTCTTTAGCCTAGCATATGTGCTGATTTTTTTTAATTTGTAGTAAAAAAAAAGCAAGAAAATCTAAATTATTTTTACTCCTCCTACTCCTCCTCCTCCTACTACTAATTATAATACGGAACCTTGTTTTGCCTCAGTCGAAATGTATGGCTCTCTGTTTGAGGAAGCTTTTTGCTTGTATCAGCTCCTTGCTTGTATCAGCTCCTTTGACTGACTTTCATTCCAGATCTAAAATGGAATACATATATCCAATCTACTGCTAAGGTTGTTAGAAAAACGTTTGCATCACTCTGCCACTCCAGAAAGTACCTGATTCCTGATGTAACTTTCTACAAGAGTCAGATGCGTCTTACGATGGGGAGGTACCGCTGCCACATCTATTGAGGTGCCACTCAAGACATTCTTTCTTGTCTTGACAGAGTACAAAATCGACTTTGCAATCTAGCGAGGGATGATCTCTTCTCTACAGCCCCTTTCTCACAGAAAAGACATTGTTGGTCTTTTTCTACTCTATCCTTATTTTCATGGAAGATGCTCGACTGAGCTCCAATCTCTGGTTTCTCCTTGTAGACAAAAAATATTCACAGCAAGAACTCATCTTCCTACAATAACTGAAAAAGACTTTCCTTTCTTCTACTGTGTGCATAGTATCAAGCAGAATTTCCATGAACAGGATTTCTTGCCAAAGACTACCTATCTGTGGAACACATTATCATGGGGCTGCTTTCCTGCAGACAACAACATGGTCGTCTTCAAATCCAATGTCAGTAAATACTTGTCATAAAACATCCCCATAAGTCATAAAATTTTATTCATTACATTCATTGTTTTCAATCCTCTCACAATATTCATCTTCACTAAACTGATAATCCATCCATCTCATTAACCCTTATCCTCGAGTGGCTTTTGGCCTTGTGACTCATTAGCAAAAAAGATAATAATACTCATTTACAATTTATTAATTAACAACTTTTTCTTTGTTATAATGCAAAATATATTTTTTGTCTCCAATATTAATCCGAAAAGATGTATGGTTTTGTAACTGTCTGATATTCTGTTTCTATATGACCATAAACACAGAAAACGGATTGAAGCTGTTTTTGTTTGTTTTTTTTTTGTTTTTTTTAGAAAAGTTTAGTTTGTTCCACAGGGGGCTAAAATACCCCACAATCGCCTCAAATGGTTCTTAAAATGCATGAAATTTCAATTTAAAAAAAACGAAACCATTTTTACTAAAAAAACTCCAAACTAGACCCTTACCCGGTACTGTTTGAGTCCAGTGTTAAGGAGAAATCCAGGACGACGGGAAACGAAGTCGGGATAAGCAGAGAACAATTGGTGTTATTTCGGAGATTTTCTTCATCGTAGACTAGTCTCTGTGATCTTTGCAATAATCATCATTCGTTCTTTTTAGCTTCAAGCCCTGTCTGGAGCGATTTCCATAAAAAAAAAAAATAGAAACCAATATGCCAAGCTCACAGTTCACGCCTGTAACCACTTCGATGAGGAAGAACATTTTCGCTGAGACTTATTGATTATTTACATGAAACAAGGACTTGTGACTAATAGGAAAACTGGTTAGCCCGCTTGGGGGGAGCGATTAAAAATGCCCCCTAAAATTGGAAAAAACTAATTGCACTTTTTCACAAATATCTCAAAGTACACTTCGTAGTTTTTTCCGCAAAATCAAACAAACATTTTGATTAGTGATTCTATCCATAATTCAAGTATGGGTGACACAGCGTGACAATGCCAAAGTCTTATAAAATGTCAGCATGCGTTTGTCTACTGGAATTTCATTCATAAGATTTTGCTTAAAATCGACCAAAATTTATTAAGAATTTTTATTTACATGTAACAAGTATTGGTGGTCCCCAGGAAAACTCTGCTTTACCCCCTGGAATAACTGAAAAATGCCCCCCCCCCTAATAGTGTTCGCAAAGGGACCACACATTAAGAACAGTAAAAAAAACAAAAAAACAACAAGTAATACGATAATAAAAAAGAACATGTAATGGATTCAGTTTATTCACTTTAATTGACACTGTAACACATCTGTATGGACATAATCTTTTTTTCGTGGCACAAAATCGTGTGATACACTGACCTCTGTGATATTTTTATGAAGCTATGATTTTGTGATTGTATTATTGTTGTCAATTGTTTTTGGTATAGACTTTTGTACTATTTGAATAAATGAATTTTAGAATAAGTAGATAAACGTAACATTTTCAGACCACCCTGTATACTATTTGAATAAATGAATTTTAGAATAAGTTGACAAAGGTAACATTTTCAGACCACCCTGTATACTATTTGAATAAATGAATTTTAGAATAAGTTGACAAACGTAACATTTTTGGATCACCCCGTATACTATTTGAATAAATGAATTTTAGAATAAGTAGACAAACGTAACATTTTTGGATCACCCCGTATACTATTTGAATAAATGAATTTTAGAATAAGTAGACAAACGTAACATTTTCAGACCACCCTGTATACTATTTGAATAAATGAATTTTAGAATAAGTTGACAAACGTAACATTTTCGGATCACCCCGTATACTATTTGAATAAATGAATTTTAGAATAAGTAGACAAACGTAACATTTTCAGACCACCCTGTATACTATTTGAATAAATGAATTGTAGAATAAGTAGACAAACGTAACATTTTCGGACCACCCTGTATACTATTTGAATAAATGAATTTTAGAATAAGTTGACAAACGTAACATTTTTGGATCACCCCGTATACTATTTGAATAAATGAATTTTAGAATAAGTAGACAAACGTAACATTTTCAGACCACCCTGTATACTATTTGAATAAATGAATTTTAGAATAAGTTGACAAACGTAACATTTTCGGATCACCCCGTATACTATTTGAATAAATGAATTTTAGAATAAGTAGACACACGTAACATTTTCAGACCACCCTGTATACTATTTGAATAAATGAATTTTAGAATAAGTTGACAAACGTAATATTTTCGGATCACCCCGTATACTATTTGAATAAATGAATTTTAGAATAAGTAGACAAACGTAACATTTTCAGACCACCCTGTATACTATTTGAATAAATGAATTTTAGAATAAGTAGACACACGTAACATTTTCAGATCACCCTGTATACTATTTGAATAAATGAATTTTAGAATAAGTTGACAAACGTAACATTTTTGGATCACCCCGTATACTATTTTAATAAATGAATTTTAGAATAAGTAGACAAACGTAACATTTTTGGATCACCCCGTATACTATTTGAATAAATGAATTTTAGAATAAGTAGACAAACGTAACATTTTCAGACCACCCTGTATACTATTTGAATAAATGAATTTTAGAATAAGTTGACAAACGTAACATTTTCGGATCACCCCATATACTATTTGAATAAATGAATTTTAGAATAAGTAGACAAACGTAACATTTTCGGACCACCCTGTATACTATTTGAATAAATGAATTGTAGAATAAGTAGACAAACGTAACATTTTCGGACCACCCTGTATACTATTTGAATAAATGAATTTTAGAATAAGTTGACAAACGTAACATTTTTGGATCACCCCGTATACTATTTGAATAAATGAATTTTAGAATAAGTAGACAAACGTAACATTTTCAGACAACCCTGTATACTATTTGAATAAATGAATTTTAGAATAAGTTGACAAACGTAACATTTTCGGATCACCCCGTATACTATTTGAATAAATGAATTTTAGAATAAGTAGACACACGTAACATTTTCAGACCACCCTGTATACTATTTGAATAAATGAATTTTAGAATAAGTAGACAAACGTAACATTTTTGGATCACCCTGTATACTATTTGAATAAATGAATTTTAGAATAAGTTGACAAACGTAACATTTTTGGATCACCCCGTATACTATTTGAATAAATGAATTTTAGAATAAGTAGACAAACGTAACATTTTCAGACCACCCTGTATACTATTTGAATAAATGAATTTTAGAATAAGTAGACAAACGTAACATTTTCAGACCACCCTGTATACTATTTGAATAAATGAATTTTAGAATAAGTTGACAAACGTAATATTTTCGGATCACCCCGTATACTATTTGAATAAATGAATTTTAGAATAAGTAGACAAACGTAACATTTTCAGACCACCCTGTATACTATTTGAATAAATGAATTTTAGAATAAGTAGACACACGTAACATTTTCAGACCACCCTGTATACTATTTGAATAAATGAATTTTAGAATAAGTTGACAAACGTAACATTTTTGGATCACCCCGTATACTATTTGAATAAATGAATTTTAGAATAAGTAGACAAACGTAACATTTTCGGACCACCCTGTATACTATTTGAATAAATGAATTTTAGAATAAGTAGACAAACGTAACATTTTCAGACCACCCCGTATACTATTTGAATAAATGAATTTTAGAATAAGTAGACAAACGTAACATTTTCAGACCACCCTGTATACTATTTGAATAAATGAATTTTAGAATAAGTAGACAAACGTAACATTTTCAGACCACCCTGTATACTATTTGAATAAATGAATTTTAGAATAAGTAGACACACGTAACATTTTCAGACCACCCTGTATACTATTTGAATAAATGAATTTTAGAATTAATAGACAAACGTAACATTTTCGGACCACCCTGCATACTATTTGAATAAATGAATTTTAGAATAAGTTGACAAACGTAACATTTTCAGACCACCCTGTATACTATTTGAATAAATCAATTTTAGAATAAGTTGACAAACGTAACATTTTCAGACCACCCTGTATACTATTTGAATAAATGAATTTTAGAATAAGTAGATAAACGTAACATTTTCAGACCACCCTGTATACTATTTGAATAAATGAATTTTAGAATAAGTTGACAAACGTAACATTTTCAGACCACCCTGTATACTATTTGAATAAATGAATTTTAGAATAAGTAGACAAACGTATGCTCACATTTTTAACAAGGTTTTTGGACCACTCTGTACATGCAATATAAATATTATTTATTTGCCTCTTTTATTTTCTCCTTTTATTTGCTTCTTTTATTTACTTCTTTTATTTGCTTCTTTTTATTTGCCCGTTTTATTTGCTCTTTTTTTTTCTTCTTTTTTTTTCTTCTTTTTTTTTCTTCTTGTATTTGCTACCCTAAAGTTTATAATGGACTTTATTCTTATCACAATGATTCTATAGACCTAGGTGTCAACCTAGGTGTGTGAAAACAAACAAAAATATATACTTTAATTGGATCCCAGCAGTTTCTGGTGTTGGTTCATTTTACTTTTCAAATCAATTCTACTTGTCATGAGTCATAGTCTTTTACAAATGTTATGCCCCCTTTCAAAGGAGATTAGAAATTGATGTTTGATTCCACATTAAAATCAATAAATCAGACTTGATGACAGGAAAATGTGTGGATTAAGAAATCTACTGAGGTTGGAAAAGTTTTGTGATATCCAATTAAAAGATTTTTCCTTATTCGTTTACTTTCTTTAACAGAAGTGGAGTCATACTGGCAATTCAGTATGCCTAATTAGCATAAAAGTAGGAAAGAGCCTATATATAATTATCTCTCTAAGAAAAGCGGGGAGGAAACTTGACTAGCCACTAACGATGGTAAAATTTCGGTACTTTCACAGATTAGGACCCACACTAACCTTAACACTAACCCTAAACTCTAATTTTGACCCTAACCCTAACGACAGGGTCAAAGTTAGTGTGGGTCCTAATCTGTGAAAGCACCAAAATTTCTCTTCACAACAATGGTGTTGCCGATTGGATTTGAAGTGTCTCTTGAAGATTCCAACTTTGTGGATAGATGGCTACGAGGTTTTGCTGCCAGTGCAAGAACTAAAGAGTTAAAAGCCAACAATGAAAACGGGAGGAGAAAGTGAAATGGCAGAATTATTTTTGGCTGCAGCTCGATGTGAAAAGCGATAATGAAAGTATCCACCATGGTGTCATTCCACAAACCTGGAAGACCTGACATTCGAAAAAATAAGTTGGATAACAAGAAGACATATGAGACATAAGAAAAGGTCAGTCGTGGCAGAAAGAACGATGTTCAAGTTGATGAAACAAGAAAGTTATGAATCAATCATAGAATATATACACCGTCTTCGAAATGCGAATAGATATTGTGAGCCAGATTTATAGGGGGCATCCTAAGTGGGGAGTTGTGCAGCAAGATGTTTGTTCACATTACATTTAAATTTCTGCATGTTGGTACGGTCGTGGAAACAGGGAGCAAGGAGGGAATTCTAAAGGCAACCGGTTCGATGAAAGAAACTATTAGAGTAAGAAGTTTTCTGAAGGGGTGGGATTTTGTTGCGAGTCTGGTTTGTTGGGGGTATTTACATTGAGAGGGAGTATGAGTGCATTAAGATAATCGAAGCACATTCTGTGAAAGTACTTGTAAAACAGGCACAGGGATGCAACATTGCAGCGATGGGACAGGGGCTGGAGCCTGGTGGATAGTGAGGGACCTATTAGGTTAGAGCCTCTTTTTTGCACTCTGTCCAAGAGGAAGAGACAAGTGGTTGGTGCACCAGCCCAGATGTGACAACAATACTCCATGCATGGGCGAATGGTGACTTTATAGAGATATAGAATACTGGCAGGTGTGAGGATTTTTCTAGCCCGGTAGAGGGAGCCCACCTTCTTTGCTTCAGAATTGGCAGTATCTTCTATGCATTTGTTCCAATTAATGATACCTTCGAATGTTAGGCCGAAGAGTTTGAATGTTGGACTCTCAGGAAGGGTGTTATCAACTTTTAAAAGAAAAGAAGCTTTGTCTTGGTAGTATTAAATGTAACTATCCATCTATGGACCCATTCTACTTGGAGATCATTTTCTAAAGATTCAGCTATTGCCTTGGATATGTACGTCTTCAATTTGCCTGTGTCACCAGCAGATATGCCCATCTCGGTGGCAATGTCATCAGGGAGGTTGTTTATGAAGATCAGGATTAATAAAAGTTCAAGTATCGACTCCTGAGGCACACCCGCAGTAATGTGATGTTCGGTTGTACGGCCATCGCGAACGACCTAGATTTTTCTTTCAACTAAGAAGTTAGGAAGAATCTAATTCTATTAAATATTCATCCAGTAATACCATACAAATTAATTTTTCTGAGAAGACCTTCGTGTCAATGGTTTTGGATATATTAAGCGCTACCGCCCTAGCTTCACCTGCCTTATCCGGTGTATGCTATATGCGTTCGGAGATGACCATTAGGATATCGTTAGTAGAACAGGATTGCCATACTGTTGGTAAGAAAGAATCTTAGCATTTTCGAAGTGGTGGACTATCGCTAAATTGATTAATGATTCAAACATTTTAGCGAAGAGTGGGAGAAGACTTATGGGGCGATAATTTTGCAGGTCAGTTCTTTCACAAGAGTTCTCAGGGAAGCAAGATTTGGCAAGGCATTTGTTATAGAGCTTGGAAAGAACAGGGGCCAGCTCAGCAGAGCATTTCTTTATTACTACAGCAGGGATAAGATCTGTTCCACATGTTTTGAAGGTGTAATGATTTTTTTATGATATCCAGGACATGGAAAGGGGTAATGATCAGGTTCTCCTGTGTAGCTTCCATCCATAGTGAGGAGAGATTCGTTTAGGGATTTCAAGGTGGAGTTTCAAGCGAACTACTGAACAAGAAGTTCAGCCTTATTCATTGCTGTGCAAGCGACATGATGGTGGAGGAATTGTCGATTGTCCATTATTTACCACAATATTTTCCAGAAATCCTGAGTTCGTAGTATCTGCGACTTGTCATCTCAGTATACCTATTCTTAGCTGCGGCTATTACACTCTTACAGTGGTTTCTTGATTCTATAAATTTTTGTCTATTTGTAGCTGAGTTATGGCGGTTGAAACGGTGGGATGCTTGCTGCCTCTGCACAATAGCAGTTGCACAGGTCAAAGTGAACCATTGTGGAAAGTGGGGCCGATTATGGAATTTCCGTGTGGTGGGGACAAATGCTTCTATGCCTAAGCCATTCAGTTACCTCATTTGAAAACTGTTCAGCAGGTTGAGAAAAAGTTTAACTCCAAGGTGCATCTCTGATCGGATCTGAGGAATTCCCAATCAGCATGTGAGTAGGTAGTATCTCGTTTTGAGTAACGCCGCTTTGTGATATCAGCATTCCCGAGTTGGCTATGGGTATCTGTCACACAAGTTTTGGGGAGTGTTGTCAAGAATAAGTTGAGAAATAAGACCTTGCTGGTTCTCACGACCTGGAAAGCAGGTCAAGAAAGTGACGGTTTTCGAAGGGAATGTGCAATAGAGAAGCTACGTCTGTGTGGTTCGAGAAACCAAGCCAATCTCTGTGGTGGACATGAAAATCTCCAAATACATGGATTTGGGCACTCGGATCTAAGGAAAATGCTGTCTCTATACTATTTGAGACATAGTAGAGTAGGGTACAATTTGGCTTGAGGGATAATGGTAGAGGAAATATGGGTAACTAACGTTGTGTTGTCAGGTCATGTAGACCTGATCTTCAGATTCTTGACTAAGTTCTCTAGTCAAGGAGAGAATCGTATAGATATAGACACTGAGCTGTGCATGTGTTTGTCAGAGTTTTTACAGCAGAGTGGGAGGTATCCTGGAATATCAAAACTATTAGAAGAGGTTGACGAGTTTAGATTAGTTTTGCTTAGTGCTTGATATCTGGAGAGTTTACAAGGAAAAAGAATTCTACATCATCGGATATTTGTGAAGGAGCGCCTCCAGGTAGGAGGCGATTTGGTTATTTTATGTCTAGTTTGAACGTTTTAATGTGTGTTCTCATTGTCATTAATATTATTTTTAGATTGAGTGGGTTGGACAAAGTGGGTGTTTGTTGAATGTCAGAAAACAAAGTTCACACAAGTAGACTATTATTAGCCGGTCAAAAATAACCAACGATAAGTGCTAGATGGATAGATTCTTACTCAGAAAACAGCAATTCTTCCGCCTTTGTCAGAAACAGCGCTCATTGAATGTGAGGACTAAAGGACAAAGTAAGGGAAGCAATAGTTACGAGGCTGCCGAAAGTAAACCCAAAGTCCACTTTCTACTCTCTTTAATGGTTAGGGCTTCTGTACTACTAGTTGTCAAACCTGTCAGAACAAGAGCGGCCCAGACTAGTCATGTGAACTATGTGACAAGCAAGTTATTTAGAAAAAGAAAAAGAGAGATGGTAGGACGGCATTCATTGACCAACTCAGGAAACTGGTTAGCATTCGTAATTTATGTGGATTGCAAGATTTTCCTTGTGCTCATCATTCTCATCCATTGTATAGTCTCAGTCCTCCCTTTAATTCCAATTTCTCCTCGTCTTTTTTCCGGTTTTTCGGTACTGTTCCTAGTGCTTCTACGATTATTGGTATCATAGTGATTTTTTTCATGTTCCATATTCCTTTCAGTTCTCTGAAAATTTCTGTGTATTTGCTTTTTTTTCTGTCTCTTTGATCTTTACCTTGTGATTGGCTGCGACAGCAAAATCTATGCTTTGCCATTTTTTTTTTCCTTGTTAACTATTCTGACACCCGGTCTCCTTGCTTGGATAAATTTATCTGTTTGTAGCTCCATGTCCCAGAGAATTTTTTGATTTTTGATCTTTGTTTTCTAGTACTGTCGCCGATTTGTGTCTGCCATTTGTTTGCATGTCCAAAATGCAGTCGTTATATATATATATATATATAATATAAGAATATAAATAAGAATATATATATAATATAAGAATATATATAATACAAAATGCAATATTATATATATATTCTTATATATATTCTTATATTATATATATTCTAATATATATTCTTATATTATATATATATTCTTATATTATATATATTCTAATATATATTCTTATATTATATATATATTCTTATATATATTCTTATATTATATATATTCTTATATTATATATATATTCTAATATATATTCTTATATTATATATATTCTAATATATATTCTTATATATATTCTTATATTATATATATATTCTTATATATATTCTTATATTATATATATTCTTATATATATTCTTATATTATATATATATTCTTATATATATTCTTATATTATATATATTCTTATATATATTCTTATATTATATATATATTCTAATATATATTCTTATATTATATATATTCTAATATATATTCTTATATTATATATATATTCTTATATATATTCTTATATTATATATATATTCTTATATATATTCTTATATTATATATATATTCTAATATATATTCTTATATTATATATATATTCTTATATATATTCTTATATTATATATATTCTAATATATATTCTTATATTATATATATATTCTTATATATATTCTTATATTATATATATATTCTTATATATATTCTTATATTATATATATATTCTTATATATATTCTTATATTATATATATTCTAATATATATTCTTATATTATATATATATTCTTATATATATTCTTATATTATATATATTCTAATATATATTCTTATATTATATATATATTCTTATATATATTCTTATATTATATATATATTCTTATATATATTCTTATATTATATATATATTCTAATATATATTCTTATATTATATATATATTCTTATATATATTCTTATATTATATATATATTCTAATATATATTCTTATATTATATATATTCTAATATATATTCTTATATTATATATATATTCTTATATATATTCTTATATTATATATATATTCTTATATATATTCTTATATTATATATATTCTTATATATATTCTTATATTATATATATATTCTAATATATATTCTTATATTATATATATTCTAATATATATTCTTATATTATATATATATTCTTATATATATTCTTATATTATATATATATTCTTATTTATATTCTTATATTATATATATATTCTTATATATATTCTTATATTATATATATATTCTTATATATATTCTTATATTATATATATTCTTATATTATATATATATTCTAATATATATTCTTATATATATTCTTATATTATATATATTCTTATATATATTCTTATATTATATATATATTCTTATATATATTCTTATATTATATATATATTCTTATATATATTCTTATATTATATATATTCTTATATATATTCTTATATTATATATATATTCTTATATATATTCTTATATTATATATATATTCTAATATATATTCTTATATTATATATATTCTAATATATATTCTTATATTATATATATATTCTTATATATATTCTTATATTATATATATATTCTCATATATATTCTTATATTATATATATATTCTAATATATATTCTTATATTATATATATATTCTTATATATATTCTTATATTATATATATTCTAATATATATTCTTATATTATATATATATTATATATATTCTTATATTATATATATTCTTATATTATATATATATTCTAATATATATTCTTATATTATATATATTCTAATATATATTCTTATATATATTCTTATATTATATATATATTCTTATATATATTCTTATATTATATATATTCTAATATATATTCTTATATTATATATATATTCTTATATTATATATATTCTAATATATATTCTTATATTATATATATATTATATATATTCTTATATTATATATATTCTTATATTATATATATATTCTAATATATATTCTTATATTATATATATTCTAATATATATTCTTATATATATTCTTATATTATATATATATTCTTATATATATTCTTATATTATATATATTCTAATATATATTCTTATATTATATATATATTCTTATATATATTCTTATATTATATATATTCTAATATATATTCTTATATTATATATATATTATATATATTCTTATATTATATATATTCTTATATTATATATATATTCTAATATATATTCTTATATTATATATATTCTAATATATATTCTTATATATATTCTTATATTATATATATTCTTATATATATTCTTATATTATATATATATTCTTATATATATTCTTATATTATATATATTCTAATATATATTCTTATATTATATATATATTCTTATATATATTCTTATATTATATATATTCTAATATATATTCTTATATTATATATATTCTAATATATATTCTTATATTATATATATTCTAATATATATTCTTATATTATATATATATTCTTATATATATTCTTATATTATATATATATTCTTATATATATTCTTATATTATATATATATTCTTATATATATTCTTATATTATATATATATTCTAATATATATTCTTATATTATATATATATTCTTATATATATTCTTATATTATATATATATTCTTATTTATATTCTTATATTATATATATTCTAATATATATTCTTATATTATATATATATTCTTATATATATTCTTATATTATATATATATTCTAATATATATTCTTATATTATATATATTCTAATATATATTCTTATATATATTCTTATATATATTCTTATATTATATATATATTCTTATATATATTCTTATATTATATATATATTCTAATATATATTCTTATATTATATATATTCTAATATATATTCTTATATATATTCTTATATTATATATATATTCTTATATATATTCTTATATTATATATATTCTAATATATATTCTTATATTATATATATATTCTTATATATATTCTTATATTATATATATTCTAATATATATTCTTATATTATATATATATTATATATATTCTTATATTATATATATATTCTAATATATATTCTTATATTATATATATTCTAATATATATTCTTATATATATTCTTATATTATATATATATTCTTATATATATTCTTATATTATATATATATTCTTATATATATTCTTATATTATATATATTCTTATATATATTCTTATATTATATATATATTCTTATATATATTCTTATATTATATATATATTCTAATATATATTCTTATATTATATATATTCTAATATATATTCTTATATTATATATATTCTAATATATATTCTTATATTATATATATATTCTAATATATATTCTTATATTATATATATATTCTTATATATATTCTTATATTATATATATATTCTCATATATATTCTTATATTATATATATATTCTAATATATATTCTTATATTATATATATATTCTTATATATATTCTTATATTATATATGTATTCTTATTTATATTCTTATATTATATATATATTCTTATTTATATTCTTATATTATATATATATTCTTATATTATATATATTCTTATATATATTCTTATATTATATATATTCTAATATATATTCTTATATTATATATATATTCTTATATTATATATATTCTAATATATATTCTTATATTATATATATTCTTATATATATTCTTATATTATATATATATTCTTATATTATATATATATTCTAATATATATTCTTATATTATATATATATTCTTATATTCTAATATATATTCTTATATTATATATATTTACAAAAAGATATTGTACACCTGGAGCGTGTTCAACAGTTGTCAATTTTCTACAAAGGCTTCAAAGACTAAATCGGTTCTCATTTGAACAGTGGGGGATGTTAGGAGACTTGATTCTGACGTACAACATTATCAACAGGAATTTAAATCTACCTTTTGAGGAGTTTTTTGCGCCAAGTCACAGTTACCGCGGGTATCCACAAAAGATGTACCACCGTCGCTTTCAGCTCAATAAGAAGAAAGGCAGCATTCTCTGTCCGTTTTTCTGTGGAGAAAGGCAGCTTGTGCAGGTTTAAAGCGGTCTTGGATAAACATTCAGACTGTATGTGGATGTAAATATCTTCTACCTTTCTCTTTACATGGCTTGTTGCACATTAAAATTTTTTGCAAAATAAATTTGATTTGATGTGACCACTAAGCTGATTTTTTTTATGTAGATGATATCGATAATGGTTGCCAATAAAATGAGTCCTTTTTTTTATATGTTAGTAACAATGAAAAATGTATTAATCTCAACTGACTAAGGAGTATCGCCATGCAACTGACCAATCATTATGCAGGTCAGCAGTTATGGCCGACACAATTCTGGGAATTGCATAAAGAAATGTCCTGAGAATATGGACAATCTGTGGTGACCTTTTGGTCAGTATCCAATTGCCTTCTCATCTGTCTTTTGGAAATCAACAGGAAAGGGAAAACTCTAATTAGATTTTGCCAGTGGGCGTTATTTGCTATCTTTTTTTTTATTTTGTACGATTTTGTTTCGTTTTCTTTAATTTAAATTTTTTTCTTATTTTTCTTTTCATTTTCTTTTTCTTTTTTTTTCCTTTCCTCCATTTTTTCCCATTGATTTTTCGTTTTTTTTCTATCTTTTTTTTCTTTGCTTTTTTCTATCTTTTCTTTCCCTTCACTTTTCCTTTTCTTCCTCTCCTTCCGTCCTTTCTTTGTTTAATTAATCTTTATTTACTACGTTTTCTTCTCTCGTCTTTTCTTTTCTTCCCTCCGTTTCTTTTTCATCTTTTGGGGGAGACAAAGTGACAGAAAGAAAGGAGGAGACAGAGATACAGAGATGCTTATTAGATTTATAACCAAAAAAGATTGTAGTTACCATTTTCCCTAATCTTAGTGGCTACAAAAGTTGGGAGAGGTATGAACCTCCGACTTTCTCCTTTATAAAATACTAGCGGGACCCATGGGATATTCGGCGTTGCCTTGGAAAAAGTGAGGAACTCCTGCTTGCAGCCCTACCTACAGCAGGTGTGCCCCAGGGATCGATCCTTGGATCTTTATTGTTCTTGATTTTCATAAATGACCTTCTGATGACTTCTATTACATATATCGGCCATAGTTTTTTTTTGTGTTTATTTACATTTTACGTGTAACATCCGACCTTGTTGAACTAAGGAATCTGTACAGAATTTTGAACGGAACCCTTCATTTAATCCATGTGGGTAGCTTGCTCTCATTCAGTCAGCCATGAGCGAGTAAAAGTCTTTCGTAATTTGTAATTGTATTCTGAGTATAGTCTGTAGTGGAAAATTAAAAAAAACTTAAACACATAAGACTTACCTGTAATACCAGACCAGGCCGTGTGGAACAACAGAGTTAAAGCAAATGGCTGGTTTTATAGAAAGGAAGTACCAAATGATCATGTGACCTATTTTGCATTGCATGATGGGAGTCCCCATAAAGAGGACAGGAAATGAGAAAGCGCACTTCTTCTTTGGTTCATCCCGGATTGAGACCAGTGAAGGTGGAGGTCGGATTTGGTGCTGTCAGAAGAGTGAAGTTGTAGTTCAAGTTGGTGTTTGCGGACTAGTGACTGTTTTGGGTCGGATTGGGTGCCCTCAGAAGAGAGACATTTTGGTGTTTTTGGACGACATAGTCCGCACTGAAGATTGAACATTCAACCTCCAGAAGACTCACTTAGAACTGATTATTACTTCAGCACTTTATCCGTTGTGCCATGGGTCTTTGGAGGTTGAAGGTTCAATATTCATTGCAGGCGATATAGATTCCCGAGTTCGATGAGATACACCTGAAAAAGGTCGGAGGTTACATCGACCAAAACGTTGTGAGAATAACATCCAAGATGAGAACAGTAGTCCAAATAATATAAATAATCCAAATTATCAATCCTCATCTCAAAAATTCCGAAACATAATATCGATTATTGTTGAACAGTCTTAATAGTACAGCAAGTTTTAATAACAAAATAGAAAATTAAGTTTAGCCTTGATACACTTGTCTTGTAGATCTACAAATCCAAACTCAGACCGACTTTACTTTATATATTAGATAGTATATTATTGCAGATGTGAACACCCTGAAAAAAAAAACAATTAGAATTACGAGCGTTTTTTGGGGGGTAGGGGCGTTACTTTTTTAAGGCGATCATGGGTAGTTTTAAGAGCTTGCTGCTCGAACTTTGTGGTGAAAAAAATTTTGTTAACTGCTCTAGAAAATCCTGCGAAAATGGCCCGGAAATAAGGGATTATTTTACATTAATTTATATACGAAATTGATCCTTAACTATAAATTCTAAAATAATTCTCTTGTTTTTTGTTTTTTCTTCGTTCCTCCAAGTTTTTCAGGGTGTTCATCCATAATCGCCTACAAAAAGTAGAACCTCATTTTTACATGCCATGTTAGTTTTTGTAATGTCTATTTATAAAATTATTACAACAAATACAGTCCAAGGGTCTAACTCTTATTCTAGTTGCAAGAGTTATCTTTTCTTAATTTCTTATATTTTTTGTTTATTATTAATATTATAATTTTTAAATATTTCCTCACCTATAAATTTGGAGACTACATTTTTAGAATATTAGTATTGTTTGTTAAGCTGAGAAAAAGAAATGCTTTATTTTTATTATGAACAAAATACTGACAAAAATGCATATTGCCAACAACACGTCAGGATATGATCACAAAATAGCAAAAAATGAAAGAATCTTTGTATTTTAGGAATATTACTAGTCTGAAATACCCCCCCCCCCCTCCTAAAATATATGGGAAAGAAAAGATTCGTTGTGTAGGTGTCAAACTGTAGTTGAGTTTGTATAAGTAACATGAAAAAACAAAAATAAATAGAAATCTTTGTATTTCAAGATGGTGGCCGTGAAGCGTTAATAATCAAGAAAACGGAAGGCCCCTTATATCTTAAAAAATGATACAGCACAGAAATGAACCGGTTAAGTTGAAATTATAATGCAATATTTATTTAATATTTTGGTAGGGAAGAAATATCTTAACATTTATTTTAAACACATGTAATTGGTTATCAGGTAGCCGAATTATGAAGACAAAAATGCAGAAAGTTTTTTTATGAAGGGCTTAAGTTCATACCTCTGGTCAGTAAGGAAAAATGTATCCACTCCGGCCAAAGTAATAGCAGGAAAAAAACTGAATCAAAATGAGTTATATTCATGTCATGTCATGTCAGTAGGGAAACTAATGAAAAAACAGGCTAGCCAGAATCAAATAGACATATGTCAGATTTCATAGACATGCGAATTTACAAAACCGGACTCAGTCTCTTTCCTGGCTGGAATTCAAGTCAGCAAGATGCGGCCTGTGCATAGTTTTCACAACTGGCACAATTCCCGTCAGACGCCTTTCACATTATGGTCACAGTCATTTTAAGACTCCCTTTCCTGGTTGTAGCTATAGGCACTCAGAATTCATCAATAAAGTAAGTCATAATTATGTATAAATATATCGACGCGGGGGGGGGGGGCTTCGTTTCGATGGCAATAGCACTTTATATATATATATATATATATATATATATATATATATATAATGTAAAAAAAATAATTAGTAGGTAAACATAATTAATATTTACTTAAAAAATATTTTATATATATATATATATATATATATTATAATATAAAATGAAGTAATAAAATAAGGTGTCAATCAAATTTTATTGGAATTCAAAGTTCAAGCAAAGTATCCTTAAGTCCTTAGCTCATGAGTTTTCAAAGATAATTCTTCTCTTCAGAGGACCATTACCGCAGTTAAATTACAAACATATCGGGATTTTGGAATTTTAATTGAACTTTCTATATTATTTGATTTATTTATCATTAACATTGAATATTGACACATTTCGAGACTGGATAACTTTGTCAGCTCCTTCAATTTCACGTATATGGACTACTGTTTGTAACTTGGAGTAATGTCTTTCCTGATTATGTTTCTCAATTTGTATGACCTGGATGCATTGTATGGATTCAACAAAAAGTATGTTTTTGGGTTGATATGTTTGATGTTATGTATTTTTATGTATTTGTGTATATAATTTTATATATTTTCAAAGCGTAAAATGTGGCCTACCTTTGTCTTGGTATTGGTGAAATAGGGTGGAGAAAACCAGATCACCGACCTCCAATTGCGGCTCCCCCGTGATTGGTCTTGGGTGGGGATGTATGAGATCTCTTCTCTGAACCTGCTGTCGCGGAGCGCTTTATTGTAATAGGGTGCTGCCTGGTTGAAAATTTTGGGACTGGATGAGAGGTTTGAATAAACGACCTAGGGGCATAGCTACATTGACAGTGAAGTCCCACAGTGGGTGTTTGCAGGTGGAGGTGTAAGTGTAACAAATTGTTATATAATATCAACCCAAAATAGATATTGAGTCGATTGGTGATTTGGCCAGAGAAAATCATGCCGTCAGATTCTTGTGTGTGCGATCTCCTTTCTCACTAGCCCCCACTTGTTCAGTAAAGATAGATCGTATATCGTTTTTATACATCAGTTATCGTCTTTTGAGCACAGGAAATTCCAAACATTGATAGCATCGATTCAGGTGTTTTTAATGTCAAGCATTAAAGCCAGCATTCTGATACACTTTTCACAAACAAATTAAAGTTGTCGATGTGCACATAAATAATGAGCAATGCAGCACTTTCCACATGTATTTTTAGACATAATTGGCAATGACAATCCTTAATGTCTGCCAATTTCGTCCAAAAATTAATAACTTGGGAAATTTCTGATTCAGTGTGTGAAAACTTTAATATAAACTTTATAAATCGTTCAATAAGGTCAGAATCATTAACAGAGCGAACAATTACTGTTTGCTGATCCATGTACATGACATGTGGTGTAAAATCTACAGATGTTGAAAAGTACAAAAATATCACCTGACACATGACCTGGTTTTGGTTGTGATGACTCTCTTCAGTTCAGGAATTGATGGGGGATTGTTTTGATAGACAGTATCTTTTAGATAACCCCGCAGATAAAAATAGGGATGGGGGGGGGTCAAGATCTAATTAATATGAATCTCATTCAGGATCACATCTACTGATGAGACGATCATCAAAGTGTCCCCGTAGCCATTTCAACGAGACATTTGAAGTGTGGAGAGTTACCCCATCCTGTTGAAACCATTTTTCATCCCTTACAATACATTTTCATTTGCCTGAAACTTCTTAACGGCCACTAGGCATTACTCAAAGTGGACATTTGGTGCATATCATTGAACGGTGATAAAACAAAATCTGTTGGACATTCATGACTGAAACTTGGTGGACAAGTCAGGCATAAACTGAAGTTTATTTGTTCTAAATATAATTGTGTTGATTCTTGGTTTCAGTAGTTTATTAAATGTTTGCCTACTGGTGTGTTGTCGCTCTGTTTTGTATATGCATGTTACTTGCCTTAGTGAGAATGTAATTTGTCTGTGGTGATCAACTGCTGCTATCAATATTAACATCTATATAAAGTCGACTGTTTTTTCTCTGTAACTTTTACTACAAAAAATAAATGCATCATACACTACAAGACTCAACACTTTGTTCACCTACTTCACTCGAGCGTATTTCAAGAAATTTTCATTTAATATCATCCTCAAACATGAATTACTCTTATTAGACCCCTACATCTGGCTCTTCCAAATACGTAATCCAAACAGAGGGTAGAATATTTATTTCTTCCTAATATTTTACTCATGTCACGCACCTCACATACACCGCCAAAAATATTAAATAAGGAACTAATATTGGAAACATCAGTTACACACTTGACAAGTTTATATCTACTCCGGGCAACGTCGGGCACGGGTTCTGCTAGTTTAAGTAATACAGTAAAGTGGTCCATCATAGTCGAGAGCGACCCAAAGGTTCCCTATTAATTAGCTACCACATTCAAGTGTCAGGGAGGGTGCTACTCCTTTCCTAGGATTACTCCAATTCCCTTTGATCCTCAACGGTGATAATGGAATCATGTATAGCAGCTGTGTCAGGAGCGTCATGTTATATGGCAGTGAATGCTGGGCCCTTATCCATCCCTTTCTCACCCGACTGCAGTGCAATGACAGATCCATATGAAAATCTGACCAAACCCAACATATCAGGTCAGAGGATTGGCTGAAAGCACATTTGCCCCGCATAGAGGTTATCCTTAGGACAAATCGGTTACACTGGTATGGTCATGTGGAGCGTTCATCCTCCTGGATAAACCACTGTAGAAGCATGTATGCCTTATGGAAGCAAATGATTAGACAAGACTGCACAGTGTGGAATCTAGAGAGAGTTGACCTGCTGAACCCCGTGAGAACTGGAGAGTAAGCTTACCCTGCACAAGGGAAAATGATGTTAAATAAATAGAAGATGAATAAGAATGCTTGTGATTTTAAATGACCTCCCTGATGACATTGTGTCTGAGATGGGAATATTTGCTGATGGCACCATGCTCTACTCTCGTCATGTGGGTAAAACGGATGTGCACATATCCGAGGCAATAGCTGAATGAAACCTCTTCAACCATCGATTGCCATGGCAAATAACACCCTACCTGAGAGTCTAATGTTCAAACTCCTCGTCCTAACCTTCACAGGTAACATGAATTGGAACAAATACATAGAAGACATTGCCAAGGCTGCTGCAAAGAAGGTGAGTTCCCTTTACCGTGCTAGAAAAATTCTCACACCTGCCAGTATCCTATATCTCTACAAAGCCACTATTCGCCCATACATGGAGTATTGTTGCCACATCTGGGCAGGTTCATCAACCACTAGTCGCTCCCTCTTGTACAGGGTTAAAAAAAGAATTGCTGTTTTACAAGCGCAGGGATGCAACCGTACTTCAAAAGAATGTGCTCCGACGAACTTGCCTCACTTTTGCTCCTTCAACGTAAATACCCTAGACAAACCCGCCGACATGCAGCAAAATCTCACCCCTTCACTGTAGGTTCCCAGATGCCAGAAGGCTTTCTACTCTAATAGCTTCTTTCCTCAAACTGCTTGCCTTTGGAATAGCCTCCCTGCTCCCTATTATCCCGACTGTACCAACATGCAGAAATTTAAATGTAATGGGAACAAACATCTTGCTGCACAACTCCCTACTTAGGATGCTCCTTATAAATCTGTCCCCTAATTCACAGTAGCCCCTTACATCTCGGTGGGTGTGTGCCTTGTTCGGAGTGAATTGAAGTGAAAACAAAAGAAATCAGGCATAGAATTCAATTTCCACGCTAACGGTAAACGAATAAAGACGACATGAAAAAGCATCCACAGCTTTACCCATCTGGTGTGGTAAAGTCCCTTCAACTGGTGTTCGTCTTTTCAACAGATGTGGAACCGTTTATAGCCTTTATTATTTTTTTCTTTGGTGAAAACCAACCACTTGATCAGCTGTTGATATCAGATTCTGCACAGACGGAATCTTTCAGGCACGCGCAATACACATCACTGTAACTATCATCTTTTTGTATTATTTTGATGATTCCGACCACTGTTCTCATCTTGGTGGTTATTTTCTATGTGGACACGTGGTGCAACGGATAAAGGCGTTGAGTGACAATCAGTTGTAAGTGACAGTCTTCTGAACGTTGAATGTTCAGTCCTTACTACAGGATACCCACTGAGAAGAAATGAAATTACTTAACACTTTTATTTGGTTATGGCTGACCGAATGTGGATTAAATTAAGGGCTCATGTCTAAATTCCGTACTAAATTCGACATAAACATTCCTAAGTTCGAAAAGATGCACCTGAAGAAGGGAGAGAATTATATCGGCCGAAACGTTGTGAAAATAACAACTGAGGTGAGAATAATAGTCTAAATAATACAAAGACAAATTATCAATCCTTATCTAAAAAACCCAATCTTTCACCTTTTTTTTAATTAGTTTTGTCACTCTTCTTTGTTTTTGTCCATTGGAGTCAAGGTCTGAGTGCAATACTCTCTCTATATAAAACTCAATGTCTGTCTGTATGTGCACGTGTGTGTGTTTGTGTGTTCTCTATCGAAAAAAGGTTAGAGAATCTACATATAATTTAAAAGTGTATTCTTATGTAAAATTTATCAAGGAAGACAATAGAAGCATTCCCGAATTTCTAAGTGCATCCCTAAGAGACTATGAGGGCATAAACCTATATCATCTAAATCATATGTATAACATTTTCTGTGGAAGACAATGGAAGTGGTCGCAAATCTCTAAGTGTCCTCCTAACCTAAGGGAGCTATGGGGCCGGACCCCCTTTAAAACTTCAAATATATCCCCTATTATATCATATGAATAAAATTCTCTGAGGGAAGACAATGGTAGTCGTCTCGAATCTCTATGTTACCTTTATGTGTCGAATATCTATGTGCCTCTGCCTTTAAGTGACCCATGGGGACAGAACCCCCTTAAAACTTCAAATATTTATGTCCGATTTTAATGAAATTTAAACCATATGGATAAGATTCTAATTCAACATTTTAACTTCTTTTGACTATTTTAGGGGGTGAAATGGGAAGAGGGGTCAGTAATAAAAAAAAAAGGAAGTAATATGGTGTTAGGCACATAGTGAAAGAGTACATAGTAGTGATCCTCGTTCAATCCCGAGCAACGTCGGGTTTTCCTGCTCGTAAATGATATTTCTAACAACCCAGCCAATGATTGATACAATAGACAAAATATGATTGTCGGCTTTAAATAATAATTAACATACAATCAATAATCTCATATGTCTCACCGTATCGATTTTTTAAATATTGATCTTTACTCAAAAACAGATATCATATTTTGGATTCTCTCAAGGCTGGCATTGGGTCAACATTGACTGTTTCTAGTTACCAGCTCCCCAAGAGAGTTGAATGGGACACACGGGTTTAATGTGGGTAAAATCGAGCTCCGAAAAAAAAGAGCATTCAGGATTGTGATGAAGATAAAAGTTTACTCAGATGTCATCTAGATTCTTCTAGGCTGATGATGATGATTGGAATTATGCGACGAAGAGATTAAGGAATAAAGACTTACTTTGACGGATTTGGAGGTTCTGTTCTGCGTGGTAGGGATTCTTCAAAGACGTTTGTTTTGCTGTTAATTATCAATAATTAACGTGATGACGTTTGTACCCCAAATACATGTTGTTTACTATCATCATCTTCGGTACATGTACAGAGGGGGGGGGATAGAGAGAGAGAGAGAGAAAGAGAAGGAAAGAGATATATAGAGAGAGTAGGATAGAGAGAGAAAGAGAAAGAGGGAGGGAGAGAGAGAAAGAGATAGAGAGAGAAAGAGGGGTAGATAGATAAAGAGAGAGAAAGAAAGTGAGAAAGAGAGATAGAGAGAAAGAGAAGGAAAGAGATAGAGAGAAAGAGATATATAGAGAGAGTAGGATAGATAGATAAAGAGAGAGAAAGTAAGAGAAAGAGAGAGAAAGAAAGTGAGAGAGATAAAGAGGGATAGATAGATAGAAAAAGAAAGTGAGATAAATAGAGATAGAAAAAGAAAGTAAGAAAGAGAGAGAAATAGGGAGAGATAAATAGAGAAAGAGAGAGATAGAAAGAGATAGAGGAAGAAAGTGAGAGAGATACAGAGAGTTAGAGTGCCAAGTTTACTACTTTACGACTACATTTCATATAGGTCTGTCTGTCTCGTTTCACTCATAATACATTCTCCCCAAATCCCAGCATGCTAATTCATACTTCCGTCTTGTTTCTTCCGTTCTCACATCTGTATCCTTCAATATGCAACACTAGAAGGATCTCTTCTCCTCCTGATTGAGGACAGAACAGATACTATACTTTGGTCTTTGCCTAAGAGGACGTGTTATATTGATAGTCTGGTGTTAACATTTATTAATATTTTTCCAATTCTGAAAAAAAAAAAAATGTCTCGTCCCATTACGCAGTCTTTGATTCCAACAGTTTTGTAGCAGGTGTTTTGTATTGACACGTTTTGTTTTCATATTAGTCGTCATGGTCGTCATTGGGGCTGATCGGTCTCTTTTCTTCCGTTGTGATGTTGATAGTCACAGCCTGTCTTTATCACAGTAGCATTCTTGTTCTGTTGTTCGTATTAAAAAGATAGGGTCGCAAAAAATTCGATTTGGGCTTTAATAGTCTTCTTCCTTTCATTTTCTCTTATTTAGGATTATCTTTATATTATCAATAACACATCCCACCATAGGGGGAGGGAGAGAAGTTCCCTGAAAACATGTCCACTCGCAGACCAAAACCCAAAGAGAAAGATTTGATTAGCTTATTTGCCACGTTTCACTCTAGACTTTCTGTGATGTCATTTCCTTTGAACATGTAAACTTAGTTTCTAGTGGAAATTTCCAATTCTCATGTAATCTAATTTCTAGTGGAAATTTCCTCTTTCTACATAGCTTAACCACTATCACCACCTTCATATTACTACAGTCGGATCAGACAAAGGTATTATTATTCTGCATGATGATCGACAGACAATAGTAACTGGGAATTTGTTTTAATTTAATTTTTATTTCTTATCAGCTCAAAATGTACCAAACCTTGTCGGAACAAGTCAGAGGTCGTTTTGACATTCTATTTATGTTTTAAACAAGGTCCCCCTTGACTAAAATCCTAAAAAAATTAATATTTTCCCATTCTCACAAATTTGATAAGATGACGAAGGGCTTATGAATGTTGATAACAAAAATTAGAAAGTATATTATGGATAGTTGGTTAGCACGGTGTGGGGTACAATCGTATTTCTTGGGGAGATAATTGGTTTCAATGCTAGAAGACATGTTCTTCACATGATTAGTACACTGGGAGGTCATGTGATCATTATCTGAAAAGAGATTCTTTCTCTTTCAGTGTCAGTCCTTCTTGTGGACAGTCACATTCGTCCAGGTTCCTCCTATTCATACAATATTGTGTGAAACCAAGTAGATTTTCCTTTGTGTTTCAAACTTCCTTTTGTCTATCACATCCTAATAGTATTCTGTGACACAATGTGTGTTTAACTTTTATTGGGACATTCATATTATATCTTTGTTGTATTGGGTACACAAGAAGTGCAATGGAATTATTGGTAGGTTGAGAGAGGATAACCAGTTTGTGTGCAAGGAGTGTAAGACAATAGAGATGGATGAGAATTCAGATGTAGAGAAAGTAATGTCAAAGCTATTGAGGTTGTCGAGAAGTTTTGTTACCTTGGTAATACCGTTGGAGCACAGGGTGGAGCAGGTGTTAGTATGCTGGCAAGAATTAGGAGTGGATGGAATGAGTTCAGGGAGCGTCTACCATTCCTAACTAGCAGAGCGTTACTACTGTTGACCAAGGGAAGAGTCTGTCAGGCATGTGTACGCAGTGTGATGATGTATGGAAGTATGGGTTGAGGGAATGTGTTGCATGGAAAGACATGATATAAGAATGATATGATGGATGTGTAATGTTTAGTTCTGATAACCTCAGAGGAAGATTGAATTTGAACAGTATAGAGAAATGCATACAGAAGAGTAGACTTCAATAGTATGGTCACATTGAAAGAATGAATGAGAGTTCTTGGGTTAGTAGATGTAGAACAGTTGAGGTAGCAGGTTCAGTTCATAGGGAAAAGGGGAAGGCCAAGAAAAACGTGGAAGGGATAAATAAAGACCTGGTCAGAGATAGGTTACTTTGGAAGTCAATTTCTTATAGCCGTCCAATGCATGCCAGCATATAAAACGGACTGGCTAGGTTTCACTTATTGTAACCAGAAACCACCTAAAACAGAACTGATCAATAATTTAGGATCAAGTTAAAAAAATTTCAATAATTTTTTAAAATTTCTTTTTGATAATTTGAAAATTCTTAGTATTGAATCGATGAGTAATCACAAAATATTTCAAAGAAAATGCTGTGACCGGGAATTGAACTCACAAATTTGAGGTATCACTCATCTGTGGTCCTATACTATGATGGCCACATGCATTCAGGCTGGTTGCTCTGTCAATAGTTCTGTTCTCACGCTGTGTAGAAAGAACCCGTAGAATTTTGATGCAATTTAGTCAAAGACTTCGGATGAGTAACACACCACGAGATAATATCCCAGATCACGTGAGGCATGCCTGTGTCCTGTTGATAAAACAAGGAACGGATGCACACAAGAGTGAAGCTCAAAAATTGGTGATGATTTATGAACTAGCCGATGTCGCTATCAAAGGTGTAAAATTATAAATAATTTCTGTTAATCAAAATATAATAATCTTAAAAAAAACACATAAGTTTACATATATTTTGGTGCATACAATAAGAATCAGAAATTGCAATTTCAAAGGTCACAGCAAATCATAATATTGAGATTACGAAATAAGAGGAGTTTTGAAAGATAACTTCACGTATGAATAAACTGATGGCTGGAGAGATATTTTGACCAGGTCACTGAGTGTATTGTTCCAAATCAGATAATTGAAATTAAAGGTGTACATTTAATAGACCAAGACCTTATATTGTGGATGGACATGATGCCTCTTTTTACGTGTGTGGAACGAAGGCTTTGATTGGTTGCCTACTCGTAAAATAGCAGAAAAAAATGCAAAATGATCTGTGGTTGGTTTGCCAATCAGAAGTGAAAATTCTTTATAAAGATCTAACTCTTTAGGGGTTCAAGTCAGGGAGAAATAAGGGACCGATTAAAGGCAGGAAAGTAAAAAGATTTAGATAAGAGTCCAACCCCCCTCTAAGGAACAAAAGTACAAATGTTACATTATGGATGGCCCTATGTCGGATAGCGATTACATCAGCTAATGTTAACCTTGACAAGGGTTGAACTAAGTACAAGTTAAAGTGACATAAAGTTTGGGAAATAAAGATAACAGGAAGAGATGACCTGTAAGGTTAAATAGGTCAAAGTAAAGTAAAAACAAAGGGATGTCAACCGACATGATGCATGAGGTCACGGATATCAAAGTTGACAAAGAAACGAAGGTTTCGGAACAGATTGCAGATAAAAAGGTAACACCGAAAGAAAAGTTAAAATCGCCAGGAGGCGAGGGTCTGTCCCTCAAGATGTCTCTTAGTCGTGTCCACCCATTTATCCTCCATAAGATAGTTAACTTAGGATGTCCCTATAAATCTGGCCCCTAAGTGGAGAGTTGTGTCATGAGATGTTTGTTCACATTACATTTAATTTTCTGCATATTGGTGCAGTTGAGGAAACAGAGAGGAAATTCCAAAGGGAAGCAGTTCGAAGAAATAACCTCTACAGTAAAGGGGTGGGATTTTGCTGCTTGTCGGGTTGATCGGGGTATTTACGTTGAGGGGGCACAAGTGCAGCAAGTTCGTAAGAGCACATTCCGTTGAAATACTTGTAAAACAAGTACACGGATCAACATTGCAGTGATGGGACAGGGGCTGGAGCTTGGTAGATAGTGTGGGACCGATGAGGTTGGAGACTCTTTTTTGGAGGGAGAGACTAGTAGTTGGTGCATCAGCCTAGATGTGGCAATAATACTCCATGCATGGCCGAAGGGTTGTTTTGTAGAGATATAGGATACTGGCATGTGTGAGAAGTTTTCTAGCCCGGTAGAGGGAGCCCACCTTCTTTGCAGCAGACTTGGCAGTATCTTCTGTGTTCCAATAAATATTTGTTATTGTTCACAGCAATTTTTTCTTGTTTTTGGGTTGCTGGCTGAAATGTATTGTAGGAATATAAAATAATTATATAAATTATCCTACCTACAGGATTCCATTTGACAACTTTATTCGGCATTAAATAACCAATAGAAGGTTGATATACCGTAAAACAAGGCAAACCAAGATACATTTGTATTATGAACCGCTCGTGGAACAGGTTAGGAACAGGTACTCCTCCTAGTACGGTCACCCGAAAGATTAAAAATATAACAAAAACTGGGAAGACATATTTGATGCATATTTTGTTTGGAAGAGTGAATTTTTTTCTAAATAACATTCAGAAAACAAATCTTTTAAAGAAGGAATTCCAAAGGTTTTTTTTTTCTTTTTAGAAGTGTCACCTTATGAGGTGGAAGATGTTATTCCCCAGAATCATTCAATTTCTGTTAGTTTTTGAAATAAACATCTTTTTTTCTGTTCCTTTATATTCAGGCGCCATGAAAAAAGCGACTTATTTGTTTAAGCCCATTTATGGCATGAGTAGGGTAGGCGTATGGCAGAGTGGGAGCATTCTGATAATTGAGTTTTAGGTTCAATCGCCACGCGACGCCACCCCCATCGTTTCATCCTTTAATAGGTTAGTACAGTAAAGACGTGTACAAATCCGGTAAAGGAGTTTCACACTCCCCTGCGGATGAGTAGAAGCTTAAAAAAAGGAACTTTTGGGTCCCCGTTTCAGCTGAAGTCAACTATTTAGACTCTGACTCCAATAGTCATAAACTTAGAATCTCTGTGCATTTCAATAACAAATACATATATATTTTTAATTTTGACTTAATATATAATAAGCGTTTGCCTTTATATTAGACTACAACATCACAAAACGTTCTCTATTTTGCTGCTTGTGAACGTAATTTTGTTTTTATGATCATTTTATTCTTCGCAATTTCCCAAATTAGGAGTCCCAAAGATTATGTTCTCAAAATAGACTAATGAAGCTCCCAAACATCAAAATAGTGAACGTTTTGTTCTGTAAGATAGCTGACGAATCTTTGAAATGTAAGTAAATAGTCAATGCATGTTGTGTCTGTGACAATTATAGTAGCAGCGAGTATAGGCCACCTGTTTGTCTCTTTGTAGTAGAAACAGCAGCATATATGTTGGTGAAGCAGCAGACTACGTAATACGTTTGTGTCCCTCTATGAAGTAGTCAGCAAGTGTGGTAGATATGTGTCAATAGCGTGTATGTAAAAACAACATTCTCTGCAGGGGATTACATATGATCATTACATTACAAGTCTTCTCCCAGCATGCCCACTCCATCTGGGGGGAGGGTAAGAAGTCCTCTGAAAACACGTTTGCCTCATCTTGCAGATCTCAAAAGAAGACAAAGAGTGACTAGTATTATTTTTTTCTACATAACTGTTTTTATATCACAGTTTTCTAAGCCATGTTACTTGCATTATATTAGTGTTGCAGGAGTCTAATACAGAGCTAAACAACGTGACTGATACTCATCATACTATCATGTACGAAATCTATATATATATATAAAACTCAATGTAGGTGTGTATGTTCCCTATAGAAAGAAAGGTTAAAGAATCTACATAAAATCTAAAAGTGTATTATATAAAATTTATCAGCGAAGACAACAAAAGGGTTTCCAAATCTTTAAGTGTAGCCCTAAGGATGCTATGAGGGCATAACCACCTTTAAGACTTAAAATATATCTTATTTTCATAGAATTTACATCGTATGTATAAAATCCTCTGGGGAAGACAATGGAAGTGGTCCCAAATCTTTAAGTGCCCTCTATATGCCGAATATCTATGTGCCCTCATCTCTAAGTGACCCATGGGGACAGAAACCCCTCAAAATTTCAAATATGTATATCCGATTTTAACGAGATTTACACCATATTCAGTGAGTTTTCCAACATTTCAGCTTCTTTCGAAAGGTGCAATAAAAACAAAGAAAGTAACATGAAGAAGTACAGAGTAATGATCCTCATTCAATCCTGATAAACGCCAGGTCTTCCTAGTAACATAAAATTTAAAAACAAATTGTTTGATATTGTGAAAAAATATTGTCACAAATCAAACATGAATCGACTGAGACACAAACCAATTTGTAACAAAATCACCAACTGTCTTTTATGCTGACCGGTGTACGCTTGTTTCTTTGACACATATAAGTGTTAGGGATGATCATTTGTGTGTATATTGAGTTCTGTCATTTTCATGAGCAATGAAATGCCATCAGCAAAGTTCTAGCTGGAGTTACTTTGCTTAACTCTGTGACGACATCAGAATCAAATCGTTTTCTCTGCATTTGCAAAATCTATCATTTGTATTAGATTCAGTCGACTGTTCTCATCTTGGATGTTATTCTCACAACGTTTTGGACTCGGGAATCTTTATGGAATTTCGAACAGAACCCCTTATTTAATCCACGGGGTAGGTTGTTCTCATTCTATCAGCCATGACCGGGTAGAAGCCTTAGGTAATTCTTAATTATATTCTTAGTATCAATACACTGAAGAAGGTCAGGGGTTACATCAGCCAAAACGTTGTGATGATAACACTTCAGATGAGAACAGTAGTCCGAATAATCTAATTTATTAATCCTCAAGTTTATGAATTTTTGAGATGAGGATTGATAATTTGTATAATTTCAATTATTCGGACTACTGTTCTCATCTTAAGTGTTATCATCACAACGTTTTGGCTGATGTAACCCCTGACCTTCTTCAGGTGTATCTTGTCAAACTTGGAATCTTTCTGTTGAACTCCGGAATCTGTACAGAATTTAATCCATGTGGGTAGCATACTCTCGTTCCGTCAGCCATGACTGGGAAAAGTCTTCAGTAATTCACAATTCTTCATATCGTCCACACCGAGGATTGAACCTTCAACCTTCAGATGATTATCACTTAGAACTGAATTTTACTTAGTACTATATCCACTGTGCCATGGGTCCTTGCACAATAAAAACAAGAATAGGTGTAACGCTCCCAAAATTCATACTAGAACCCGTGGCGCAGTGGATATAGTACTAAATAAAATTCAGTTCTAAGTCATAGTCATCTGAAGGTTGAAGGTTCAATCATCGTGCGGACGATACGAAGAATTGCGAATTACTGAAGATTTCTCCAGTCATGACGGAACGAAAGCATGTTACCCCCCGATTAAATAAAGGGTTCCTTCTGAAATTCTGTCCAGATTCCCGAGTTCGACAAGATAGATACACCTGAATAAGGCCGGAGGTTAGAGCGGCCGAAACGTTGTGATGATGACACTCGAGATGAGAACAGTAGTCCGAATAATCTAAACTATTAATCCTCATCTCAAAACTTCTGAACCATAATGATCCATCATGTATTAACTGTCTCCAACATATGTTCTCACACCATCTTCGCGGTTGTTTGATACAAAAATGGGAAATAAGTTCTCTTCTATTGTTTTTTCCAACTTTTTCTTTCTGTAAAAAAAAAATAAAATTGTGGTATAACTCTTCCATGTACAAATTACATGCAATGCTTCGAAAAAAATTATTCAAGAATATTTAAATCTGAAAAAATAAAAAAAATAAAAATAAAGAATAAAAAAAGTCATTAATATTTGAATCTCGTTTTTCGTGATTTTTATTATTTAAATATGAGAAAAATTGTTAAATTTTACAAAAGTCAACAAGGACAGTTCTTTCTTTTTTTTCTCCTTAAAAAGAAAATCTGATGTAAAATTTCCATTCGTATTTTTATTTATTCTGTTTTTTTTTTTGTTTTTTTTAATCCTCGACGTTTCAACCATCTTAAGTTCATCATCAAGAGTCTCAAAACGAAGACGCTAAAGCAGGGCTTTGGTTCAATAAATTGCACTGGAAATACAAATCAATCGTAATTGGTAATAAAAAGATGTTTTTAATACTTTTGAAAAAAAAGAGAAGAAAATGAACTCTAAACGGTTACAACGGTAAATTTCTGTAAAAGATGAGATTTCAATCTTGTCGATTTTTGTTTCTGTCTACACGAACGTTAAATCTAGTAATTATGCATTGCACTCATAAATTAATTTTCTGATGTCTGTGGTTTAAATGGTCCTCCAGAAGAAAAAAAAAAACATGTCTTTATCTACAGCGTTTACCACCAAGTGTAAGCAACGTTGAGCCTGGTTAGTACTGAGATGGGTGACTTCTCGAGAATACCAGGTGTTGTAAGCAAACACCTCACCCAGAGGTATTAATGGGTTCCAGTCGAGCTGAAGTTAAAACTGGCGACAGACTAGTGTCCTGTCACAGATCATCCGTTCTGCTTAGCGCTACAAAAACTAGGGATAAGAACTGGTCCCACAAGCCTATTTGGGGCTGAAACGGGAGTTTTATTTACTTAACTGCGTTTCTGTTTTGGATGGAGTTGGTAAATACAGAAATTAAGTATAGAAAAACGTGATCTTTTAAAAGTTAATTTTAAAAAAAATTGGGATTTAAAAAAAAAAAAATTAAAAAAATTTTAAATGCAAGTAAAACCGAAACATTTGAAGTTACTTAACTTTCCTTTTGATACCAAAACTTACATTTATATATCAAGCCTCTTTGGGGATCCCTTATCAATAATCTTGTGTTAAATTTAAAAGAAAAAAAAAACAAAAAAACTTTTAGAATATATTCTTATGCTAAAGCTGGATCAATTAATTTTGTTTCTCCAAAGTTTTTTTTCCCTTTAATCATACAAAATATATGCTAATATATACCTTAGTTCTGGGATTGAGTTATGTTTGCCATCTAATTTACATAGTGTTTGTACGGTACTTTCACAGATTAGGACCCACGCTAAATTTGACCATGTTATTAGGGTTAGAGTTAGGGTCAAAGTTAGTGTGGGTCCTAATCTGTGAAAGTACCGTACAGACACTAACTCTAACCCTAATGACAGGGTCAAATTTAGCGTGGGTCCTAATCTGTGAAAGCACCGTCTGTACACACCACAAACACATATGTAAATTAGATGGCAAAATAATAAGTCTCTTTACTTCTATATCATCCATAAGAATAGTATAGAAGTAAAGACTTATCATTTTTAGTTATGTCAGGAGAGTGTCTTAACAAACTGATTTTTTTGGTAAAATTTTAATGATAACTAAAATCTAACAACTTATGAATTTTCAAAACAAGGCAAAGTAGAACTAATTCTTCAAATTCTCCTCAAGATAAAAATTCGGTTTTTACCACTATTTATGATGTCATCCAGTTTATTCTTAAAACGATTTTAACCCGATGGGACAATTTCTTTCAAAAGTATATTACTCTACTTATTTTAATCGTTTTCTCATTTTTTACAAAGTTTATAATTTCTAAAAGTAAAGAAACCTCACAAAATTATGAATCTTAATTTTTTTTTTTTTAATAGGTTAGTTCTGACATAAGCCTAAACCTTATGTTCAGAACAGATACTACACTTTGCTCTTAGCCAAGTGTAGTATCTGTTCTGATACTACACTTCATCTTTTTTTATCCTCGGTTAGTGAAGGAGAAATTCTAAAAATTTTTGTCCCAAATCCAGAGTGCCCCTATTTGGGAAGCTGGATTTCCCACACATTAAAAACTGCCCTCATGTGGAGCCAAGTAAATAGAAACATAATCCTTTTGTGGGTTATTTAATGCAGAACCATTAAAAAAAAAATGTTAACAAACAAAATATCTAAAGCAAATGCTATAATTTTATTTGTTATCCATAGTTGAAAGGAAGTATAGATTCATGTCTTTCATATGTGATACATTTGGTTTGGATTTTTTTGTAGGGATCTAAATAGGGGCTTCCATTTTGTAATGGTCACATGACCTAAGCTATTTGGTATTTACCATCTCTTCATGTAGTTTGGATTTGACACAAGGTCATTAATGCAGATGACCCAGCACCTTTTAACAATCATGTTCATTAAAAAAAATGAAGTTTTTTTCTCATCAGCATTGCCCTCAATTAAAAGATGCCAGAAGAGACAAGAACAAAAAAAAAATTGATATTTTTTGTGTTTTAAGTTTGTTTGTGACCCCAAGCGGACTCTGAGTCTGAACATATATGGTAGACATACGATGAGTCACCACAAATGTCTCGACCCACCCATGAAACAGCCCAGACATGAGAAAATGTCACATGTTACTTAGTTAAGTATAAATATGAATCTCTAGATTGATCGATAAGGGATGTCCTTGAGGTCAGCTGACCCCCAGAGGAAAAGTAGATAACTGATTGGTTAGCTTAATTATGCAATAGAGCAAATATTTAAAATCAGTTAGTTGTTGCCAAGATTTTATTGACAGTAGACATAATGTCAAGTCCTGATAAATTGGAAGCAACTCCTAGCAAAGGGAATGAAACTCCATTAACTTAGATAAATAAAAAATAGTTTAACATGTAATTGTCGTCCTTCTTCACGAATATACCAGCTAGTCGAGAAAAAGATCTTCACGAACAAAACATCGCCCCCCCCCCCCCGGGCTCCATAAGAAGCATAACCATATATTATGACTAATAATGTACAACAGAAGTGATATTATTTCAGTTACTCCTAAATCTAAGAAGTACAGATAGATACACCATTTTTGTTAATGTCAAGTTTGTGTCGTTTTTCATTTTTGTTTCATTTTTTGGTGGGTGGATTTAAAAATTATATTCAAAGAGTAAAAATAGTTTGAAAAAAGAAAAAAGAAAAAGAAAATAAATATATAAATAAAGGTTTCTTTTATAGTAGACCGCAAGTAAATTTGTTTAGTATTCATCCCAGCTGAATTGAGAAAAAAAAAAATCTGTACTACCTTGGAAAACCAAGGGAAATAACTCTAATTTGTGACTACTATTTTCTTGGGGATAATTTTCAATTGAACAATTCTGGCTTTTAATTGTGACAAAGTCATTATCAAAAACTAATTTTATTTGATTGGTAAATGGGTAGAATTTGGGCATCACTCATTTATCAATGGTTTTAGATGTAATTGAAAGTAATAAATTTTGACTGAATTTGATCTCAGTTTGCTGATTTTATATTAAGCATCACTAACCAATTGACTCTCCTTCCCCAACATTTTCATGGACTAATAGTTCGATTGGCAGAATATTATTAGATACAAGACCATCCGTGACCCATTGGGTCAGTATTTGTTATATATATTAATAAATATCTATTTTGGAATTTCCAAATATTTTTACTTACAATAATTTTCTGTACAATCCATTCGTGTTGAACATCGATGAAATAAATGAATGTAGATTGCTTGCTGGTCACTGTGCACACGTCATCGTTAAAGTCAAGCAACTACCACTCATCCTTTATGATGTCATCCATTTTCAAATAAATATGATAATAATTATGAAATGTGCACGGTGACAAACAAGATAACAAGCAAGCAAGGCTGTTAGTTGTACATTATATATATATATATATATATATATATAACACATTTTTATTAAGATGTTCTATCGCGATGTTATCCTGACGGCTTTGGGGAAGATGAAGGCAGAACAAATACATCAACAAAAAAAAATTGCCCAAATAATGAAACTCTGCGTCAAAATAAACGTGGTATCCTACAACAATAACATGTCATGTAGCTTCTTACAGGAATAACGTTCTTTCATGTAACGGTATCAAGAAATAAAATGTAACGGGGGGGGGGGGTCGGTCGTTGTGCAACTCACCCATTCAATTCAGCATGAAGTGTGGAATGTCGATTTTTTTTTTTATACACTCGACTTCAATATTCGATTTTCATCCTCATCCAATCAGATGGGATTGACAACAACAAATAATTTTCTTTACTCTTCTCTTTACATAAACCGCCTAAAAAGGATCCCCATCCTCAACTCCGAGTTCACAAAGGTTATGTACAGCATTTCAACAATTCTAATGCAAAATGACTAGAAAAAAAAAATATATATATATATATATAGATAGATTCACAAACAGCTGTTTTGCCATATCACAGCTCTTCAGTGTGGCTAGACGTAGTGAGTGCTTCAAGCTGAGATTTGAAATCTGCCAGTTTTGTCAGAACCTGTTACCCTATTACACTCGCTATAGAATAAGGGAAATTATAATGTTTATGTTTTGTTTCCCATTCACATTAGCAACTGCCTAAAGAACTTTTCTTTTATGAAAATCAATGCTTTATGCTAAGTGGAAACTGTTAATTCTCTAACAACAGAGCTCAACCCACGAGTGAAGGGCGAATATAATCCATCTTGAAACGTGCTTTGCGAAAGCGGCCAGTGTCGAACGTCCTCGACACATTTCATTCTGAGCATGTGTATGGGTCATGTGGCGGAGACTGTAGGTCGAGGGCTAGTCTACTGAGCGATATGAGATCTCATGGCAGCAACCGAGAGTGTAAAACAGGAGTAGAACATAGCTATATACGAATGTAAGTTCGTGATCTTGTGTGTCACGTATGCAGCAGGGCATGTAAAATAAATCAGAGTTACTGAGCTAGCGTCGTGCCTACAACAGGATATTGTAATCTTGTAAAGACGGCCTTCTTCTGTAAAGAAGTGGCAATCACCATATATATATATAAATATTTTTTATTTATTTATAAATAATTTTAAATTCAGGATGATGTTTGCATCTCAAAACTTTTGGAAAAACTATAACAATCATTTTTTTAGGTGGGTGTGATCAGTATAATGGATAACATTGCAGACTATGGAATCAACTATGCTGAGTTCCGATGCTATTAGATCCGTTTTTCCCTAATTTTCATACTAATACAGCTAGGAAGATTTGAGCTCTCCTTCTACTCTCCAGCTATGGATAAAATAGCAACTTGTGTTCAATTAATCGTATTCGATATGCATTGCATTTTGTCATTAAATAATCTTAAAAAAGGATTGATATGCCGTAAAACATACAAACCAAACAAACTTTTTCATTTCTCAAATTTGAGAGGGAAAATCCATTTTAAAGAAATTATCAATCTAAAATTGAATGTATGACTCGTCGTTGCTGTTGCAACGGTGTTCATTCTGTTCGGATTGCGTGGGCTTCTTCCCTGCAATTCTGAGCAAAGTGGCGCAAGATAGATCACCACTCGCGATTCCACCATCAAAGACGTCATGACCACTTGTGGACTTGAGAGTTCAGCTAAATCGCACCTGATGTCGCCTATGTTCTCAGCTGTCCACTGATATACTTGCGCCACGCAGGCAGAGAGGTCAGCAGGATTACGTCACAAATTAATTCCCCCTCTAGGCGATGAGTTTCATACCTGAACCATCAAAGACGTCACTGCAGATTGAAGCAGTGGCGGAGAACATCAGTCGGGACATGGTCGGCCCACTAGCGATGCAAGGAAGGTCGTCATCGTCAAAGACTTGTAACTTCAACCGTATTTAATGGTGCCGCTATTTAATGCATATTTTTTTTTTTCATAAATAAAAGTTGTACTGTAACGGGGGGGGGGGGGCGAATGTCAACAACTGATAAGCAGTGCAACAGACAAAATAACGACGAGAAACTGAATTATGAAACGAGCAGCCGGGTAGTGAACAATCCTAACCTTCGGCTTCGTGAGCAAGGGCAGCCGAGTTTAACTGCTGGGGATGTGGTAGTGCCTGTTTTTATCGAGCCATAGTTACCAATGAGTGGGCGGAGACTTTTCATGTGTGTCACTGAATGCTCAACTAAACCCGTATTTTAAATAATTTGTTTTATGCAACGCATGGCCACATTCTTTATAGAGATACACCCTCATTATAATCACAAGTCATTCGAAAAAGACGTGTAGCATTTTAAACCACTAGTTTTTTCTTTTCTTTAGTAGGTTTAGTTAATACTAAAGCTTTTAACTCGAATATAAACACAATTACATATTGTAAGGTAGTCATTTAAACTGAATATTATAAAATGATTCTTTGTAGGTATATTTCATTTGTCAGAATGGTTAGTGTTCACTAATGCGGCAGGAGTTCAATCTTCAGTCGAGTCATGCCAAAGGAATGGTACTTGATGACTCCTTGCTGAATACTCAGGTGAAAAATAAAAGTAAGTAGAGTAATCCCGAGAAAAGAGTGGCGCCCTCGCCTGCATCTTGTCACAGTAACTAATGAAAAGGGAACCTTTGTGTCACCCTTGACTATGATCGACCTACTTTATTGTACTAGACATATTTCTGAAGCTAACCATTATTTTACATGTACTTTGAAGAACAGTGGGGTTCATACCTATCTCAAAGGTTTATTATATGTTGAGTGAATGTAACAGAGCTGTATGAATGTGCTATCACATCACAGTGTAACAATACTAACACGTATGATCTCAAATGTTGAAAAGAATTCCTGTGACCATGACGTCATGCAAGAATTAGAAAGTACAACTTTTTTTATTAGTTAGGCAGCAAAGTAGTTAGAAGCGTCAAACTGGTCTCTCTCCACTCACCTGTTTATAGGTGAGGTTTGGAGATATAAAAGATGTCCAGGAGAGCATTCTAGTTCATGTCTGGAAACTATACCAATAAAGAAATTCCATTAAAACTCCACCTCATTATGTTGTGTATTTCATCCAACACAAAAAGAACTTGCTTTAGCTAAGTGTTTTAACAACGGTGACAGTGCAGTTACATGAGTCCCTGTAAGGAGTGGAATGGGGTCTACCAAATATACAACAATCTTTGTAAAATATTAAAAAGAAAGTGGAGGTGATCTTAAAATTATCTCCAAACAGCAAAAAACTATTCAATATTAAAAGGAAAGTTTAATAACTTAAAACTTTATATCAGGTTTTCTTTTCTTTAAAAAGTTTTGCAAAGGTTTTTTTATTTTTTAATTAAACATTTATTTTATGTAGGTGATACCATTAGTTTAGAAACGATTGACACATTTTAAGTGAGTTTTTAACCTGCCCATTTGGCATAATGGATAAAGTGTTTACTAATGGGCTGGGAGACCGGGGTTCAGTCCTCGGTTGAGTCATACCAAAAGAAAAAAAAAAATGGTACTTGATGTACCGTTGCTAAACACTGTGCATTATAAAGGGAGGATAAAGGATAAGTGGAGTAATCCTGGGAAAGAAATAACGCCCTTCCCTACACCTCACTATAGTAGCTAATGAAAAGGGAGCCTTCTGGTCGCCCTTGACTAGGGTCGATCACTTTACTTTTAAATGAGTTGTTTGTTTTAATGGTACCAGTTTGTTTTAATGGTACCATGTATGTAAAAAAAAATGTTTAATGGTACCATGTATGTAAAAAAATTTTTTACTAGTACCATGTATGTAAAAAAATTTTTTACTAGTACCATGTATGTAAAAAATTTTTTAATGGTACCATGTATGTAAAATTTTTTTAATGGTACCATGTATGTAAAAAATTTTTTAATGGTACCATGTATGTAAAAAATTTTAATGGTACCATGTATGTAAACATTGAAAAGAGCTAGATTACAAACAAACATTAAAAGTTCGACAAAACTAATTTCTGTGTTAAAAGAAAAATAAATCGAGTTATCTTGATTAAAAAAAAATAGATATTTTGTTCTGTTTTTGTTGTTGTTGTTTTAAGATTATTCCTTGCTGCTACTTAAAAAGTAAAACCACAGACATTTCTTGATTCCTTAATAAATGAGGTAAAAGGAATCGGCTCCAAATTACTGGCTCAATCGAATTATTTGATTTATTGCGTATAATGCATTCACATGTGTGTGTTTATATATTTATTCATATATATCTATATCTATATCTATATATATATATATATATATATAAATAAAGATAGGGATAAAATGATCCGACATAGTGGAAAATGAAAAAGGAAAGCCAAAAACTATATTATTTATGTATTCATCAATATTTCGTCTTTATTGTGAGACTTCATCAGGATGAAAAAAAATGCAGAAAAAAGAATTGATTTCTTTTCACTCACATTCTGTCCTGAGGCTCACCGCCCTCGGGCAGATCAAATTTGAAAATTGTATGATTATCATTTTTTTTTTTCATTTTTCTTATCCTGAGGAAGTCTCACAATAAAGACGAATTGTTGATAAATACATCAATAATATAGTTTTTGGCTTTCCTTTTTCATATATATACATGAGGTATATTTAGAGGGTGAACATCCAACAGAATGTATAGGTATGAAATGGAAAAAGGATATAAGTAAAAAGATAAACTAATTAGGATAAAAAGATATTAACACAGAGACATGATTTGATTCAATATATTTCGTTCATGTGTGGACTTTTTCAAAAATGCATGGTAAAGTAACAGAGTCTATATTTATACATACATTGATGCTATGGTGGGAGTGAGAAATCCAAGTAGCATGTTACTTTAATGTGCATTCTTAAAAACGTTTGCATATGGACAAAATATGGAATCAAATCATGTCTCTGTGTTAATCTATTTTTGTACTAACTAGTTTTGTATTTTTGTTTATTTCATTTTTCCATTTTATATATATAAATATATTCTGAAATGTGTGTATTTAGGTATAAATTTTTCGTTGAGGGATGTTTGATTGGCTGCGATGACTCAATCTTTTATCCAATTTATAATTTTTGCGAACAAATAATTTAATTTTTTTTTCAAAAATGGTAAAAAAAAAACTGTTCAAAATTCTTCGTTGCATGTACACTAGCAAACAGAGTTTTTAAATGTTTCCATTTCTTGACGTTTCTCCGGTTTCAACTAAAAGGTCAAGGATAAAGTGTAGTATCTGTTCTGATACTGCACTTCACCTTTCCCTTCTCGGTCAATAAAGGAGAAAATCATTTAGACTAAAGCAATTTTGATTTTTTGTTGGAACAAAAAATCAAAATTGCTTTAGTCTAAATGATCCAGAGTGCTCCTTTTTGAGGAGCTTAATTTTCCCCACATTAAAACCGACCTGGTGTCTAACTCTACCCTCGTCGGGAGGCAAGTAAATAGGAACAATAAATTTACCATTTTAAAAACTATCATACGCTATCTTACGGGGGGTGAAAACGACGTTCATGTAAAAAATAATTTTGGACAATTTTTGTTTATTTTCGAAAACAAAACAAAAAAATTGGATAAAAGATTGAAATGACAGATACTATTGTTCGTTTTTAATCAAAAATGTTTTAATGAATATATACATATATTTTTAGTCATAATTTTTGTAATTATTAGTATAAAGCTCAGCTATGTATTGAGCACTATTGAAACAAATACTGGACCCCCCCCCCCCCTCTCCCCCCTTCCAATATTTTAATGAATTATTTTGGATTTGGATATATTTTCACTACTTGTTGACATCCGTACACATATTAGAGAATTGTGGCTCAGGATAAAAAATGAAAATCGAAAAACAAAAACACTTATTTCTTAAAAACACATTTTCAAAATGGCGGACGACAATTTGAATGTTACAATATTTCAAAATATATTTATTTCTTGTTTTAATTATATTGTTGCATCTTTATTTATTTATAGTAATTAGTAGCTTACTACCTCAACTGTTCTTCATCTACTAACCCAAGAAAACTTCCATTCATTCTTTCAATGTAACCATATCAACAAAGTCTTCTGTTCTGCACACATCTTCCCATACTGTCCAAATTTAATCTTCCTCTGAGGTCATCAGATCTAAGCCTGTCTTTAAGATTCGCACTACACATCCATCGTGCAATGGTGGTGGTGGAAGTAATTTGGAAATATAAGCAACAAAAGAATATCATCGTCCGTGACATGTGTTGGACGGCTTTTAGAAATTGATTTCCAGACTAACCTATCTCTGGCTAGATATTTATTTATCTTTCTCATCACTTCCTCCCATGTTTTCCTTGGCCATCCCCTGTGAACTGAACCTACTATCTGAACTGTTCTACTAATCCATTGTACCCTTCTCATATCGTTTCTCTTCATGCAACGCATATCCTCAACCCTCAATGGCCAGGTGTCACTAACATACATCATCACACTTTGTACTCATGTCGGATAGACTCTTCCAAGTGGCAACGCTCTGCTGGTTAGTAATGGCAGAAGTTTCCTGTACTGACTCCATCCACTCTACTCATATTAAGGAAACAAAAGATTTCATCACTACTTCATGTTACTAAATAGTAATTTTGGGGTACTAATTCTGAAACTAAGATCGACTCATCAGGAGCTGCGATTTTCTGCTATGGGTATAGATGTCAATAAGTTTTATATTACATACATCATACATATATATATATATTATATATATATATAAGTCTGTGTGTATAATATATATATATATATATATATATATATATATATATAAAGTCTGTGTGTATATATAATATATATGTGTATATATAATATATATAATATATATATATATATAAAGTCTGTGTGTATATATAATATATATATATGTATATATAAAGTCTGTGTGTATATATAATATATATATATATATATATATATAGTAGTATAAAACATACTTATGGTAAATAAGCTACACACAAACTTTTATATGTAGCTTACTTGCTATAAGTATATTTTTTATACTACTATATAGCTCTATCCATGTATTGAGCACTGTTGAAGTAAATACTGAAACAATATATATAATAGTATATTATTTCATAAGTATATATATGAAACAGATATATATATATATATATATATATATATATATATATATATATATATATAAAGTGCAGTCCAGATGAATTAAAACCTAAAACAGTGCTCTATGGCATACAATGGAGCAGAGGAGAATATAAATTTGCGAAAACATGTAAAAGTTACCTACCTCAGACCTATTTACGTGCAGAGGGGTTGGCTGACTGGGCGATGGCCCTGGACATCCAAATTTTTTTTTGGAGAAGGGGGGGGGGCTTCCAATCATATTCAAACTATCTCGCTTTATCATAATATTTCTCAGTATGAGGACTTTATACTTGAGGCTTTGGGACATACAATCAAGGAGTTGGTCCCGGGCATCATTCGGCCTCTGCACGTCACTGATTAGATGTCTAGTGTTGAGTGACAATATGATTTTCACATACTTTTACAATGGTACATATTATATCTTATATATTATATATTATATCTTATATACCTCTTTAAAGAAAAGCTTAGTTCCAGAACGATAATTGTAGGTATATCTTTAGCAGATCACACAACACAACTATTTTATAAATAAGTAAATATTACCAATCTCCAGGATATGATCAAATATTGCAGATAAAATTAAGCTCAATGGTTAACACAGCTCAGAGTAGACTATAAAATTTATGACATAATTAATATTTTGTAATCATGCACGAAAAATGTAAACACTAACAATATTTATCCATGTATGCACGCGTTTCGGAAATTCAATTAAAATAAATATTGTTAGTGTTGAAATTTTGGAGCATGATTACAGAATATTAATTGTTATAAATTTTGTAGTCTACTGGATTATAATGTTATATATATATATTCATTCAAATAAGTTTGATAAAACAATATCAACAATTTTTCCAATTGTTCCTTTTATTTGATTTCCAAAAATGTCTTAATATTATGGTTAAAAAAAAAGTTTGTAACAAAAGAAGTCAATTTGCTGTGTTTGTAAATAATCTGGGTTCTTTCATTAAAATCTTTGGTCGTGAAATGAAAAGAAATAGAAACATTGAATAATAAGTAAAAGATTTTGTTCAATCAAACTTGTTTGATTTTTTTTTTTCAAATGTAATATTTACATAAGAGAGGTTATAGAACTGTTCCGAGGGTAGAAATATTTGGAAATATGGATTTTACGTGTGCGTGAGTCAATTTTCCTCAATCGATCCGAGAAGATCTTTAAAACTTGTTCAAGTAATGTTTTAACTAAATCATATGAGATAATTTGTGTCACTGGTTTTTGTTTTCGACTGTTTTACACAAGACAACCGAAAAGTAATACACAGGTATTCCTTGAAAGGGTTAACAATGTTTACACACACACACGTATATATATACACATACATAAATAGAATGTTTCCACACACACGTACTCATATATATTATATAATAGAACACAATATCATATAATTCTTCTACACATATATATATCATTTTTCCATGTTTTGAACTTGACATATATTTTAAATGTCTTGCGAGATTTGAAACTGTGGTTACGTTTTCACTGATTCGTTTTTAGCGTCATTGAACACTTTTAATTAGTAATCGACCAGTTAAGTCAACCGTTTTCCCCACTTTCTTTATTTATATATATATATATATATATATATATATATATATATATATAAAGTAGAACCTTTTCACACACACACATGATAGCATTTTTTCCATACAGATACATATACTAGAATATATATCGAACAACATGAATCTATCTATCAAGTCTCTGTGTCTTGCCAGTTCATACATATATGTGTGTGTGTGTGTTTTTCTATTAATTATAAAATTGATAATCTTCTTTATTCATAAGAATATACACCATATACAACTTTCCTCAGTGTAGATACAGGAATATAACTTTCATGGTAACAGTCAGTTTCACTATCATCAAATCATGGTTTTAAAAACAAAATAACTAATAGTTAACACAGAAACTTTATACCATATATATATATATACTCTCTTTTTTAGTACATTTTACTTCAGTCGAAGTTCTCAGAAATCAAGGGGCCCCTTCCTGTGGCTAACACTTGATCTTTATATGAGATACATAGATATTCAAATATTCTATTAAAGCTCTCTTTTATCTCTCAAACGTTGAGTTAGTAAAGAATTGAAGAACATTAATTTTCCTCTCCCCAATTGACCAGTTGATTGTTATAGTATATCTTTCTTGTGGTCTTACCGGATTCCAGGACAAGAATTCATCTAGTCTGGTGGAGTATCCAGCTAAGTGCTGTTACTTGAGGTATCCCCATTCCTCTATGAGCCAGTGTATAGCCGTGTGGAGGGGATCTTATTTGGGCTTCGAATACTATTTTAGTTTGAATATTTGGTTAGGGTTTACTTGTAGGGTGAATATCCTCATGTCAATTCGTCCTGACAAACCCTTGTACAGAGACTGAAGCCACTCGAGGATGGTAATTCAAATGTGTGTGATAATATACAGAACAATTCTTTTATATAGCTCAATATTCAAAATTAAAACCTTAAAGAGTTATTTTAAAATTGCATTAGATTTATGAATAAAATGAGAGATTCGAGTTATATTTTACTGTGATGTCAATTTCAGAGCAAACGTCTCTGAAGACAGGGATGTCCATATGGTAATTTTGATTTGTTCGAGCATGCTGTGAATTTTCTCAAGAAACATGTGTAAGATATTTCGAAATCGACATTAAATCACAGATAATATAATTCTTATCTATTTATTTATATATATATATATATTTTTTTCTATAAGCTGGACTGGGTTTCGTCATGAAACTCTGTTTTGCTTAATACACTAGGCTTGTATATTTATGTCTTGCCTTCCGCCATGAATCAAGGCAAAGCAAGGAATAAATATACAGGTCTAGTGTATTAAGGACACCGGATTTCACAAGGAGACAGTTTACAGAAGAAAATAAACAGGTTTCCTTGATGCACTAGACCTGTGTATATTTATAAATAAATATTATGCTCTTACCATCATAATCGAGTACTCTCTGGATTTTTTCTATACATCTCAGAATTATTATATATATATATATATAAGGAGAGGTAGTGTGTAATACGTATATAGAGGAGTATTAGAAGGCTATCACAATGCAAGAAATGGAAATATGTCGGCGTTGAGAAGTAAGACAAAAACAAGTGATTTTTTTATATAGCAAATCTTACTTGATTAGTCAAGACTTCAACACAGTGATCTAATGTGTGTGACCGTGTTCCATAATATATTTCGAGAAAAGACCACTTTATCAAATGGTAGGTATTTACTGCGTTATAAGCATATAACAATATTACCATTCGGCATGGATTTTAGAGTTTTGAAACACCTACGATTTGATAGATAGGTCTTTTCTCAAAATATATTACGGAACACGGTGACACACATTACATTACTGGAGAAGTCTTGTTTTTATCATACTTCTCAACACCAACATATTTCCATTTCTTACATTGTGATAGCCTTCTATGACTCTTCTCTCTCTCTCTCTCTATATATATATATATATAATGTGTGTGTCTATACTGATTATATATTTATGTGCCTATACTTTACATATATATTCACACGAATGTGTTATATAGATATATATATAAGTATATATAAGTTTAAGAGAATATATTCACAGAGTTATAATTTATTGCTTTATTATTTGGTGGTAAAAAGAAAAGTAAAAATAAATCAATCGATTTGATCCTGACTTTTTTTTTTTAGTTCCAGTGATACAATTTACGAATAAAACAGTCGATTTAATTATAGTTAATCATGACTGATCGAACCTCTAAGAGTGATTTCTATTAAGCTATAAAGTGAAATGACTTTAAGGCCCAAAAAATATCTTGAATGGGGAATCAGGGTGAAAAAATAAAACAACAAAAAAAAAACATTTAATTTATGGAGTCATCATATAAGAAAATGAGAATATTCAAGTTAATATATTTTTTAAATAATTTAAGATGTCGGCACTCAAACGAGTAAGTGTAACAAAATGTTTGAATAGGAAGTAAATTTAATTAATTTAAAATTAATCAAAAAAATAAATAATTAATAATGATTATAAAAAAGTCTGCACATATTGTTTGAAAAATAGCCAATAAAGTCGGGAGTTCATTGTTAGTAAATTGTCTTCTAAGATGATGACCATAAAATTCCCCAGAGGAATATCGCTAGAATTTAAGTGCGGATCAACACACCAGTAAAAGTTAGACGAAGAAGCAAGAAAGGATTTATTTATTTCATGAATCTTTTACGGACAAAATAACGTCTGTAAATGATTCAAAGAAATAAAATAACGTCTGTAAATGATTCAAAGAAATAATATAACGTCTGTAAATGATTCAAAGAAATAAAATAACGTCTGTAAATGATTCAAAGAAATAATATAACGTCTGTAAATGATTCAAAGAATAAATAAATTCTGCTTGATCAACTTTTGATTTAAAAACTTAAAGAAAAAAATTCAACTAAATACACTTTTGCAAGTCACAGTAATGAAATATGCAGGTGACATCAAGTTGTGCCTTTAGACTGATCCTAAACTCTATAAATCTTTCCTGCAATCAAACTAGGACACAATTCAGCAATGGATCACAAGTGGATCACAAACTGGCAACTAAAGTGAAACACATGTTGCGAGAAAAAATCCAGCGTTCACAAATTCAAAAAATTATTTTTGTGAATGTAACCTTAGCATTACTGTCAACAGCGATTTGTATTAGATGAAGCACATCTCTAAAATTGTCAAGAAAGTCGAGTGAGTCTTGGCATCACTCAGCAAGACATTTGTTAGCGTTCTCTAGCCATTTATTTCTATGCAGCTATTATGCGACCGCAGTTAGAATTCGCAGGAAATCAGTTGGGGAAACCCTACCTTGCTCAGAACATTGATTAACCGGACACTGTTCAGAGAAGTCCAATTGAGTGAATACCCTCCATCAGACACCTGCCATACTTTGAACGCCTGGCTTTCCTATATAGCAACTTACTTAGTAAACGCCTACAAAATGATTGATCATCTCACCAACAACCCTGAGCACTAAAGTAAGAAAAACAGCACAACCTCCAAGACTTTTGGAAACATCTTTTAATGATCAGAATTGTTGAAGCATGGAATAAACTGCATACACCAGTTGTTGACTGCCGAGACATTGCATCCTTTAAAATCCTCATGCTTTCTGAAATGTGCCAAAACTACACCTGATGCCCCCCTCCTCCTCCATAACACATGCACATCATGACTCATGCACTGTTCATTTACCTGACAATAGTGCATTATCACATGCACCATGCATGCACTTTTGATGAGTTATAGTGCACTTCCTGCGCACTGTACACAATGATGATGATATTATTATTATTATTACTACTACTACAAAAGTTTCTGAAAGAATGTGCTTATTTTCTAAATTTTTCCAGCATATTATAAAGATTTCATCGAAAGTATAATTTTGCTCCATCTTCAGTTCCACTTGAATTCTCATGTAACTCCAATGACGAATGTCGAAAGATCTTAGAAGACAATTTACTAAAAACCGAAACTACTTTTATTGACCATTTTTACATTTTGTACCCATGGACATTTATTCAAATAATTTTTTTCCCTTTCTTCCCACCCCCCACCCCCTACATTTTGCATTTCTTCGCTATCAGAGGATGACTCTCATGTAGGGGGTGAGCGGGGTTCATCCTTACTAATTTATTTAATATTTTTAATATTTTTTTAAAATTTTTATTGACACATATACATTATATATATATATATATATATTAATTTTCCATATATAATGATAGAAATGCATATACTATCTGACGGCGTATGTAGGCGAGGGAGAAAATTGTTTTTTGAGGAAAGTTTTTTTTTTTTTTTTTTGTCCAGCCTGATGGATCGTTTAATTAGTAAAACTATTATAACAAGATCTTTAATCAATCAGTTTAATTTCGTTAATCTTCATAATTGAACAAGACATCAACGTCAACTAAAGAAGAAAAAAATAAAACTTTCTCAAAACTATTTCTACGATATTCTTTACACACAAACAGGACTTCCTGTTAAATGCAATATTTCTATTTTTAAAGCCATTCATTAAATAAAATCTTGGAAATTTATAATCCACATATATATATATATATATAGGATAAATTCAAAGTTATTACTCAATAGTCAAATTGGTATATATCCGATCTGATAGTATTCAATATTAAAATTGATATTTGATAGTGCATATATATTTATAAGTTATTTGGCTTACTGATATGCCAACGATTCAACCGATTGGTCTCCTCAGAGCCAAGCTTTAGGAAAACAATAGGGTGAAACGTTGACATTGTTAGTATAAGCCAAATAACACACACACATATATATATATATATATATATATATATATATGTATGTATGTATGTATGTATGTATGTATGCCTCAGGAATGACATCATCTCTGTTGAAAGCATTCACTAATTAATGTACATATTATGGATTAATTATATATATATATATATATATATATATATAAAATGTTTTCTTGTCTTATTTCAACATCAGAATTTTTCCATCAATATTTATATTTTTCTCTTTGGGCTTTTTTTTTATCTTGAGTATTTAAAGACATTTTTTTTTAATTCCATAATTTTCTGTCTCTGCATTTTTCATAAAATAAATTAAAAATGTCTTTGTTGGTTAGGGGCTGTGACACAAAAACAATGTTTTAATAAAAAGGCTGATCAAACAGTTTGGGAATCCATCAAGTTTGTTTTATTTATTTATTTTTTGTCAAAGGAAGAATTTATAAGATGGAGCGTAGGGGAGTATGACTGTATAAAACGTTTTAAGCTATTCTCACACCTCAATCTTTGTTCAACTAAACATAATTTATTGGCCGAGGGAGGAAAGCGAACAGTTTTTATTAATAGTATAAATATTAGTTTTTGACTATTAGGGTAAGCTTTTGGTTGAAATGTTCATCCAATTTTTTTGAGAGGGAGACAATTTAATTTACAATGTAGCACATTCAACATAAAATGATAAACAATATATTAATAATAATAATAATCAATAGTTACAGATTATATATATAAGAAATAATCGGACAATGAAAACATTGTTTTTATTTTTCAAATAATAAAATTTATTGATATTATCTAATAACAATAAATTTTATTAGTTTAACTAAAAATGTTTTAACGGCTCGGTTATTTCTGACTCAGCCGATATATATATATATATATATATATATATATATATATATATATATATATATATATATATATATATATTATATATATATATATATATATGACAAACAAACAAAATTAATATATTAAGAACTATAAGTTAATGAACAACATATTAATTAATTTAGTTGGGTTCTGTATTAGCACAGATTCTACAAAACAATATTTAAAAAAATCTTTCTTTTTTCATATTTGTTTTCATTTTGATAATGAAATTGATGACTCTGTGGGAGCAGGTATGATAATGATTTGAAGGGAGAGAGGCGGGGGTTAGGGCTATCATCTTTTTTTTTGTTTTTGGGTGAAGGTTGAAGGGGCAAAAGTTTAAACGAGGCTTTGGTCCAATATTTTGAGCTTAGAGTGAACAGACTTACTGGATATTTTAACAAGCAGCAGATCTTGTCATTATTGGACAATCTCAGACAGGAAAAGGAAAAAAAAATCATTTTTCTTTCTTTATCCAAAAAATCAGAATCAGATCTGTGCAACACCAGTTAGTTATCTGCAAAGGCGTCTATATGAACCATGTAGTAAGCTGACACAAGGCCATTAAAATCTGAGCAGAGGTCACATGATATTGTTCTCACTCAAAAAAAAAAAAAAAAAAAAAAAAAAGGTGCAAAATAGAAATAATTTAAAAAAAAAAAAAAAAAATGACCCTCATTTTCCACCAGATTATTAAGGCTGAACTCGTCTCACTCAAAGCCGTTAAGTGTTTTAATTTACACTTAGCTTAAAAAATAAAGTGGTTATGTCTCGATTCTTTTTTAAAGTCCCCCGGATATCAACAGGGGTCGAAGGGTGGCTATACCTCACTTTCCTCTGCATTTATACTGGATATTCTGGGCTGACTCGGCCCCAGAACCCTGACCTTAAGCTCCGGCGGGGTACGAATTTTGGGCAGGTCAAGCCAAAGTTTACCCGGATCGGCTTGCTTCGGAGTGGTTATGGTTGGTGGGGTTAAACTGGTGGCAGCAGACACGGGCGAGTCCGCCTCTGCTGGTGTCTCAGGATTTTTGAGTTTCTTCTTTGGTTCCTGTTTTTTCTCACTGGAATCGGCAACAACGCCTCCACTTCGAACGCTTGTGTGCATCAATCGTATGTTGGCGGGCAGAGTAGCCGCAGAATTGCTGCCTTTTGGAATTCCTCTGCTGGACACGGAAATGTCTCCTTCGAGGAACATATCTGTACATATACCACTCTCTGGAGAGAAAAACAACAGGATATTAATAAATACTAATAATTCATTCAACATATATATATACAATTTGATATTTATTGTCTTCCAATATATTTATGCATCTATTCTCAATGACCGTATTCAATGCTATTTATCTTCCTCCCACAGCAGTAAGATATGACTCAATGTCGGGAAAGTGGGATTTGAAAAGCCAGCACCCTTGAGAAGGGAGAGCATTCTGACCTACAAAAATGCCTGGGCAGCCCCGTCGACGATTAGCAATCAACTAACCCCTTCTCAAAGGGTGAGAAGGCAAAGCCTTGGAGGGTGCACAGGACAAACTCACAGACTGGCGAAATCAAGACCCGAAGGTCAAGATGGTACCGGTCTATAGGGTGTAGTATCCATCAGAACAGATACTACACTTTAATCTTAGCCAAAAGGCCAAGAAAACAATAACCGTATTCAATATATGTAAACATCTATTCAAATATTAGTGCCTATTATTTATTACCAAACTTTCAACTTGTGAATGAAGAACTCGACTTTGGCGAATCAAATCATAAATACCCGGAAACGAATTAAGGGAGATAACTGAATCCATGGAGAAAAATGCGTGAAACTGATGTTTTTTCTCAAAATGTTGGATTGCAAGAGACAATTAAAAATTCTGATACAAAAATAATGTATTTTTAAAAGATTATTTACGTTTTGCACAGATGGTATTTTCGCAATGTCGTATCGTAACTTAAAAAAACAAAAAAATTTTGTTTGATACATTTTTATCCATAACATTTTTTTTAGGCATTTTTATTAAAATCTTTAATTTTATTAAATAAATATCTTTTATTTTTTTAAATAAATATCATTTTCATTCTATTAAATAAATATAATTTTCATTCGTCTACCTTATACATCAGCATTTCTCAACTTTTTACCCTTACAATAAATTACACGTCTCAAGCAACCCCAAAATTATGTACCATATCTTTCTGCTTTTATTTTCATCGTAGTTCACGCGGTAAAAATCATTGTATATTTCTTTGAATACGGAAAAATGAATACTTTTTTGTTTACTTTATATATAATGCTAACTAAAATTCAAGCATTTATAATTTTTTCATTCAAAACTCAAAAAATAAAAATCATCACCATCAGGGTTTTGATCACTCCTGGTTGAGGAACCCCTCTCTGGTTTCCGACCACCTTATTGGTGATTGTCGTTCAGGGGGTTTTGCCCTAGTCGCCACGCTACGCACTGCGGGTTGGCGATGCTATTTGTCATACATATATGCATGATGATTGCCACTTCTTTTACAGAAGAAGGCCATCCCTACAAAGATTTCATTATCCGATTGTCGTCATACATATGGTTCAACGGGCCCAGTTTATTTTTACAGGTCTTAATCGCCGTTGTTCTTGAAGGGATATCTGTACATGTAGATGGCCATGCTCTGCGTTTGTACGGCACGCAGAGCACACTTTCCTCCTACAAAGTCTGGTTTCAGTGACAAGCCGAAATAAACATGAGTAACCAATATCATATAATACTTAGACTATGAATGTAAACAGAGTGAAAAGAGATAAAAATTGCTGCATCAGTTTCTTATTTATTCATTCTTTACTGGAAAGGATAAATAATAATGTTGAAAAGACAAACTAAACCATTTGAACTGAATGAATCACTTGATACAGGTCCTGTCTGCTGAGTGGGCACTAACTAGTGAAAGCAGTTCCTCACTTGTGCTGTACAGACATCACTAAATATATTTCCAATGATTAGTCTATTTTAAATAATAGGTTAGGTATTACAATAACCAAGAAAATATTGTGCATGTTTAGTATAATATTGCATAGAAGAAATTTAATAAAAAGTGCATTAGCTTATTTCGCTTATTCTTGTGGAACGTCAGTTAAGAAATGCAGTTTTAGATAACTCGTATCTGTAGATGAACTGTCACAGTTGAATTATTGCAATAAATTATGATTAATAAAAAAACTTAAAAATTAAAAAAAAAAATGTACAATGGAAATAATCAGAATTTGAAAATTACGGAAATTTCGTAATTTTTAATTTTATATAATGAATAAATAATTAAAAAATATAACTAAATTAAAAAAATATATATATATATTGTAGATAAATTCGCCGTACACCTTTTTCCTAGATCGGGAAGATTCGAAAAATGAAAATTCTACCTCAGATGCCAACATACAGGAAAATGTAAATGAATAAACTGATTTGTTTTTTCACTTACCATTTGAAGAATTCATGGAACGCCGGTTGAAATGAGGACTGTCTGTGGCAGTGTTAGACCCAGCATTCAGTGCTTCAAAAGCCAGGTTAAGTGAATTCAGGAGACCATGGTTAGCTGACTGGCCACTGCTCGAAGATGATGTACTGCTCAAGGAGGTGATAGAAATCGGCCGCTTGTTACCATTGCGGAAGTGGTCCACCGAAGTCACTGCAATTGAGTTTCGTGAACGAGCTGTAAATAACATGACTGATTTTTAGGACGAGATTATTTTTTACAATAGAAACAAAAATGCTTAACCATGCGTTTATGATCTTTCGTGCCAATTTGTCTTGTGTCGAGAGGTTTCTTTTTTTTTGGGGGGGGGGGGGGAGGTGCAAAAGTCTAAAATAACTTGAATTAAATTCTCTGTTTCTGATCTGCTTATCTAACATATAAAGTTATCTTGTGAGATTTTAAAAGTTGGACCTAAATAGCATTTAAGCTGACAAATCAAACTTTAATTCGGACTAGTCAATTTCCATTTGTTATTGTTGTACCATGTTATTGGCAATATAATAAAGAACTTCACTACAATTTATTTTTTACAACTTTGTAGTCCTGCCTGGAAAAATCGTAATATGGAAACATTATACAATTATGATGGAAAAATCAAAATCAGCAAGGGCAATAACACATTATTTATTGAAAAATATAAAAAGAGTTGTCTCCCTTACAACTAAAATTTTAATTCTTTTTCTGTATAAGTTCAAAAAATGTGCAAAAAAAAAAAAAATAACTTCACTGCATTGCAGACAACGCCGGGTAGATACGATTAGTATGAAAATCTAGGAATTTGGATGAAAAGTCCCATTCACAATATTTATGAAACTTCAGTATAATTACTATTATTACTGTCTCAACGAGAAATTGTACGATGATAAATGGGGAGGGGGAGTTGTGTTATTGGTTTAATAGAAGATAATGTTTATTGTTGCAGATGGCATTTTCAAATTCAGTCAGATCTATTGTTTTCAATAATGTAATAATATTGGTGGGAAAAAAATGACCTTGCCCCTCCCCTGCAGCTATGAGTACAAATCGTATAGATTTAATTAATATGTTTTGTGTTTCAGAAGTTTTGGGATGAGGATTGAACATTTGGAATATTCAAACTGCTATTTTTATCTTTGTTGTCATATTCACAACGTTTCAGTCGTTGTAACCTCCAACTACTTCCGGTGCATCCTTTTTGAAGTCGGGGGGGGGGGGGCTGTATAGAATTTCGAGTTGAACCCTTTATTTAATACATGTCGGTAGATTGTTCTCGTTCCATCAGCCATGACCAACTAGAAGGGTTAATTATTTTATATTATTCTGAGTTGTTATCGCCTGTAGTAAGGATTGAACCATCAACCTCAGAAGACTGTCACTTCGAACTGATTGCTTATTAATGTTTTTTAACTGTTTAACTACAAGTCCATGTGAACAATTCTAGTATAAATTTGGGTAACTTTAAACCTAATCTTGGCTGATGGAATGAGAACAATCTACCCTCGTGGATTAAATAAAGGGTTCAGTGCGATATTTCGTAACTTGTCGGCTAAATTTATAAGCGTTTATTTATAATTTTAGGTTACATGATTTGTAGAAAAGTAGCAGCTTTCCGAGATAGTCATGGCCTCCTCGACTGGTTCCCAGCACTACGTGATACACAAAATATTAGCCTCTCCGTCGTGAATGATCGTCTGTGCGTGGTAAACAGCTACATATTCTTTACAGGAAGTTGTAGTTTCTGTAGTGACCATTGGTAAATGAATGCTTCGGCAAAGAGAACATCGCAGCTTCATGGAAAGCCATTCTCGACAATGGGAAGGGGCACTGCTCCAGCGAGCGGAGAACCATAGAGTGGACAGATTTTGGCGAACGGTAATACTTATCCAGCGCTGAAGATGCCTTTAGCAACTGCTTCAGTATAACCTGCTAAACCACACATGATGACATAACAAAACAATTGACCCTTGTTTTGTTCTCTAGCAAATGGTGAAGCTCTCTGGATTAGACACATGGATGGATTTATAAACATTGATTTAGACGAGTCTTTTTGGGTTCTATCCCATTTTACATCAAACTGTAAAAAAAAAAAAATAGTTCTATAAACTCTTAACATCATTCTGAAAATTTCAGATCCTCAATCCTAAAAAATGGCTAGAAACCTTTTTTTACTTAGGAGGCATCATTAAGTAGACAAAGTTGTCAACAAAAATGCAACTCGGAATCCAACGAACCTGAACGGCATACGAGCGGAATATAAACAATCTGCCTGCCTCAGTAAAACTTGGTGGCAACATATTCTTCTGCCATGTTCAACAAATTAATTTCCTAAGCAAAGTTCATATTTACAACGCAAATCACTTATGGGGATTGCGTTGTAACTACGAAACATTGTTGGTCGAGACTATAATAACCAGAGGATCGCCTGTATAAGTTTTTTATTTTAAAATTAGATATACTCAAAGAAAAACAAATACACAACTTAAAAAAAAAAATTTTAAGTGACATGACAAGGTCAAACATATTTGCGTTAAAAAATGATGTAATCAAACAAAATTACGGAAAAATCTCATATGAACACAAAATGTTAATAAAAAAAGGAAAGTCAAAAAGATCGGGGGGGGGGGGGGGAGAATGAAATTGCCGTTCATGGTCAAACGAAAGGGACTGAGAGCTTGCGAGGAGAAAACGTATGGGTTAATCTTTCTTCTGCTATAGATTGTGTATCGCATGATGCTTGAGCACAAATTGGCATGCCAGAACAAAATCAAATTTAATATCTCACCACACGGGCTGGAATACCTAGTGTGCAGTCATGCAAAAACGTCCGGAAGGGCGTTTGAAATGTTACGTGGAGCACTTTTGCACTAGCGCCGAGGAGAGGAGAGTGGGCAGGTATCAGCCTGTACCGAAAGACACCACTCGTATCTGTTGTTTTTATGGACAGCAGTGTGGATCACGAATCATCCTCTCCGGCCACCTTAGAGCTCATCAGCGAGGAGGAAACAGATCCCAGACATTGTTTTTTTCTAGCTAATTGCTGGAAGCGACGTCATCATCGATATTTGACGGACTGCCAAGAAGAAGCAACAACAGCAGCAGCAGTTATAGATGATACAGTAGGGTAGACTTAACTCTCAAGATTGGATTATGAAAATAATAATGGAAAAGTAAAACGCTGAGTAACATCAATCATCGAATGAAGTTATTGTATAGAATTACACACTCATACCGTTAGGAAAGGTATGAACCCAAATTTCTGTGGGTTCACGTTAGATCAGTGAAGTTAAGCAACGTTGAGTCTGGTCACTACTTAGATGGAGGACCATTTTGGAATACAGGGTGTTGTATGTAAAACCTGGTCTGAATGACCTTGCAAGCCGAAGGCCAGCTACCCATCTGCAACTACAATAATCAGCCTATTTACTTGCCTCCACACGAAGGCAGAGTTAGACACAAGGACGGTTTTTATGTGGGGAGAAAATCCAGCTCTCAAAAAAAAAAAAAGAAAAAAAAGGGGGCACTCTGGATTTGAGACAAAAATATAAATTGCTTCAATCTAGATGGATTTCTATCTCACTGACCGAGGACAGAACAGATGAAGTGTAGTATCAGAACAGATACTACACTTTGATCTTAGAATGTGCTGTTTGTTGTGATCTGTGCTATCCAGACACTGGCTGGCGATCACATCGATTTCAAATGTATATTTATTTACTTCCTCTCGAAGAGGTTAAACACAAGGTCAGGTGTGGGTTTTGATGGCACATCCAGGTTTCAGTCCGCATCGTTAACCACCGTTACACACCCTTGATTTCAAATGTATAGAAATGCAATTTTTGATTACTTAATCATTTAGAATGAATTGTTTATAATAGGTTTTGTGTTTCATCCTTAAATGAGCAAGAAGGGTTGACACACCATAAAACACAAATCCAGCATTTCGTCTTTTACAAGTTGGTTTCTGATAAACCCCACTCAAGTCATTCATTCAGATTATTTGAATTCAAGGGAGGTAACTAGTCTAGAAGAACAAGGGAGGTAACTAGTCTAGGAGAAACAAAATTCAGAAATAGCACGACTCCTTAAAGCAGTGGTGAGTATTGATTTACTCCTCTCCGGGAGTTAGGCACAAGGCCAGTTTTATCTTACTCCCACAAGTAAGATTTGACCCAAGATCGGGTCGAGAAAGTGGGGTTTAAAAATTGCCTGGGCAGCCCGTCGGCATTCCCCGGTAGGGGTGCCTCAGGCAGTAAGCAATAAACTTACTCCTCCCCAAAAAGGGGAGGCGAAGCCTGGGAGGGTGGACCTCCTAGAACTGCACAGGACAGACCCATAGCCCGGCGTAAATCAAGGCCCGAAGGCTAAGATAATACAAGTCTATAGGGTGCAGTATCCAAGCAGTGGTGAGTAACTTTATTATGGACGAGCTCTACTAAATTGCCATCACTTATCAAGGCCCGGGAGCCACTCGAGGATAAGGATTAAAGAGATTTCAAGTTGGATGATGAACGCCACTACGAAAGGATTGAGCTCAGTGGGTGGAATGGGCAAAAAATTACTTAAGAAGAAATTGATTATCCAAGAGGACGGCTCAACTAGCATTTGTTTACATTAGACTTGAAGACGACCATGTTGTAGTCGATTGGGAAGCAGCCTCGCCATATTTTGTTCCACAGATGGGATGTTCTAGGAAAGAAATTTTGTTCATGGAAGTTTTGTTAGAGGGAGAAAGGAAAGTTCATTTCTGTGGTTGTAGCTAGGCAGCAAGTTCTTGTTGTGAACGTCATTCGGGAGGGGGGGCAGAACACCTACTATGAACATAACGATAGAGTAGAGAAAGACTAGCAACATCCCGTGTGTGAAAGAGGCTGTAGCATTAACCGAGATGCACTGAAGTCATTTTAGTTTTTAATTTTTATTTATATGCACATAAGGTAGACAACTCCTAGTATATTCCTCAATCTAAAATAGGAGCTATCCTTTTTGCTGATCTTTATTTTTAGATGATTATTTTAAAAAAATGTTTTATATTCGCAGTCGGCTGCGCCGGACAAAATAACTTTTTAAATAAACTGTAGTGAAGTATGTTTATTATATTGCCAATAACACCATACAACAATAATAAATTGTCTCATTTTTTTCCTATATACTTTAATGACACCAACTAAATTCTAAAATATTCTTTTGTTCTGGGATTGCGATATGTTCGAAAAAAATCCATAACAATTCCTCTAATTGCCATAATTTATAATTAACTGGTAGTCGCAATCGCCCCTTTTCACTGTATGTTGATCCAGTCACTCAAATAGTTCTTAATGTCTCTGTGCGCATTTAGAGAAAGAGTGACTCTCTCTTTTTTAGCGTTGCGATCTAATTTACATTGTATCTGTACACACCACAAATATGTATGTAAATTAGATGAAAAAATAATAAGTCTCTTTACTTCTATATTATCGTGAGAATTATTATTTTTAGCTATGCAAGAAGAATGTGATGCTCTGTGGATGCGTTTCCAGTGAATGCCATGCCATGCCACCCCTGCCACCTTTCAAAAAGGGACTCAAACTCAATTCAGATGGCTGCTGTCCACTTTTGTCAAACACTGGGTGGAGAGGGTGGCTGCGGAAAGGCTATACATGTGACAGCAGGACTCAGCTCCGTGTGTCACACCTGCAGAAAACCCCAGAAATGGCTGTCTGAGAGCTAATTCACTAGATTGTAAACCTATTCGGCAAAAGATCCTTTCAGAGATACATTTTTTTTCTTTCCTTCCCCAAAAATGTCAAATTTGTGTCAAACACCCTATCTCTCTCTATATAAAGTTAGGTATGTGTATATATTTCTATGTACAGGATTATCTCCTAAACTAATGAACAGATCATTATGAATTTTAGAATATATATATTCTAGGCAACAGGGTTAGTAATATTGGCACATTATTTTTTTGTAAACTTCAACATTTAGAAGGTGAATGTATATAAAGTTAGGTATGTGTATATGTTCATATACTTCTATGTATAGGATTCACTCCTAAACTAATTAACCGATCATTATGAATTTTGGAACACAGCTTCTAAGCGTATGGGTGGGTAATGTGGGCTATATTAAGTTTAATTTAGTTTTATGCAAGCCCTTTGTGAAAATTCAAATACCTCCGATTTTTGTGAAATATTAACAATAGGTATTAGACATTAATAATGTATATTATTTATTTTTTTATAGATTATATTATATTCATTTGAGAGGTTGTGATGTGAAACCGTAATTTATTTTTATTTTATTTTGAGAATTTAGTTTTTAAATAAATAGTTTCTAAAATTGTGAATCTTTTAGAGATATATAATATAATTTGCTGATGTTTAAAATTTTGTCAAATCGTGCTATGAAATCATCATCATCATCATCGTCATCATCATCATCATGACAAATGATTTGTGATCTTTTAGACAGGTTTTTACTTATGTAAAATTATTTTGGTTTATTATCATCAGTAAAGTTGCAATCTCGATTAGGGAAAGTAAATTCATGAATCAAATTAGTCTTTTATGAATGATTTGTAGGTTGAGCAGCGTTACTTTTACATACTGCGCAACCAGTTTTGATATGTCGATAGATTTTATGTCAATGATATTTTTGGGGAGGTGACGGTGGTTAAGTGGATATCGACACGGACCGAAGACCTGGGTGTTCCAAGTTTCGAATCCATTCGATTCCACAGTACCACTGTCACTTAGGGATGTTGGCAACCTTCTCGTGGTCCTTCCCGTAAGTACCCGATGTCTTTCCAGAAAGATTTCTAATTAGAAAAACATCGGGGAAACTAATGCCAACACCAGAATCATCTGATTCACACGAAAAAAGAAGAAGAATATTTTGATTTCATCTAATTGATAATCATAATCAATAATTTCGGTTAGAATTCTAAAAATATCTCTCGGTTTAGTCTATGCAATAGTGGATGAATGTCTGCCATCCGGTAGGATGCCTCATCCCCAGCAAAAACCAAAGATAAGAAAATTGAAAAAAAAATAAAAATAAATAAATGGAAAACATTGGTTCATCAAGTGTTTGCGAGTAGTTGATGACTTACCTAAAGAGTGAGGGGCATTAATTAAGCGATCATTGATACTGAAATCACCTTTTAAATCCATGCAGGGTTTATTGCCCATTCCCATGGAGGCCATCTCGCATTTCCGGCTCTCTGGAAAGATAACAAAAAATAATCCAATATGAATTCACATTTCACTACAGCAGGAATTCACACAATCAGGGTTGAATCAGAAAGCCATACAAACACCGAGAGACTCCATGCAGATTTCCTGCCGAATGGAAACATTAAATACAATAATATTATTACATACTAAATGTACCGGCCCGGGATGCAGTAAAGTCATTTTAGTTTTGAATATTTATTGGTTTACACATTTTTAATGATAGACAACTACTATTATATTCTTTAATTTAAAATGAGTTATCCCCCTTGATGATTTTTATTTATAGGTGATTATTGAAAAATGTTTCATATTAGCAGTTGTCTGGGCCAGACTAAGTTATTTTTAGTGCGAATACAAACCCCACAATATTTTTGTTATAAATAAAATAAGTAAAACATATTTACTTTTTATGGATATTAAGCACAAACTCAGACCCAACAATATTATTTTTATAAATAAAATAAAAGTAAAACATATTTCCTTTTTACATATGTCAATTACTGCAAAAGGTCTCTGATATTTTGAAATGAGACAAATTCCACAATGTATTACGTCTAAAAAAATTGTGACTGACAGACAGATGGACAAAATCCCTATTTCAAAAAGATTGTAGCTAAGTACAATATCATATTGCCAATAACACGATACAACAATAACAAATGAAATTTGATTAGTCAGCTTAAATGCTGTTTGGGCCTGACTTTGAAAATCCGGAACGATAACTTTACTACAAAGTAATCTAACATATAAAGTGTCGAAATACCTTTGCCAAATACATAGGTATGATTGACACGGTTTGATCTCAGTTTCACCTGCATATATTGATTTTAACCATGTGATGTAGGTAGTAGGGATTTGACGTGATATAATCTTATATAATGATAGGGTGGAGACATTAATCTCAGAAGATATGATGTAACGAAGAAGCAGCAACAGTCGCTCTCCGAATTTGATATCACAATGGCAAAAAAATTGTCATCTTTTGTTTGACAGATGGCATCTGATACAGATTTAAAGTGTGTAAATATCTTCACTGGATTATTTGTAAAAAGTTGAATATCCAGTGTAGCAGCAAGTCATGCGAGCATATACCAGAAAGAACAGTTGGGAAATAATTTATACACCATCCACTATGACTATGCAATCCCTACAGCTACATATCTAGAAAACAGAGCTGTTAAACCTGACATCGTAATATGGGACAAAAGGGAAAAAGTAGCAACCCTAGTTGAAGTCAGTGTCCCTAATGATACAGGATTAAACAGAGCTGAAAGGGAAAAGATTACGAAATATCAAGGTCTTATGTACGACATGAAAAGAAACTGGAATCTTAGGAAAATCTCAATCATACCAGTAATTATAGGAGCAACAGGACTAATGAAGAAGAATTTCAAAAGCTATCTGGCAAGTATACCCAGTGAACCGAGTGCAAGAGAAATACAAACGATTGCACTTAAAGGGATGGTTAGAATCTTAAAAAGATCTCTAGGCTGGAGTGTCGCATCTGGTAGGATGCCCCATCCCTAGCAAAAACGGAAAGATAAGAAAATTAAAAAAAAAGAGATTTATATATTGTGGCCCATGGATCCCCCAACCAACTTGGGGGGGGGGGGGGTAGTTAGGGATGTATATTAATGATAGCTATTTGGCATACACGGTTCACAAAGTTTTCTGTCCAGAAAAATATTAAAGAATAAAACTATGAACCGTAAAGTAAGAGTTGCTGTTTATTGAGAAGATTTGTTCGCAGGTTGAACACCAATCCTTAGAAGGGAAGATGACAATGGTCGGCTACTAAATGAATTAAGATGGCATCGGATGACACATTTGTCTTCACTAGGTAATAGACAGTTGTAGTTCAGAATTTCTAATGCGAGATCCTGCTAGATAGAGGATGTTTAGATTCGTTGTCTCTCGAAAGAAACATTTAGAGAAAGAAATGGATCAATAATTAAATGTAATAAATGTCGAGCAATCTGTCGGAGAGAAAAGTATCTGGACCACATCACCCTCTCCGTTCTCTAAAAAGTGAACAACAATATGTATCAACCAATAAACTTTTTTTAGACAATTTATCCATGTAATCCGATCGCAGGTTTATAATAGCTTAACCAATTTCTGAAATCTAGCACAGAACTCACTATCTTTCTCTCTCACCTTCATATATGGTCATGCAATCGTGGCGGCTATCATCTTCTGAAAGAATGCAACATCAATGTGAACACGTGGAAGACCCAAGCTCGGAACAAGTCATCCTGGAGACAGATCATCAGCGCGGGAACATCAACCCTTAAGGCCGACCATTGAGGGGAAAAAGAAGTAGAAGCAAAGCGAAAGAACACTAAGGCCCTCGAGCCGACTGTCCTCATTGTGAAAGGATATGCAAGGCTAGGATCAGGCTTGTCAGCCACCTCCACACCCACCAAGGTGTAACACATCCGCATCCTCATCGATGAGGGGCAGCTATGATGATGATATGGTCATGGTCACTCACATAACGAATGACCATTGGGGGTAAATAATTGGCTTCATGGATACTATTATTGACTATGGAATTGGCTACGCATGCCAAATTCAATCTGATCGGATATCTATTGTGTCAAATAACGCACTAATATTATTGAGATGGATATGAACCGCCGATTTCCCCTCGGCTTTTGATAAAATAGTGACTTGTGTTCAACTAATTGTATTCAATTGTTTACAATAAATATTGTGTTTGGCATTAAATGACCTCAAAGGGTTGATATGCCATAAAACAGACAACTATCACTGTCGGGGTACTCTAGATGCAGCCATCATGAGTGATTCATCATATGTAAGAAAACCAATGGCGTCTGTCTCTTCTCCAGATTAATTTAAGATGAGAGTTCCGGTTTACTTGTCTCCCTACGAGGGCAGAGTTAGACACCAGGTGTTTTTTTTTATGCGGGGATTGGAATAAAAATCGCCTCAGTCTAGAAGGATCCCTCTTTCACTGACCGAGAACAGAAAAGACTAAGTGCAATATCAGAACAGAAACTACACTTTGCTCCTAAAACAACTGATTTTCCATTGCTAACGAGTTTGTTCTACTTATTCAACGTTTTCAGTCGGTCAGAATCATCTGGATTTTCTCAGATGGCAGATGCATAAATACTCAGTTAATCAACATTTGCTTTAATATTCTTTGCTTTTGGATTGAGTTCTATTTTTTTAAAAAATTCTATTTTAATTTGTCTAATTAGCCGTAATTTGCAATTAACTCACCAAGTGACCTATCTCTTACTAAGCTTCTGTCTATCACTCACACCCTCTTTCACTGGTTGTTGTTTAGAGCCCTTCTCTTATTTTATATAGTGTCTATCATTCTCGCTTCCGTAACTCTTCCAGTTTTATTACCTTTGGTGGTTAATAAACTACAAAATTGTCTATTATAAGCAACATGAAATATCACCAATAATAATACTATTTAACTTGGGGAGAGAGAGAGAGAGAGAGAGAGAGAGTTAGCCAGCCATCAGAAAGAGACTAATTCTTAATTTATTTTTAACAAAATTTTAACTGGCTTTTCAAACTCACTGATTCAAACAATCTACTCCGAACTCAATGGGTGACCCAAAGGGCAACATCTTTTCTAGTTTTATTCATATTTTTACAAAACTAAACCAACGTCTACTTACATGTCATTTTCGAAATTGGATATTCCAATAAGCAATTTATATCTTTCTTTTTTTTTTAACATAGTTCACCCCGAAACAAGGCAAGTTACCACTGTAGACGTAAGGGACTACTGAGAATTAAGGTGAAAGTTTAGGGGGGTCATTCTAAATTGGGAGCTGTTCAGCGAGATGATATCATACAAATATAATAATTCCAATCTGAAAAAAAAAAAATCACTTTAGATGACTATTGGCAATTTGTGGTCCCCCGCATCCCCCAAGGAAAAAGTTTCTTACCTCGATTCTTGATAGCCTGCTTCCAAAGCAACCGTGAGATCTCGCCAACCCAGCTATTTTTGACGTCACTGCATTGAGCATGGAGAATATAATTTTCTCCGATTGATCGTCGCCGAAACCAGATCTCAAATTTATTACTTTTATCTCTAAAATTTTCTGTTAGACCAATATCTGACGTCTGAAGAACAAAAACGAAAAAAAAAATGGTGTTTAATAGAAATAAAAAAGCTGCACATTTCACCAGCAATCTACAGAAAAGGGAAGAAAAAAATAGATCAAAGTTACCAAGTTACAATATATATGAAAAAGATGAAACACTTTATATGATTATTAGATTTGATACTAACTGGCTTTGCTAGCTCGCCATCGCGTCACGAAGTTGTACCACTTGAAATACTTGAAACCAAAATTTTAAATAATAAACATTTTATTCCTAAGTTTAGTGTAAACACAAGACTAAAACTATCGCATTGATAAACATTAACATTTTGGTAATTTTGATACAAATTTATTTATCTTTTAAATTAGACTGCAATGGAATCAAAAGTAAGAAGAAATCAATACGCCTGAGTGAGGGTGTGTGTGGGGCTCTTTTTTTATACTTACAATTTATAAATGGATGGCAACTAGTTGAAAATTAAGTCCGTCCCCCTAAGGCCGGCAAGGAACATTTACACATAAATGCGAAACGTTTTGTCTACAGGATCAAAACAATCATTAAATTTTTAAAATATGTGGTGGCTCTAATGGAAGAGAGAAAGGAAGGAGAGAGAGAAAATGAGCAAGCCAACCAGCCAAGCCAGTCACCATCTCCCTCCCTTTTCAATTCTCGCTAGCGAGTGATGTTAGTTTAATCATTTATCTTTTTTATTAAATAATTTTAATTAATTACTGTTGATATCAACCAAACTATTGCATATATATATATATATATATATATATATAGAAAATAGGACAATAAAATTACAAATGAATAACACCAAACATTAATTTATTATAAAAAATAATTATGCAAATTAGGCATCCAAATAACTGTTTTAGGATATTTCCTCTCTACTACATATAGAGTATTTCAAAATATTCTGTTGTATTATTGATTTAAATGACAGTAACCCATTTTGATGGGAATATAGGAGTGATAAATGAAAAAAACTTTCGCATTTATTCACTTAGATATTATGTTATGGTTTATTGGTGACCTGAATCTGCCGGTTTCAGGCTAGGGTAGCTGTCTAAGCCGATATAATGCGAATATACTCGAAATTGGTAATGAGGGCAGTGCATCACTGATTATCTCCCTTGATGCACCGAGAAAATGTCTTTTTTTATTATTAGTATTATTATAATAATTTAAATATTATAATATTTTATTATAATGTCTAAGAAAGGGAAATTTCATAAAATTTGTTAAAAATGGAGGAGGTGCTAAGCCAGGAAATGAATCTACAATGCCTGTTCCCTCAAAGCTTCGGTTGCCCCAAATGTTCCAAAGTGTCATTAAATAATATCTCGTTGTGTAGCATGTCGTTTTTGAGGTGAGGTTTTGTTTCTGACCAAAGCTAGCCCAGGTTACTGGTTGAGCTGGTATGATGTTTAAAAACCCAAAACTAGTGACAAAACAAATATATCACTGAGGACTCCTTCAAGATGTATTTCTTTTTATCAAATCATTATTATGCTAATACTTTATATATTACAATTTTATGTTATCTTCTATATATAAAACTCATGTTCGTATGTATGTGCGTTCCTTATAGTAAGAAAGGTTAGAGAATCTACATAAAATCTAAAAGTATATTGCTATGTAAAATTTGCCAGGGAAGACAATGGAAGTGTTTCCAGATCTCTAAGTGCACTCCTAAGAGAGCATAAACGCCTTAAAATTTCAAATATAAATTTCATTAAAATAGGATATATCATATGTATAAAATTCTCTGGGGAAGACAATTGAAGTGGTTCTGAATGTCGATGTCACCTTCTATGTGCTGAATATCTACGTGTCCCCACAGTTAAGTGATCCATGGAGACAAAAAACCCTTAAAACCTCAAATACGTACATCCAATTTTAATGAAATTTAGACCATATGTATAAAACACTAATTCATAGAGTTTTCCGACATTTCAACTTTTTCCGCCTAAATTAGGGGGTGAAACGGGAGGAAGAGGGGGGGGGGGGGTTTGTAAAAACAAAGAAATTAATATGGTGCTATGAGAATAGTGAAAACAGTACATAGTAGTGATCTTCACTCAATCCCGAGCAACGTCGGGTCTCCCTGCTATTATTTTATATTTATATTAGCGGTATTATACAGTTTCCAACGTTATTATTGGGATGTCTGTTAAGATTAAGCTTTTGTCAGTTGTTTAAATATCCCAAATGATAAGCATACCAAAGAGCCTCTGACAAGCCAACTCTCGAGCTTCGTCTAGTGAAAATGTTTTGTACGGACGGGATAATGGGTGAAAGGTGAGTTTCTGGTGCCTTAAAACCAATTTACTTTGAACTGTCAGCTCATTAATCTCAAATGACTGTCTGTCCCGGATCACTTCAATTTCAAAATAGGGATAGATGGGACTCTTCAGCAACCCATCTAGGAGAAGGAAACTGATTTAAAACTTGTAGCAAAAGTGATTACCAATTATGTTGCCTTGATATGTCACTGGGTTATAATCACGGAGGCTCAGAAGGTAATCAATTGACATTTGCCCCCCCCCCCCCCCCCGTATATATATATATATATTAAAATGAACATAGTTTGAGTATCAGACAATTGGTTCAGAACCTCTTCGGCTCCTCTTCAGGGATATACAGGGAGCCGAAGAAGGTTCTGAAACAATTGTCGGATACTCAAACTATGTTCATTTTAATATAAAAAGCTCTAATATATATTGAGCACTTTTGAAAAGTATTGGTTTTGTTCATTTTGTTAATATTTTAACTTAATTATATATATATATATATATATATATATATATATATATATATATACACACACACACACATATATGGAAATCGTTCCAGACAAGGCATGAAGCTACTTGATGTAAGGAGCCAACAAGAACGAAATATGATTATTGCAAAGACAGAAGATGTCTATTGACTTTAGTTTTGAAAAGACCAAGGCTATAGGTAAGAGGACAACAGTAAGCAGGAAGAAAGTTCCACAAGCCTGCAGTTTTGGGAAAAAAACTACTGGAATAGGAAGCTGTATTACAATGAGGTATCAAAACAGCGAATTGATGAAGACCACTAGACCAACGAGTCAAACGAGCTGGAACAAAAGAAGCAGGAAATAGATCACATAATTCTGAAGAACACATGCCATAATAGTATTTATAGAAAAAACTGAAACTAGCAGCATCACATCTGTGTGAGAGACAGAGGGTGCAGAGAAGAAGAAAGGACAGGGCTAATCAAATTACAGATCTGTTTCTGCACCTTATCAAGAACCCTCATATACTTCAATGACACAGAATACATTAATTCTGGGATTTTCTGTTTCAAAAAAAAATCTGTTTTAATTAGGTGTAATTTTTAATTAAATGAAAAAAATCAGCAATCTCTTATTCAGCTATCTATATATTTCTCTCGCCTCTTCTCACATTATGTTGATTCAACTATTCTCTAATAGTTCTTAATGTCACTGAGCATTTAGAGAAAGAGTGACTCTGTTTTTGTAGCAATACCACCTATTTACATAGTGTCCGCACACATCACAAAGATGTATGTAAATTAAATGGAACAATAATAAGTTTCTTGATTTTTATATTATCCATAATTCAGAAGTTGAAATAGGCGAGGACACCCTAGAGGTGGTAGACTCCTTTTGCTACCTAGGAGATATGCTGGAGGTGGCTGCGAACTAAGTTTGACCATTAGAGTCAAGACATTTTGGAGAAAGTTTAGAGAACTTCTCTCAATCCTAACATCCCAATTATTAACAGGGGTAAGGTTTATAATAGCTGCGTTAGAAGCGTGATGTTGTATGATAGTGAGTGTTGAACCCTCACTCAGGCCTCACTTGCTTGACCCCAGAGAAATGACAGGGGCAATGATTAGGTAGATATGCAATGTAAAGCCGGACCAGATCCAGAACATTAGGTCAGACACTCTACTTGAAAAATTGTCCATTTCAAAAACTTGATGTCCTAATAAGGGCAGACCGTCTTCGCTGGTTCGGGCATGTTGAAAGAAGCAAGGGGGTGTATCAGCACATGCAGAGACCTAAGGCTGGACAGCAAAAAGAAAGCTGGGCACCCAAGGAAGACATGGAAATAAACCATCAGGCAAGACTGTAAACAGTGGCAAATTGACACAGTCAATCCCCACAATCGTGATCACTGGAGACTTAGCATAAGGACAGCCAGAGAACGTTGAACCTCTCGTCAAAGGGAACATAGACGATAAACATGGATAGTGAGTGAGTGTGAGTTATAATGAAAGAACTTATTATTTTTAGTTATGTAAGAAGAAGAATGTCTTAAAAGATAGACGACAGTTTATGAATTTTTTGAATGAAATCAAAGTAGAATAAATATTGGTAATGTTTAGAATATAAAAATTAAAAAAGTGACAGCATTAATCAATCTTAAAAAACGGTTACAATTCAATTTTACAACATCGCCTATTTTGTCTTAAAATTGATGTGTTAATGAGAGTTATCCCCCTTGTTAAGCTAAGTAGAATTATTAGAGATTATATTAAAAAGATCTTTTTTTATTGGACAAATTCAATAAAGATTTTGTTAGTCCGTATCTAGCAAATAGTCGCAGTCATGCTTGAAGATTATTATTATTATTTTATTATTACAACAATATCCATGACATAAAAACAAAACAAAAAAACTGAGAAAAATGTTTTATTTTTCAAACAAATAAATGAAGCATTAAAAAAATAATCACCGTTGTCATTAAAATTAGCAAACAATTCTTTCATATAATACTAGCAAAACGTACCCTAACCTCCGGGCAGGAATTAATCAAACTGTAATCTTTTTGGCAGAAAAACAAAAATAATTTTCATTTAAGAAAACATTGCCCTGGTGTCATTTGATATATTCCAATGATGAGGAAAGTTACTGTGTATGATAGTAGATACATTCAATTAACTTATTAACAACAAAAAGCTTTTTTCACCACTAACCCTAAGTCCGAGTGGCAAGGTTGTAAAACCACACATAATTGCATAGAAAAGTAGAATCCCCCTCCCCCCAAAAAATAAAAATAAAAATAAAATTTTATTTGTTTAACTGTCCTAATTTACGCTAGAATGGCCTGGAAATGTGGAGTCAGTAGACAGTAAATTTATATGCGAAACTGATCCCCAACTCTAAATTCTGAAACATTTTTTTGTTGCTGTTTTCTTTCCAAGTAAAAAAAAAATTTGTTATTTTAAATACACTTTACAAATATGGGATTTAAAAAATGAAATGCTTAAAATGGGGGAAAAAAATGAAGTTTTTTTTTTCCAGCAAAGAATGGTGAGGTTTAGTTATAAAAATATATTTTTTACTTACTCATAGAATTTCATGACAGAAATGATGCACAACTAAGTTCAAAATGATGTTTTCTTTTAGGAAAAACTACGCTTTCAATGTAGGTATATATAAATTTATTAGCTAAACATTTAAATAATTGTTTAGCTGGTCTTGCTTTGCGTTGTTGAGAGAGGGGGAGGGGTGTGGATGTGTGTTTGGAACATATTTTGGTAATTTATATTTTGTTTTTAAATTATCGATAAAATTATTGTGGAAACAGAGGCATAAAAATAAAACCGAACGTGGTTAAAAGATATAAATATGCAAATTAGGTTATGAAAAAGTAATGACCATGGTTTTGGTAATTTATCAATTGTTTCTTAATAAATCACATTAATTAATTACTGTTAATATTGGGAAAACTGTCCGATAGATATAGGAAAATAGTACCAACAAATAACACCAAAGATTAATTAATTATAATCTGTTAAAAAAGTTATTATGCAAATGAGGTAAAAAAGATGTCTGCTACAGGTTTTGCTTGTTGGTATATATGGAGTATTTCGAAATAATGTTGCGTTGTTGATTTAAGTAAGAAAACCCCGTTTTAATTTAGAGATAAGTGAAAATTAATTTTGCATTTATTCATTTAGATAGATTTTCCAGCATCGTGGGTTCTAAAGCTCTGCTGTTGGATCCACCGTTTTTCCAGACATTTCGATTTCACCCTAATAAGAGTTCATCAAGAATCACCCCTAATCCACTAATTATACAACTACCAGGTCTCTAAACCAGCAGACTTTGCTAAAAACTTAAACAGAAGTTCAACGTCTTCTTTGATGGAAATACAGCGGTGTTTACATTTAACATGATGGCTTTTACTTGAATTTGCCTCTGAAGCAGTAGCTAGGGTTAAATTTAAGCAAAATAAGATATAACCTAAAACTAAATGCAGACTACCACCAGCAGATGCAGTGTAAACAAACAAGTTGATGACATGCTACACACAGAGCCATATGTTGTCCACCCAGTAAACTAGTCTGATTATCAAGTTCCCTCTCATGATTTTGTCTGAATTAAAAGAGGTAGCGGACGATCAGTGTTGGCCCTGTACTTCACATTGTCAGCTATATACTGAATTACCCTCTCTTACCGTTATGCGCTAGTGTATATATATATATCAATATATTGATATATATATATTGAAACATAGACACGTTTATTATAATCGTTGATTCTTAAATTAATATACTACTTCTGTCTCTAACATTCATTCCTTGTCTTTACGCTTGATTTTTAAAGACATTTCTTTTATCTTTCTGCAAAGTTTTAATTTTGCAGAGTTTTAACTTTAAAAATAAAATTATTGCTTCAATCGCCTCTACTAATTTCATCTGATAATCATTCAAACATGGCTACCAACCATTCACAATTTTAATACATTTTAGACCAGTTTGAAGATTTTAAATTGATGATTACAATTTTATTTTAAAACTAAAACACAATTTAACATCAATCAATTTTACCTAAAACGTGTTTGAAACAAAAAAAAACAAAACAGGCAGAATAGAGATTTTTCATGAGTCTCTATTGTAAAATTGGACCGGTTGTTATTTAAAAAAAGAATTCCTACCAATTTTATATTGTTAAAAGCAATCCAAGTTACACTTAAGTTTGAAATTGTGTTGGATGCAGAATAATTTGAGTTACCTCCCATGGAGATATATCCTAACTATCTCCCATGGACGTGTTCTGTCCAATGTTAGAGAGAGGGCGCTCTCCTGTCAAGAAGTTAAGAAAAGTCGTTCCATGCATGTGCAGAATTTAGAATGAGATTTTATTCTCTTTCTGGCAAGTTATTCAAGGCGTATGGGCGCTTTTGTCCAGCTCCTCATAGATAATTTTAGTCTTCTATTCAAAGCATATATATTGAAACTAATTTTTAAAAAATATTTGTAGATTTTAGTATGTTTTGTGTAATTTAATTTTATTAAAAAAAACCCCGAATATTTCCTCATCAATCTGAAGAAAATGTCTTACCTTGAAACTCGATTTATAAACATACGATTCTGGTCCACCTTGTCGGTTCCTTTTCGTTTTGCTAAATAAGAAAAGTTCTTCAAATAGAAATATGTGTCTCATGAATTTCTTCCTTCCTTGTGCCACAATGAATTCATCTTGTCGTAAGAGACGGCCTTGTTCCTGGAGATTGACCTGAACAAAAAAATTAATAAAAATATATGAAAAGAAATTGGCCATACAATACATATTTTCTGTGTGTGACAACAAAATTGGGCAATTAACTAATTTACGGTCGCTAATTATTCTACTTTAGATCACCAACGTTAAGCGACATTGACCCTGGTCAGAACCAGATGAGTGACCATTTGGAAATAACAGACGCTGCATGTGGGAGCACGGTGAAACCTCTCTGCAAAATATGCAGCTCTGAAGATGCGTTTAGCAAGTAGTTCAGTATAACCTGCGTACTAACACAAAAAATACTTCTTACTTGGAAGCCAAGCTTTATTCAACTAGAAACTGTTTTACAAATGGTGTCACATATGGCGAGCTTTAATACCAGTCACCTGGTCGACTTCCGGTTCCGGTGGTGTGTATGGAAGCCCATATGCAAGTACTACAAATACGTAATATTACAACCTGTTAATCCACATATGTTTTACATGCTGTCATGTGTTTTGGACGGCTTTAAGAAATTAACTTCCAAACTTATCTGTGGTCAGGATTTTTTGGAAGTCATTTCCTTATCAAGCAAGACTTTTATAGGCCAGATGTTGTTCCTGACACCAACCCAGTGTGGTGATGGGGACCAGTGCTTTTATCAAGACATCATCTTTTGGTGGTTGTCCACCAAGGCTAAAGAATGCTTCATTTACCCGATTGCTTGTACAATTAAATATAGAGGGATGCTGCCCAATACTCCACAATATAGATCATGATTTTCATACAAAATCAATTGTCTGTGAATAATGCGGAAACCCTTTTCACTGCAAATAATTAATGACCGTGAATTAGTAAATTACCCCAAATTGTTAGCGTTTCTTTCCACCATAAAATAAACGTCTGTTTTTGAAATAGTCAAATGTTTTGGCAGAGTCATAAGTTATACTGGTGACAGGAATAGATTCTTTAGAAAAACAAATATTTATTGAAATATAAATTATTAAAAAACGGAATAAAAGTAATGAAACGGATAAATTATTTGATTTATTAATGAATAAAAATACATACATCGCAATCTTTCAAAGAATCCATTGCAAGAAGATCATTGCCATGGCGTAGGTGGAATTTAACCATTTCTTCAGCATTCTACAAAGATAAAACAGAAAAACACATTTTCAAATTGATTGCAGAAAATAAATTGTCAGAATTCATACCTTTTTTTTCTTTGGACTATTGTCCTCAGCGTTTCTATCTGTTTTTTTTTTTGTTTTTGTTTTTTTACTATATTTTGGTCAATGTTCCCTCCAGACCTCTCCATGTGTACTGTTCATCCATATTGATATTTTTCCAATATTGTTGCCTATTTGTGCATTGAATATATTGATGCTTACTGCATTTTACATATGACGATGACGATTTATGAAATGAAGAGATTCAGCGATGAAAACTTGAAGACTCTGAAAGACTTACTTGGCGTCTTTTTCGGTCTGGGTAGCTGCACCGTAAAACAGACTTCCAAAAGCTGTGGTCAGCTTACAGACATCAAACATCATGTCCGCTAATCTTCAAATAATTACTCCTCACTTGAGCAGCGGAGGATGTGTAGGGATGCATTTCTGGCATAAACCAACATCAACCAGAATTAAAATATACTTTTCAGGAAGTTTTTCACCCTAGCACCAAATCGTGGTATCCAAGGGACCCAACAGAAGATTTACCATAGTTGTGTTTGTCTCATTTGAAGAAAGGCAACATTCTCTGTCTGTGTTTCTGCTTCGTGGAACAGCCTACCAGAGTTAGTGACGATGCCTATCATATCTAGGATTAAAGTGGCATTGGACCAAAGCATTCCGACAGTATATAGATGAACACATATTCTAATTGTTTTTTTTACATGGTTTGTTGCACTTTGCTATTCTTTGCTAATAAATTAGATTTGATTTAATCTGATCGTGATTCTTTAGGGGGTCGTTTGTCTGGCTGGATTACCAATAATTAACAAGACATTCATACCCAAAACATATAGTTCTTTATTATCTCATGTACATTATTCTGGCAGAGAAAAAAGAGACAGAGAATAAGAATCTACAACTAGATATTTTTAAGTGACGATTCTTCTGGAGTCGTTTGTCTGGTTGGATCACTATTAATTACAATAAACTGACACAAAAGCATTTGCACCCAAAATATATATGTGGATTATTTGGGCATGAAGACGAAGGGAGATAGAGAAAGGGGGGGGGGGGCTAATTTATGCTGCTACATTCTGATACTTCTTCATCTTGCTTCCAATGTAACCGTAAGGGATTACTTCGATCCCTATGGATTATCCGTCTTCATCTAAGTTGACAGAAACTGCTGTTCTCTGGTTGACATGTAAGTAGTTGATTTAATGAGTAGTGACATCTGGTTTTGAAGGTAGTCGTAGTGGTGATGTAGCAGCCGCAGTTTCTGTGTCTTCCCCCTCTCTCTTTGTAGCTGCAGTCATGTAAGAAAAGAAAAGAAAAAACGTTAACAACATCTTTTCTCAATGGCTCATGTTTTTAGCTGCCTTATTTGTTTTTGACACATTACATGATCTTTCCTTCACCTGCTCCCCTGGATGGGACAAACCAAGACGGAGCTTCAGAAAAAAAGCATCTGAACACAGTCAGCTCATAGGCTAACGAGGAAGATATTTCTGTTTTTCGCTACATCTTATTCCGGACTTCCTGTGCGTGACGTCCTATCCCAGCATATAGCCATCACTCTAACTTGATCTCTAATGGAAAATTCCAATTTCTTGCTTAAACTGCAGTAATGTAACAAAAACAAAAGAAAACACCAACAATATCTTTGCTCAAGGGACGTCATGTTTTCCGATGTTTTATTCTTTTAATGCTTTACATGATCTTCCCTTCGTCGAATGAAGACAAAGCTTCAGAAAATAGCGCCCGAACACAGTCAGCTCACAGGCCAATAAGGCAGATCTTTTTCTCTTCTTTGCCATGTCTAATTTCAGACTTCCTGCCCATGACGTCATATCCTAGCATGTACTTCGAACCTCTCGATTTCTGATGGAATTTTCCACTCTCTGCATAATTATAACCCTATGTGGAAATTACCGTTTTTAACATTATTTCATGCAGCCATATATAATCTTGTTACAGCAACGAGATATAACCATTCGTTTAATGTCCTTTTACTTCTGTCACTTGATTTCCACTCAGGCTATTCCCACACATGTAAAATTTACCCTTATTAAACTTTCCGGCACTTTCTATCACCTATATGGCCTTTAATGTGGCCAAGGTCATTCAATGTATAACACGACATAATTAAATCAGGTGAACTGTTTTTTTTCTATGGTAATTTTTCAATGCATAAACAGTCATGCATGACGTTGCATAATCAACAATGTGGAGCATGACACGGACATTCTTAGACACGGATGAATTTAGAAGAAGGTGGAGAACATATCAGATGAACACATAATGAAAAGTTAAATGCCAACGATAAGGATAATAATTCGAATAAAAACAAAAGCTTACAGCTTACATACCTTACATTTCATTGAACTGAATGTTTACTTATTTTCTTAAATTATTTTTGTAATTCATTAAAAATATCTTTACAATTATTTACCAAGAGTTGAAACTTTTATTCATGCTGGTGAGATTTTATAACTCTAATCATAAAAAATGCATGCCTTATATTTATTTATAACTTCACTATACCAAATTATAAAAAGTCTCTAGTTTTTAATTAATTAAAAATAAATGCGTGGCTATATATGATACTAAAGTGCTGCAGTGGTTGTAGAGTTGGAAAGTTCTTAAGAAGAGGAAAGTTCCTTTGTTCGGCTTGTGGAAAGGGGGTTCTTGTGAAATTCAATCTTTTGTGCTACTTGTAAGCATTGGGTGCATAAGAAGTGCAGTGGAATTACGGGTAGGTTGAGAGAGGATAACCAGTTTCTGTGCAAGAAGTGTAAGACAATGGAGATGGATGAAGACTCAGATAAGGACAAAGAATATCTGGATGGCGAAGCTATTGAGGTTGTCGAGAAGTTTTGTTACTATTGAAGCAGATGCTAGTGTGATTGCAAGAGTTAGGAGTGGATGGAGGAAGTTCATGGAACTTCTGCCATTTTTAACTAGCAGAGTGTTACCACTGTCGACCAAGGGAAGAGTCTATCAAGTATGTGTACGTAGTGTAATGATGTATAGAAGTGAAACCTGGCCAGTGAGGCTTGAGGATATGCGTTGCATGAAGAGAAATAGGCTTAGTTCTGATGAACTCAGAGGAAGATTAAATCTGAACAGTAATGGGAGACGTGTGCAGAAGAATAGACTTTGATGATATGGTCATGTTGAAAGAATGGATGAGAGTTCTTGGGTTGGTAGATGTAGAACAGTTAAGGTAGCAGGTCCAGTTCACAAGGAAAGACCAAGGAAAATATGAGTGGAAGTGATAAAGATGGACTTGAGAGAAAAAGGGATAAATAAAGACCTGGCAGAGACTAGTTAAAAATCGTTGTCTTCCTTCATCCTGAATATACTAGCCTCGAACAGTTTCACCCCCCCCCCCTCCATTGGGACCACAAAAGGCGAACATTAAGTAAATGTGTTGAGGTTAGGGTTAGGGTTATGTGTTACCTTTAAGTCTGCATATTCGTTGTCTGATTCTGGACATTCCTTCAACATCTGCTTCAAAAGGAGGGCATACTTGCCCATTCGCTGCACAGGCCGCAGTAGGTAACTGGACAGATTCATTTTGTCATTCAGCTCGGACTGCTTCCTCTGCAAAAAGGAAAAAAAAAACATTTAATGAGATTTACAGCATATCAATCCTTTAATTTTTTTTCATGCTTAAAACATATTGTTTGATTGGGAAAAGTTTGTCCTTTTTTTTTTTTAATCTCTGCAATCAGTTTATTTTACTTCAAAAGACGCGACCTATGACAGCAACATTCTTTTGTTAAAAAAAGCAAAAATAATCCGGCTTTCATCTTTAAGGGAAGCCATGTGCATTGATTGACTATAATTTTTCTCCATCTCTCCTGAAAATTAACCCAGTCTATTAATACTAATCCGGCAGTGACTATGGTGGTCTAGGCATCAAATAGAAAATGGAATTTAAATAAGTGACGCTAAGACAGGCATCCATTAATGTGTTAGTCTTTTTAAATGCTCTTCTGAGTGTCAAAATAAAGCCTGCGGAAGAAGGAATGATGAGAAAAACAGTGCGAAAAGGAGGGAGTGAAAGAGACTAGGACAGGGCATTGAGAATATATGTATATGACATTGTTACTGCTGATTTAGGTGTTAATTAGACTGGGATATTCTTCAGGAGAGCTGGAGAAACGTTCATGACTAAAGTCTTCATAACTAAAAGAAGTCTGATTTTTATGAATAAATGCGTGTAGAGATTCCTCAAATATTTTCTTGAGATGCAACATTTTCTAAAATTTATCCTCAATCTGAAAAGTTATTGTCAAGGCAGATTTCAAAAACTAGATCTCTTACCCAATTGATTGTTATTTTTTTGTAATAGAGTAATATATTTTGGGGGAATAACTAACCAGATCAGACATTGAGCTTCCTCTCATGCTCTGCTAGTATAGTCTATGAAGAGGAAGCTCAAAGTCTTTGAAATGAAATGTTTATGAACTATCCTTGGAATAACTTTGTAAGATAGACTAAGAAATGCAACTATGAGAAAAAAGATTAATATTAACAGATCTATCAACAACGTTATTCGAAAAAAGATTGACGTGGTTGTGACATGTTTGCCGGCTTTTTGGTCTTTTGCTTGTTACTATATATAGAGTATTTTGAAAGAGCATAATGTATTATTGATTAAAATTAGAGTAACCCGTTTTGATGGTAATATAGCTATGAAAAAATTACTTGTATTTATTCATATATATATATATATATATTATCTATTTATCTTGTGTGTGTCATCATATTTGCCTTCAGGGGTGAATAATTGCTTTAATCTCGCCCCCCCCCCCGCCCCGAGAAAATTCAGTTATGGAGGGGGGGTACATTTCTTATAAGATCACACTTGCTGTTTGTTTTTGAATATCTTTATACTTAACTCTCATGACGTCTCTCTCTCTCATATATATATATATATATATATATATATAGCCACACTTAATTTACCCTCTTTTCTTTTCACTCCCTCTGCCACACTTTAGATCAAATAGGAAAAAGAACTTTCTAGATTTTCCTTCCTCCCTCCCACGATCTCAATACACTAGATATGAGTCATATTCCCCAGACCCTTGATTTCCCATACTGTGTCCTTACACTGAACTCTAACATCCCCTTTTAAAGGTAGGCCACCACTGAGTTCTAAAAGATCAATCAGCAACATGTCTCTTTCCTCTGACTACTGTCTCACCACATTCTACTTAGACCTATTCCCTTTTCTCTTCTGCCTCCTCTCACGACTATCACCCTATTCTCTCTCTCTCTTCTTCCTTTTCCTTATATACATCTGTTGTACAAAAGGGCTAAAAAAAAAAAATATATAGAATATCTAGTCATTTTAATAAAGTTTCTGTTAATAAAAGAAACAAAATATTAATCTATTAATATGTTTTTGATTTGAATTTTTCTTCTAAATTTTGTGGTGATTCCACTTTCCATGCACGCACAGTATAGTACAGAAGTGTAAGTGGTGCAATGCTTATTAGTGTAGATGCTGGGCTCATTTCCACTAATACTCCCTACTATGACTCAACTAGTAGTGTAGACTAGACACTAAAACCTTGGTAGAGCAACTAGTCTAGAAGTAAATCTACAAAATTATACCCAGCCTGTCTTGAAGACTCATTACACATCCATCGTCTCAATTCTTTTATCATTTCTCTCCGCCAAAGCTACAACTAAAATAGTAAGGTGACGGACAATCAGGTGAATGTGGGGTTAACAAGCTCAGCTCATTAAAACAAAATCTATTTCGATTGAAATAGAAGTTATCAAACTGTGGCTCTGTGCACCCCATGGAGTGTCTATAGAAATAATGAAACCATGATAAAATTAAGTGTGTCAAAAGGGTCAATGGTTGCACTTGATGCGAGAAAAAAATCTTAAACGTGCACGGATGAAATATTTTGAATAAATAGAAAGGCATAAAAAAAAAAAACGATAAAAAAATTATAAAAATTAATCTTCTATAAGCAATAAAAAAAGATATGTGTGACCTACTTTTAAAATTTATCTTTCGGACTGACAGGCGTGAACTTACAAACAGACCTACAGTTGTCAAGCATGTTTTCTTTTGATTCAATTATTGCCAAGAAATTGCCTAATAATTTGGAGGTAACAGGGCAATTTTATTTTCATTATTACCAGCGAGACTCGTGAAAATTCTACGATTGCATTCTTCATCTATTTGTATAAGTTACTGTTAATAATAATAATAATAATAATATTTCTATTGAAATAATAATGTCTGTCAGGGTTTAATAATATAAGTCTCCTGTTCTGCACACATCTCCCTATACTATCCAGATTTAATCTTCCTCTGCGGTCATCAGATCTAAGCCTGTCTTTAAGACTCACATTACACATCCATCGTATCATTCTCATAACACTTCTCTCAATGCAACGCATGTCCTCAACCTTCACTTCCATACATCACACTGCTATATAACTAACGATAAATTTTTTTTTTTTTTTTAAATAAATGTCAATATTAGTTTTAACAATAAAACGAAAAAATAAAAAAACTTTACTAATATTAGACAACAATTTTGAAACTTTAGTGACCTCAGACATGATATAAAATCAATCCTTGATTCCTTCTGTGCATTTTCTAAACTGGGTGAGTCCATAATTCCAAAGTGACAGGTAAGAAAGCTTGTACTAAGACAGGAGCAAGTATATCATTATATAGATCAGTAGGTTAAAGATAGAATCAAACATTTTTATTTTTAGATTTCATAGATTTTACAAGAAAATATATACTTACCCGGAAATATATAGTACCATGTTCCTGCATGAGTTGATCTGATTTAGGCTTGTTTTTATTGTAGAGAGCATATAAGTAAAATTGTTCTTCCTAGAAAGAAAAAAAAAAGAATAAGAAAAGATATATTTATATATACACTAGCAAATATATGAACACCCTTGAGGTAAATATATATAAAAATAAAAAATTTTTTTAAGAATAAATTCTGATACATGTGAATGAAAAGAAACTGTAATCTTAGAAAGATCTCCATCATTCCAGTAATCATAGGAGCACCCGGGATCATAAAAAAAGAATTTTAAAAATTACCTGGCGAATATACCCGGTGAACCAAGTGCAAAAGAGATACAAACAATTGTGCTTAAAGGGACAGTAAGAATTCTAAAAAGATCTCTCGGTTGGAGTCTCTGAAATAGTGGGTGAATGTTCGGCATTCGGCAGTTTGCCCCATCCCCAGCAAAAACAAAAAGATAAACCAGGTTTCACTTCCATACATCATCACACTGCGTACACATGCCTGATAAACTCTTCTCTTAGTCGACAGTGGTAATGCTCTGCTGGTTAATAATGGCAAAAGTTCCCTGAACTTACTCCACCCACTCCTAACTCTTCGTTTACAAACTATGTTTTTTTTTTTACAAAATATGCAATTACAAAACAAATTAATGTACAAACTAATTGTATACAAAACATATGTAGAGTTAAGGTATAAATTAAACAAAATTTTTTTACAATAAAGGTCACCACTTATCAAGGCTCAAAGGCCACTCGAGGATAAGGTTTAAAGAGTTTGATTGGTGTATAGTGAGAGAACATCGCGAACACCGGTACGATGGTTGTAGCGGGGCATAAATTGATTATTTACGGGGACAGTTCAACAAGAACTTGTTTACATTGGACTTGAAGATGACCATATTTTAGTCGGCTGAGAAACAGGTTCGTGGCACTGTGTTCCACAGACGGGCAGTTCTAGCAAAGAAACTCTGCCCATGGAAGTTTCGTTTTGTCTTGGGCATGCAGAGGGAGAAAGGGAAATCATTGACAGTGGTAGTAGGCGAGTTCTAGTTGTGAATATTTTACAAGGGGGGGACCATACATTTGATTGAGCTCAGTCGAGCACTTGAAAATAACGGTAGAGCAAAGAAAGACTAGCAACATTTCTTCTGTGAGAGAGTGACTGTAGGGAAGAGAAGAGGACATCCTCCACTAAACTTCGAAGCAAGAATGATGGTTGACATTTCTAAAACCCAACGACAAACCAACCCCCATTACAAGTTATCAGTTTGTTTGTCTGGCTTCTTTATGGATTTGCTTTGCTCTACCTCCCATTATGAAAAAGATAGTAACTTATCCCCCCCCCCCCCATCCCCCCCAAAAAAAATGGCACCTCTTTTTGAACAGAGATTTCAATTTTGATTTGATTAAGGGGGTCTATTCTATTTTTGGTAAGTGAAGTTTTTTTTTATATAGTGGCACCAGATAATGACGGAAATCACTTTTGATGGGGGGGAATTCTATTTTTGGTATTTTAAGATTATTTTTTATAGTGGCACCAGACAATAATCAGAATCAAGCTGAAAAACAGATAAGAAATAAAAGACATGATTCTATATTTAACAAGCTGTCCTTACTCGGCGTTGCCCGGTAGTGTATTTATTTACAGTTTGTTTTGCTGTTTTTTTTTTTAAATACTGTTTTTTTTTTTTTTTTGTTTATTTTTGCAAAATATTATTTTTTTGTTCCAACCAAAGGGAAGTAACTCTATATGGACAAGTTCAATGAGTGAAACAAAAAATGAAAGTAAAAAAAACTTCCTGGCAACTAGTCTTATCAATAAAACTATACATCGTAGATATTTTTCTAATTTCCAATAAATAAAAATAAATGTCTCTTAAGCTAGTTATTTTAGGGGTCACAAAATATATGACAGTTACTGACGTCACAGGTGCACTAGGAATGATAATAGGTTGCTTGTCTATTCATCTTATTTATGGATACCCAAATCGTTAGATTTAGAAAACTCAAATTTGATAGAAATGATCTCCTTTCTGGGTTGGTTTTATGGGGTCTATCATCAGTAATGGATGTAGACAGAAGAGGCCCCGTATCTGTTCGTGGACAATTAAGAGGCAGATTGAAATCAAGAAGCAGTTTCATGACCAAAGAGGGTCTTTACGCTGCACGGTCTCTTTGACAGATAGAATGATTGGAATGACTACTTGAACGAAGCTATCCAAGAACCCAGTGAAGATCTCTCACATAAAACGGAACTCTCAAGGCAGAACTGAGTGACCCTGAACCGAGCAAGAGCGAAGATTGGAAGGACAGCTAGCAATCTCTACAGGTGCGAACCAGCAACAACAAGCAACTCAAGCAACTTCCCTTGTGGAAATCTCAGACAGACAATTGAACACGTCCTCAGTGACTGCAGTGATGGACAAACTTGTACTGACCAACATTTGATGGACTAACCTTGATTCCAAACGATGGATCCAGTATTGGCATCATAAGATATCATGATGATCTACAATCTCACAGAATATATTACTAATAAGCAAAGCGTTACCATTATTGACTGTCGACCAAAACATGTGTATGCAATGTGATGGACGTATGCAAGGCATGTGCACGCAATGCAATGGACGTATGCGTGCGTGTTTCTCGTGTCACTGTAACTACAATCCACATTGAATTATTTTTTTTATTTACTATTAATCGAATATTTATTGAAATTACTAGCATAAAATAAAACAAATTTTTAAAAATCTAATTAAAAAAAAAATAATTATGAAATTAAATCAATTAAAATGTTACCTTTCCACCCGGGCAACGCCGAGTTGTTCTGCTAATAAATAATCTAATGTATACGATTATCTCGGTCAGATTTTAAAAGTTGGATTTAAATAAAATTTAAGCGGAGAAATTTGATTCTGACTAGCCAGTTTTCATTTGTTATTGTTGTACCATGTTATTGGCAATACATTAACGTACTTCACTTGTTTAAAAAAATATTTAATCTGATTTGGTAGTTTGTTAATATGACGACATTCTTTTTGCAAAGAAAAAAATATTTTGAAAGGAATAATACTTATTATTTTAGTAAGAGTTATGGTTCCTTATTTGCTTTTATTTTTTTTTCATTATAAGAAAAGGATTCATTTGTAATTTAGATGCTGCTAAATTATTGACCTATTTGTTTGGGTCTTTTCTGACATCTTGTTTTGTTCTTATTGAATCAAAAACAGGTTCACTTTTAGTTTAGAACCTAAAAAAAGCATCGTTATAGAACATAGAAATATTTACAAAACAAATTTGAACATATCCTGGGCAACGTCGGGTTGGTACAGCCAGTGGTGATAAAAGTAAGTTGATAAAACCAGGGTAAAATAAACTATCATTTCATTAATATAGACATCCAAATTTTTTCTATCATTAACGTAATGTTCCAGTTTGTTAGATTAAAAACAATTTACCGGCTCATACCCACTTATTATTTATAAAACTACTAGTAATAATAATAGTATTAAATTATCAGAACATCGGCCAATAGCCTCTTATTATTTTCAAAATTATTATTTAAACAAAAAAAATTCTCAAGTATTTCTCCAATTTAAATTTATACTTTTCGTAATATGTCTGATCGATTTAGAATAATAGATGGCAGACCACTGACAGAGATGGATACTGGTGACGACAAGCTTGAAGTAGTGACAGAATTCTGTTACCTTGGAGACGTGCTGTCATTGGGTGGAGGCTGTGTACTTGTGGCAGCTACATGTTGCAAATCTGCTTGGAGACAGTTTAGAGAGCTGCTATCATCAATTCTGACAAACAGAAGTGTGCTGGTGTATGGCTCTGAAACCTGGGCTGTCTCTGTCGACACACTAAAGACATTGCATCATAATGATAAGGCAGTGGTCAGATGGATCTGCATCGTGAGGCCTGAACAGAGCATGCCTTTTGGGTCTCTGCTCGCGCAAGTCAACTTGGAAAGTCTTGCGGACATCATGCAGAAGAGCAGACTGCATTGGTTGGGGCACGTTGAGCGCAGCAATGGTTGGATTGCTAAAGCGTGACAGTTGAATGTGCCAGCAGAGAAAACCACCTTTGGCAGACCCAAGTTGTCCTGAGAGAACGTGATCAAACGTGATAGGAGAGCCTTGGGTAAGGATTCTGTCGAGCCTCACCAAATACAACAATGGAGGGGAAGACTTAGATCGAGACTGGACAATCAGTCCCCACCCTCATCAGGGGATTAATTGTGGCCTGATTCAACAAATAAATCGGTTGATAATGATGATGATATAATAATAATAATAATTTGGCAATGCTGGGTAGGAACAGCCTGTGATAATAATAAAAAACAAGTCTAGAAAATTGAGGGGAAAAAAAAGAAAACAACTCACATGAGAAAGAAATGTTTGAGCAATTTGGAAAGGCTGTTGTTTACAGTTCTCCAATTCTTGTAGAAAGTGCTGACTATGGAACTCATAGATTTTTTCAATGTTTCCAAAAATAACATTTCGTTTTCCCCTGAGAGCTTGTGGGACATCATCTGTTTTGATTTCAGGGATGTAATTGTCAACAATCAGCTGAAGGGCCCACACGTAGTCACGCTCTGTAGATATCAATTCCTGTAGGATCAGCGACAGTGTCCTGCAAACGACAAAAATGACAACGTAGTAATAATAATAATAAGAAGAAGAACTGAGAAAAGAAACCAACAACATTTTAAGACAAAAACAGATGATTTTAAAAATCATATTTAATATTATTTTGAAACTATTTTCACACATTTCGTTGTTGCCTTCTGCTCAATTTGAATCTACTTTCCCCCAAATTGTCTTCAAATTGGTAACAACCGTTTGTTCAATCCTTACTATAATGGAAATTTTTTGTCGGTGTATTCAGAATCAAAACTCTGAATTTATATGATAATTAGCAGGAAAACCCAGCGTTGCCCAGGTTGGAATGTCCTTCTGCACTCAGTCGATAATAACATATTACTTTTCTTATTCTGATTTTTTTACATTTTATAACTTTCAATTTTTGGAGTTCCATAGTATTGATGGGGTGTAAGGGACATAAGTACACTTGGAATTTCCCAGGATTAAATGAAGACTCCTGTTCTAAGCTCGGAACCCCTTATTAACATTTATAGTCTTATTTTTTAAATTTTTTTACAATTCTTAGTTTCTATTATTTTTTAAAGTTATAAATAAAATAAAGTAAAATGTTGTATTTACTTTTTGTGGATGTAAAGCGCAAATGCAAACCCACAATAATAATGTATCCTCCACCCCTTAATCAAGATGAAATATACTTATCAAAGTACCTTGGGTAATGTAGTTTCAGAATATATGTTATGCGTGGATATCTTAAAACCCCAAAAAGATTTTGTGAACAGACACAAACAACAAATTTATATATAGATCGAGGATTTTCTGTCTGTTGATCACTTATATGCTAAAAAACTATTTAACAGAACTGCATCAAATTTGACATAAAGGACCCTTGAAACACCGGATGTATCATAATTTGAGACATGGGGGATGACTACTTCTACGGCTAAGGTTGTGCTTGAATTCGAGATATCTCTGACTCGCTCTCACAACCACTCATTGAATTCGGGATATCTTAGGGGTTGCAGCCCGTATAATCACACAGTTGAACAATGAAAGTTCGAGCAGGATGGCAAATATTGGAGAAGCCATATTTAAGTGACTGATAAGTTCTTGCTTATTCCTCAAGCTGTGACCTGCAAATCTAGTGCAGTATTCTTTGATGGTTTTTGATATGGGCGGAAATTGCAAAACAGATGCGTTTTCCAGGAAATGTTCAAGATGTCTCGTATCAATGGTGTCAAGTTATTTGGTGAATAGCCAGTATTGAGAACCATATACGAGAACAAATTGAATGTCTGCTGGAAAGAAATCCTGTTTAGTATTAGCAGACAACGCAGATTTCCAAATGACATTCAAGTGCAGCCCACACTTTTCCAATTCTTGCGTCAACATCAGCCTAACTATGGAAGCCACATAACTGCAAAGGTAGATGAATGCAGTTACTCCAGAGATGACACTGCGCTCTTTAGGTAAATGTTGAATGTAAGAAATCTATTTAGTTTATTTTTACAAAAGTGATAGGAGAATGAATGATACGATGGATGTGCAATGAGAGTGTTAAAGACAGTCTTAGATCTGATGACCTCAGAGGAAGATTAAATCTGGAGAGTATAAGGAGACGTGTGTAGAACAGGAGAGTTGGATGGTATGGCCACGTTGAAAGAATGGATGAGAGTTCTTGGGTCAGTAGATGTAGAACAGTTAAGATAGCAGGTCCAGTTCAAAGGAGGAGGCCAAGGAAAATATGAGAGGAAGTGATAAAAATGGACTTGAGAGAAAGAGGGATAAATAAAGACCTGGTCAGAGATAGGTTAATTTGGAAGTCAACTTCTTAAAGCTGTCCAACACATGCCAGCATGTAAAATGGACGTGAAACTAAATATGATGATGATGAGTGATAGTCGAGATAATTGAGCTCAGTTTTTATCCATTACTGGAATTATGGATAATTCCATTTTTTCATCATCGCAAGTGTAAATGCGATTACTTATGAGACACTTAAAATAAGACTATCTAAAATAAACCCAATCAAATAAGACTATCTAAAATAAACCCAATCAAATAAGACTATCTAAAATAAACCCAATCAAATAAGACTATCTAAAATAAACCCAATCAAATAAGACACATTAAGCTGTAACCTATAAAATCTAAAATTGCTATTCCGAGTGCTTTTTGATCACGGTCCTTGGCTAATTTTGATGAAGACAATTTGGGGAATATCGAATCAAAATCAAGTGAACTGCGAACACAAAGAAAATTGCAAAATAAATTCGGCACATTGAACGGAGCATATGGCCGCCATCTTAGCGATACAGGGTATTTAAAAAAATCTATTTCGACGGATAAAAATGAAAAATCAAGCCAAGCAAATGGGAGTGTCACAAATAAGTAATGCCTAATGACTCTTAATAATGGAACAGATGATTTTTAATCAGAAAAGGATGTTAAGATTAACAAAGTCCGCAGTCATTACAAGTTCACAAAGCAAAAGCGTTCAGTTCATTATCAACTAGCTGTGCCTCCCGACGTTTTTTAGTTTTTATGTTTTCACATTTTTAAAACTTATACAGAAAAAGAAATAAAATTTTAGTTGTAAGGTAGACAACTCCTATTATATTCTTCAATATAAAATAGGAGTTATCCCCCTTGCTGATTTTTATTATTAGGCGATTATTTAAAAATGTCCCATATCACTAGTCGTCTGGGCTGGACTAAGTAATTTGAAAAAATAAAGTGTAGTGAATTACATTTTTTTATTGCCAATAACATAGTATAACAACAACAAATAAAATTTTATTTGTCTAACTTTGAAAATCTGGCACAATCACTTGATATGTTAAATTGGCTTGATTTAATAGCAGTCACTACAAGTTTATTTAACACTAAATCTAAATGAATAACTGCAAATTTTTATTTCATTTATCACTCATATATTACCTTCAAAACGGGTTAGGGCTATTTAAATCAATAATACAACAGATTTTAAAATACTGTATGTATATATATATATATATATATATCTCGTAGAGGCGAAAAATCCAAAGAATTCTTTCCATGTCTAATTTGCATAACTATTTTTTAAACAGTTCATAATTAATTGATGTCTTGTGTTATTCATTCGGAATTTTATCGTTCTGTTTTTTCCATATAGATGCAATATTTTTGTCAATAAAAGAGTAATTAATTGAAGTAATTTAATACGAAAAGGATAAATTATTAAACCTTTCTTAAAATATTTGCTGATTTTCAGGGGAAGTAATTTGAAGTAAACTAACTAGAAAAATATACGAAGGGGGGAAACAAATCTCTCTCTCTCTCTCTCTCTCTGTCTTATATGTAAAAAAAATATTTTTGATTTTTAATACGTCAAAATAAAGAACACACACGCATGTATACACAACAAATTGATTTCCTTTTTCTGTACATTTCAGTTTTATTAAAAACATCGAAATGACCAAAATGTTAATAGGTATTTATATGAACAAATGTGTGGTTACAACAATCGTATGAATGAAATGTTTCATATTTAATATTTTGCTTTCCAGTATTTCAAGTAGTGAACTTTGCAAAGTGCTGGCGAAGCTAAATTGTGTTGATATTTCAATGTCAATCCTCCTCATCATCTTCAGCAAATAATCTTATAAATATCTTTGGAAAGAATTAATAAACAGAAACTTTGGATGATTTAATATTTCAATGTCTATTTGCACATCTTCAGAACATTTATTTTCAATTTACTATGAAAGTATTGTAATAGTTACCGGAGTACTTGGAGTCTGAGTGACAACAAGCCTCTCCATATTTCCAGCATTCTCCATCCATTATGGTAGCCATTGCAAATAATTTTGTGTTCTCGCAACAGCCGTTTAACATTGATTTCTCACTGATACCAGCTTTCTCTGGAAGCTAGTGGCAATAAGCCTCTTCAGAATTCTAGTATTCTCTGTGTCCTACTAGTGGAGGTCTGGATGGTGCTCTTTCTCCTAAGTCTTTCTATCCCCCCCCCCTCCCTAACCCTTCATGACGATTTTTTGTAGCGCCAATCGACGTTGGCACCATCGCGTTTTTTAGGGGAAGGGCAGATTATGTGATTTTTCTTATTTGTTCTGGTAGTTTCCATTCCCTTGGTTTAGTGTAAGGTTCCTTCTATGTTTCTAATTGTGTTTACGCAATGTTAGTCTATTTCAGTTTATCTCTGATAGATCGACATCATCTAGGTATGTGAGTTGGTTTATGCACTTAAGGATTTTTCTTAATATTTCAGTTGCTTTGATCAATGCCATGCTTTGTATGAAGATTTATTTATTCGGTAAGAGTTTTCACACAAGCCATTATCAGTGATTGCTCACTGACAACAACCAGTTATGTTCCCTGGAGTCTGAGTTGCACAAGTCTCCCCAGATTTTCAGCATGCTCCGCCTCTTTCGATAACTGTAGCAAATCATTGTGTTATTGCAACAGTCGTTTATCATTTATTTCTTGCTGGTCTTCTCTGGAACTTAAATGGCAATATGCCTCGCCAAGGTTCCATCCTTCTTGACCCTTAATGACCATTTTTTATGGCACCAAACGATGCTGGTACCATCGTTTTTCAGAAGAGGGGGGGGGTATCTAATTTTTCTGGTAGTTTCTTGGTTTCTTTTTTTATGTTTTTAGTTGTTTTTACAGAGTGTTATTCTGTTTCAGTTTACCTTTGATTATTTGACATTATCTGCTTATGCAAGTTGGTTTATACACTCAAGGATTTTTCTTAATATTTCTGTGATGTGCTTTCTCTATTATTACTTACAATACTCTGTCTTGATAGACATTTCATGATGAGACCATAATAATTATTGTTGAATTAAAAGAAATAAAATGAATAACAATGAAATATATTAAATCTGAACACTGAATATTCAGAAGCAGAGAAACAGCAATAAGCAATGAACGAATATTGAAACAAAAATACCCGGATGATAATTTGGGTGAAAAAAAAAAGAAATAAAAAAGATTAACAATAAAAAAAAAAAACGAAATAAAAAAAGCTGTGCTGAAACAAATTGTTAGTAAAACGATCACCACAAGAAATAAGAAAACATACTGAAAGTATTTCACAAAAAATGTACATTTTTTTGTGTGCAGAGCATAAAAAAGCAAAAAAAAGAAAAGAAATTTAATTAAAAAAAAGACAGCACAAAGCATGAAAGACATTTTTATTTTAATTCAATGAAATTTTGTGAATAAAAATAATTAATAAAAGACAAAGCGTGAATAAAAAAAATAATGAACGTTAAAAAATTGTGAATTAATGAAATTTTGCAGACGACAAGGGAAGATAACCCAGGAAATGACATCAGCTGATGTATCCATCTACATTGTTTTTTTATTTTTCTTCTGCACAGGAAAATCGTAATAAACAATTAAAAATGATTTTTTAAATCATTGAGTTTTGTTTCTGCCTATGATTCTACCTCAAAACTCAGTCATTTACCTTCACGAAGAGATGAATTGGTCATAATTGGATCCTTCTTGAGATATCTACTGTAAATACAATTCTAATTTCCATTAAAAAAAAAACTAAATACAATTCTAATTTTATAGTATGAAGATTGGTTATTGTGTAAAAAAAAAGAAGCAATATTTAAAGTTTTAGTTTTATTTCAGATTTTCACATTTTGTCATCTTTCAAAGCGAAAGAGTCGGACGACCATTTTGAAGACTAAACCAGGATTTTGTCTGTGCCGATTACTACTTTAATTTGCCTTTGGTAGACATTTACGAACTTTCTTTGAAAGGTGAAAAAATTTGAAAATCTTAGAAAACCAATATTTTCTTTTTCATCCCTAAAACTTGAACTATTCTTTAAAATCGAAAATGGCATGATAAATAGCAAATCTGACTAATGTTGAAAAAAATCTTTGGAGGATCAGAAAAAAATGTTTTTATTAAGAGTGATTCATCCATAGATATCTTGGCTCTAATTTTCTAGTAATGCCCTTTCAAGTTATTCTCAATTCAAATATACATTTTGCTAATTCTACATGTTTTTGTTTAACCTATAAATAATTATTTTACAAAATTCCTATTTGTTTGCAATACTGATACACTAGACCTTAAACAATCAGCAACAGATTCACATACTTTAATAACTATGTCCCTTTGCCCCCCCCCCCTCCTCCCTCAGTCCATAACAGTGTATTATTTTTTTTATTCTAATTTTTTAATTTTTTTTAACATTAAATTTTTAGAGTGGGACCGAAGCATATACTCAACATTGATTGCGTGGAAATAAAGTGACATTAATTGAAATAAAATGTGGTAAATTTATAGTCTTTAACCCCCTTGATGGAACAACCAGCATTTCCCAGGGGTCAATGACCCCTGCATAATCTATATCAAAGACCTGAACCCCTTATTAATATTTCTATTCTTATTTTTAAATTTTTATAATTTTCAAGGGATGAATAAAACAAAGTCGAATTCGGATGCACAACTCATAATAATATTGTTCGTTCTTCGATCAAAATAAAATATACTTATCCAAGTACTCTGGTTAATGTAGTTTCAGAAAATCGACGCCAATAACCATATATCTCCAAAACTCTGAGAGGGGTGAACAAACAAACAGCCAACCAACCAAGCAGACAGGAACTGTAGCTTAATGTTATATTGAAGACGAAAGAAAAGTAACTTAAAATATTTTTTAATAGTTTCAGTAATGTCCATCTTTTTAACAATTTTTACGTAGTTACTTGATATGAACACCAAACTTTTTGTAAGAACCCAAGAAAAAAAACTTATAATGGAATAAATTTAGTTCTTAGTCTTCAATAAAACATGTCAAAATGAAGATTTGCTGACCAAAATATATACGATTTGCGTAACGCCTGTTAAAAAGCAGTGAAATGGAGACAGAAAAAGCAAAAGAAAGAAAAAATTTTTTTTTTTTTTTTGCTGGAATCCATAAAAAAAATGATCTTTTATAAATGTGTTATAAAATAAAATAAATAAATAGAAATGCTTAAAAAAATTAGTGAAGCGATGAATAAACAATGACGGATGCAAAGCCAATCAAAAAAATAAACAATAAAATCACATATTTGATTATCAAGCAACAAGAAAAACAACAAAAAACATGCAAAATTGGATGTTCATGCAAACAGGCAGTATACAAAAATACAATATTTAAGGAAAAAAAAAATCATTTCACAATGTTTGATATTTCTTTACAACTGTCATAAAAAATAATTTTATTATTAAAAAAAAAAAAGTTCAATTTTGAGGGTAATTACTTTAATGGCAATAAACTCTGAAAATATTGGAGCAATTTTTGTGCTTTTGTTAAAATTAATATTTTTGCCTTCTTCCTTGGTACTATTACAGGTGTCACAATCTTGTTTGCCTCTGAATAAGACTACTGCAGCATAAAATGCTCATTGTTTTGATGTTTCCCGAAGCAAACGTCAGCAGACTGAACATTTTATGTTTTTTGTTACTAATATGTCACCACTTATTATGGCTAAGAGCCACTCGAGGATAAATGTTTATAGACATTCATGCCTTGTCATGGTACTGTATTTACCCTGGGTGGATTGAGCTAGCCTTCCTCTTCACCTGCACATCTCTGACCATGGCAGCCCTGCATGAGCTCCACTAAGATGGCAAGTTAGTCCCTATTCAATCATCAAAAACCAACAACTTGGCATTTCCCAGGGGTCAATGACCCTTGCGTAATCCATCTTCAAGACCTAAACCCCTTATTAATATTTTTATTCTTATTTTTATAATTTTCAAGGGATAAATAAAATAAAGTCGAGTTCGGACGCACAGCTCATAATAATATTGTTCGTTCTTTGATCATGCCTTGTTTTGGTACTGTATTTACTCTGGGTGGATTGAGCTAGTTTTCCTCTTCACCCGTACAACATCTCTGACCATGGCAGTCATGCATGAGCTCCACTGAGATGGCAAGTCAGTCCCTATTCCATCATCAAAGACAAACAACTTGGAGATTTTGTCGAGGTCCTCCTTGATGGTGGTAGTTGCTCAGGTTTTTACCTGCCCACCAACGTGTTTGTGCTAATTGGGTAGTGGAGACGGGAGGAAGAATGTCTCAGATCAATTCTTCAGCTTCACGAGAAGTAACATGACCAATTCACCGAAGACGTCGCCGTGAACATGTATGCATGCGTGCGATCACTGCACTGGCCGTAATCGTCCCACACGTTGTGCCGGTCAAATGTTGTTGTTCGATTAAGTCAGCACTGCAACAAATAATTCTCATTCCAAGCAGAACCACAACTCCAGATTATAAACAAGTAACAAGTTTATTTGTTGGATGTTACAAACAATACTTGTGTTCCCCGGTTGAAGGACAGACTTGCAAAATGAGATCCTTGCTCGACCAGAAAAAGATAAGTCCAACACAATCCTTTATCTAAGAGACCCAAATGGGCCCATCCTGCCTGGCATGCACTCCAGCTTGAATTGCTCCAGCCTGGTCTCAGAAAACACAACTTTCTGTCATGCCCAGAGGGCCAGGCATCCGCCTTCCATCTCTTTACTCCTGACCGGTCATCACCAGACCACCCAGGCATCAGCCACTTGAAATTTCAACCAGAGATAACTGTCAGACAGAGGATTATCATGGAGACAATCTGTGATCACAGCATGAGTCCCCACTTTTATGAGGCACTTACTTTATTTCAAAGAAAAATAAACTCTTGGGTGGCCCAACTAAAACCGACAACATTTTCACTTTCTTAGTGCCCCCCCCTCTTTCCTTTGGCCGAGCATCTAACACTTGCAATGTCTGCCATTCATATGCATCATTAATAATGCAGCCTACTGTATTTTTACAGTAGTTGCAGCTGCGCCGAGAAGAGTGGTTACAAATTCAATTGTTAATGCAGACTGGTTACCGACACTTGATCGATGCGACAGCAGTGCGGGAAGCAATGGAGAAAATCGTTGTTAGAATACTTCGAGCTTCCATTGGTTGGCAACCTTAATCGGCCAAGTTTCAGAGTTGTAGAGATGGATGGGTTCAGACAGTCATCTTGTAGATAATTAGATTTGAAGTGGACTATGTTGTATTCCTCAGGGAAGAAATTTTGTAGCAACGTGTTTCACAGATGGAAAGAAACTCTGTTCGTGGAAATTCCATTTGATGTTAGGCACTCGGAAGAAGAAACGAAAATTTTGTACTGCTGAAATTGTATTTAGAGGCAGACAAGTTGGTGACATCTGGTATCGTATCATGTAACAAGAAAACATTTAAATAAAAGAAAAAAATAAATAAAATAAACACGAAACTAGTTGTTTCTTAGACCAATAATAAATATTTAAAAATGACACTTTGCTGCAGTTTCACAGTAAATCCGATTGGCAAAAGTGAATTTCTATCCCAAAATTGCAAAAGTTTATGACTATTGGAGTATCCACCCCGAAAATTAGCCAGTTAAAATAAAATAATAATGCACTTCTTTTTTCATTGTGATGTGACTGTAAAAAATTATCCAATATTTCACACAAATTGGATGAATATAAATATTTAAATAATAATTGTTGCAGGTTTACTTTTATCGATTCTGTCATTTTTTTTTACATTTTCCTTAATTTTAATTAGTTTTTTTTAAATAGCTTGAAAATAATTTCAAGTGTAGGCGAAAGTATTTGGTTTTTAAAGAACTTTTGTTCTTTTATTAAAAACTTAAAACCTGATTTAAAAACATAGAGGGTGACCCCTAAAAAATGCCACCTGTGGAATAGTTAATAAAAATTCACATTGCTTTTTGCAATCCAACCATACTTCATACAAATAAACTTGAAAAGCTGATATGTTTTAGTACGAAATCAGGAATCTTGTCTCAACAAAATCAGCAAGAATCAATCTGATGTATCATTTTTGGAGTACAAGAATCTGTGGTCGAATTTACATCCGTTGGGAAATTACATTCAATATGAACCCTAAAAAAAAAAGCATAATGTTCTTGAGAGCGTTTATCTTCAGAAAGTTCTTGCAACGATTTCAGAAGAAAATTCTCTTATTTTATGCGAGATGCGATTAGTCCAAGAGATATAACCAGTGAACTACCAGCAAAGACAGGATTATAAATGTCAGCTTTCAAGAGATAGTATTGTGAAATTTTAGCCACCCTGGCTAAATCAAATTTAAAAAAAAATATATGATGTAAATTTCAATGAAATAGTAATTCTGTACAATTTCCTATATTTTCAGAATTTGTTTTAAAATTAAAAAAACAAAACTTATGGTCTGTTAGAAGTATTGTTGAAATATGAATTATACTATGTTTTAGAAAGTCATATCAATGCATATATTGAAAATAAAATAAAACCCGGTAACAAATCGTTAAGAGGGTATTATATTTTTTTATAAACGATATTTCGGATTAATAATCTATTATCAAGTTAAGACAAGATGTTTTTTGGCACTTTTTTCTACTTTCTTCTTATACATTGTTCCTGTATTATTGGTTAGAATTCCCCATTGCCAAAGCTGAACTTTATCCGTCGCAGGAACAATTCATAGAAGACAGCAGCAAAGTTCAGTTTTGGTATTGCGAAATTGTAACCGAATATACAGGAACAATGCATATGAAGAAAGGACAGAAAAAGTGACAAAACCCATCTTGTCTTAACCTCATTATGAAGTATTAGTCTGAAATATCGTTTATAAAAATATAATACCCTCTTTACAATTTGTTACCGGGTTTCATTTTGTTTTCAATATATGCATTGATATGGGCTAATATGTTTTAATATGTAATTAAAAAAAAATTATTTAGATTTTCTCACTTTCACTACATTTCTCGGACTCCCCTGATCATTTGATCACCTGACACCCAACCGTTTCTCATCATTGATGAATCTACCTTTTTTGTCCAGTCTCAATGTTCGGTGATCCATCTGGAGAAGTGTTCCAACTTTCATTCTCCGGAGCAGCAGCGTTTAGGTAGAACAGGTGGGAATTGACGGGGGTGGGGGGGTTGCCCAAGTCAGGTGAGGTGTTCAGGTGAGGAGGTGGGCCACTAGCCAGGTGGAGTGACGAGGAGGACGCAAGGTCGTCAGGCATGCTGCTGCTGCTACTGTTTTGGCTACTGTTGCTGCTGATGCTGCTGTTGGGAGAGAGACACACACGCAGAGACGACGTGACGAGGAGAAAAAAAAGAAGAAGAAAAAGAAGAAAAGTGAAAAAACATGCATAGGACAGACACACAGCCAATATATATATATCTCAATACAGTTGGATACCACATACCCCAGACGGGGGGAGGGGGTGAATAATGGTTAAGACTAATTTCTGTTAGTGCTTTTTTTTAATACTGGAACTACTACTACTACTACTGAAAATTTTAGTAATTTTAGTAAGCTGGTGACGTCATGGGTGGTAGTACCCCTTTCGCCACAAAAACTGTACTACCACCCTTTGTTAGTGGCTGATGAGAACAGGGTATCACATGTGCTATCACACATTGCATGTTAACAATTGAATACTAAGACTCTGGAAAGTAAGAGGACTCTTTGGGAAGATGAATTGACTCTGGGAAAGACAGGAATTTTATGTAAATTATAAACTACAACAATTAACGAATACCCTTCGGATGACTGATGCGACGAGGGAGAATATATCACCCATCGGATTGATTGAAATAAAAAAAAAAATGGGTATGGTAGTTTGCTTGAAGCCTTGCTCGTAAATAAGTTTATACGTATTTAATAAGACTGTTTGCAATGAAAAAAAAAAAACGAAACTGTGAACGAGGCGATGACACCCCCCAAAAAATAATTGAAGATAAAATATGCAATATTTTTGTTCAAAAACAAATCTAATTATTTTTTAGTAAATCTTTCACTTACTGGTAATAGAGTCTGTCATGGGAGAAAATATTTTGCTATTTCAGAAGAAACTCCCCCCTTCTCAAAATACAGGCATTCTTTCTGTTTTCAGAGAATAAATGTCCCAAGATGGCTGTTATTTGGACTTGTATCTAGCTATAATGTGTGATTGTGGTAAAAAATAATTTACGGATTGTAGGATTTACGTACCCATAAAGCTTATTGGTGCGAACAATTCAGAGAATGCAAATCAAATGATGAGATTATGAATCAAGATAACACCCATAGCGCTCAGCATCCGATTCTTGAGCGTCGGTGCTCCAAAGAAATTCCAAGCAAGCCACGAATTCAGTGCCCCAACAGTAAAATGCCTGCATTTTTTGTGTTTAGGTGACATTAAGCGGCGATCATTTTAATGCATCATCTTATCAATGACCGAACACAAATGTGTTTCAATAAGACATTATGAAACTGCAAAGATGAACATATGTTGTTTAGTTTTTAATACTCTGTCCGGTGGAAAAAGCTGCTGGTGGCAGCATGAGTGACAGTACCATCTTAACCACCGAAACTATATTACCACCCGTAGTTGGTGGCTGATGAGAAATTGGTATCACACATGCTATCACATTTTGTATGTGAAAAAAATAATAAAATAATAAATTTGGCTTATCTTAACACTAAATACTGCAATTTCATGGAACATCCGATCGTCAAAATTGTATTAACAAAATCCATAAAATCTGTCTACATCTGGATTTGCATTCAAATGCACAAGGACATGTTAATACAATTCTGACGATTGGATGCTCTATGAAACTGCAGTAAAATGTTAAGATAAATCAAATTTATTATCGATACATACAAAACTCAATGTGTGTGTGTGATGTTTTTGTGTTCCCTATAGAAAGAAAGGTGAGAGAATCTACATAAAATCTAAAAGAGTATTCTTATGTAAAATTTACCGGGGAAGACAATAGAAATGTTTCCGAATCTCTAAGTACACCCCTAAGAGGGCAATATCCTCATAACCCCCTTAAAGCTTTAAATATATCCTATTTTTATGAAATTTAAATCATCTGTATAAAATTTTCTGGGGAAGACAATGGAAGTGGTCCCAAGTTTCTACATTACCTTTCATGTGCTGAATTTCTACGTGCTCCACCTCTATGTGACTCATTGGGACAGAACCGTCTTAAATACGTATATCAGATTTGAATGAAATGTAAATCATATGTATAAAGTCCTAATTCAGAGAGTTTTCCGACATTTCAGCTTTTTCCGACCATATTAGGGGGTGAAACGGTAGGTAGATGCAGTAAAATCAAACAAAATAATATGGTGTTACAAACATAGTAAAAAAGTACATAGTAGTCATCCTCATTCAATCCCGAGCAACGTCAGGTCCTCCTGCTAGTTTATAATAAAGCTTCACCAGGAAGGATATTTAGCCTTTGTGTGTGCAAGGTCTGCTGTCTTGTTTTGGTTCTGTTTCAAGTTTAAGACGCTGATTTCCTGTTATATATATATATATAGTGAGAGAAATTTCTGTAGGAAATCTCGAGTCGGAGAGCTCAATGTAAAAACAGAGCAATAATAGAAGTTAGAAAGAAATAAGTCAGGCCAACAATCCAGTCATTTCACATTATTATTTATTTCTCTTCGTCAGGATGAGAATCATTAGATGGGCTGCTAAGACCAGTCTTAGCAGCACGTCTGATGATTCGTATTTGATGATTCTCGTCCTCGCGAGAGGAAATAAATTATAACGTGAAATGACTGGATTGTTGGCTTGAGTTATTTCTTTCAAACTTTATATATATATATATATATATATATATATAAATAAACATAAATGAGAGACAGATGACCAGATGACTCGTGGTTTGCAAAAATAAACATAGGAGATAAATGCAGAGACCCTGAAATGATTTTGTTGAAAGTACTCAGTCATGAAGGCAAGCTGCCGACATTGTCTAATGAACATTTGCTGTTTGTTTTCTGTTTAATAAAATGTTAAATGTTTATTACTCCATAAAAAAATAATGTTTACGTTTGAGATACGAAACTAAGGAGCATAAATTAATATCACACGAAATATGTTATTCCAAACTTCTGACGTCATTTGAGGTAATTAATTTGAAAATGGAAATTTTCAAATTCTTCAATATTATTGTGATATTACTTTAAATGATAAATGGACCAGAGTATATGCGATACATTTTCATATATTTATATAGTTTTATAGTTTTTGAATTAAATAATTATATTATCAAATAATATGTATAAAAACTCTAAGAAACGAAAGGAAATGCCTATAGAATGTAATACTTTTTATTCAATAAAATAACACATTTTTCTGAGTTTATTATCGGAAAAGAATTTATTTTCAATCAAATAAATATTGAAAAACAATCGATATTTTGTTTTAATACATTTAGAATGTCAATTTTTTAAAATTAGATTTCCTTAAAGTAAAAGTTTGAAATCTACAACAGTTCGGTGTCAATTTTTATTGCATTAAGCCCCAGTTATCTTGACTTCTCGAAAGATGATTAAAAAAAACTATGTAAAACAAACCAAATCTCTGCATGTGTATGAATCCTGAGACAATTTTTATTCTTGCCCCATCTACGTGCCCCTTTTTGGGGAGATACAACTCGCAACTGTAGGGACCTGCTCAAAAAAGTTGGTTTTATATAAGTTCTTCCTTATCTTAAATTAGTTGTTCTACCAAAACTTGTGGGTTTAGTCTATTTTTACTATTCCACCTAAAGCTGGTTACACCTAACTAAAGAATTGGTGTTCGATCAGTTTTCTCCTAGAGATTAAGTTGTCCTACCAAGGCTTTAAATTCTAGTCTATCTTATTTTTCCACCTCTAAAAATATGCAGGAGAGCACAAAGTCTAGAAACTAGGTCTTACTTTTTTTCACCTAAGAAATAGGTTATCTTATTCTATTTATTTCATCTTTTGAAATGAAGGACACAAAAACAGCATCCACATCCTCTTTGTACTTGGATGAACTCAATTGGTATCTTTTTTTTTTCTTTGCAATTAGATATTTTGGGTAAATCGCTGCTGATTTATTGGTGAAAATAACAGAAGAAATCAAATCCAGGTAGATTAATCTTAGCAGATGTTTTTATTTTTTAAATAGTTTATCCCTTTTTATTCATCTTCGTCTTTGTCATTTCATTCATTTTTCCTTCAATATCATCATTTTTCATTTATTTTGTTTTTTCAAGACTAATCGATATTCATTTTCTTTCATACATTTTTCATTCATTTCATTCTATTCGTTTTCTTTTTCCTTCAATATCATATTTTTCTCATCTTCTCTTGTAGACACTAATTCATGCTTCAGTTTTTTTCTCTTCAATATCATAAATGTTTCATTTATTTTTTCAAGTTATTCTTTGTTATTTCATTTAATCCATTCTTGACTTATCTATTCTTCATTTCAAGCCATTTTTTTTCTTTGTTAAATACCATATTCTTTATGCTTCTTCTTTCTTCAAGAAATAATTATTTATTAACTCAATATAATTTTCTCTCTTTATCATATTATTTCTTCTTTCTGCCTTTTTCTTCATTTCTTTCTTTCAATTTCATAAATTCGGTGATTATAGTCACAGGGCCATGAATAGCATGTCTCATTAAAAAAAAAAAAGCAACAACAAAAAGGCCAATTTTTTGTGTGGATACTTGAATATTCATAAGCTCTAAAAAATTTGTTCATCCTAGGAACTGTCTTGCTTGTTTGCGGCTCTTGAAACAACCCCCAAAACAGTGAGCAGCTCATACCTATATAGATTTGTGCAGGTCGGACTAACCACCATACTTAGCATTTTATTTTTCATTCTCTGTTGTTTTTTTAGCCCCCCCCCCACACCCCCAAGCGATGAATTTTTACATATAATTTTTGTAAATAAAAAACGTCAAACCATTTCGAATAATGTTAAGTAGGTTTTACCCATAGAGTGAATGTGGTATTTTGGTGACAGAAACTAGTTTAGAGAATAGACCAATAAGACGACAGTCGACCCCCATTAGTAATTATGTATATTATTTTAACCCCCCCCCCCACCCTTAATGTATCATGTTTTATTATGCCCTTCTTACGCTTGTTTTTAATAAAACCATCTCTATTCCGACTATCCGTTCCCAAAATTGGTATACGTAAAACAATACTGAGACGCTTCTTCATAACAGTATGATTGTAAAGAAGTTACATAGGGTGCCCCCCTCTCCAAGAAAATGCCACCCATGGCATCGTTAATAGAATTTACAATACTTTTTGCAATCCAACCATATTTGGCACAAATTAACTTCAGTCTATGCCCGACTTGTCCACCAAGTTTCAGTCATAAATGTCAAACAGTCTTTGTTTTATCACCATTCTATGATCTGTGGGGACAATTTGGTGGTCGTCTCATCAGTAGAAGATGTGATTCTGAATAGGCTTCACACTCACCGGACCATAACTTCCCAGACTTTTATCTGCAGGGGTTATTTTAAATATAATGTCTATCAAAACAATCCCCAGACTATTCCTGAACTGAAGACGGCCATCACAGATGAGACAGCAATAAAACAAAGACTGTTGGACATTAATGACTGATACTTGGTGGACAAGTCAGACATAGACTGAAGTTCACGTGTATCAAATATGGTTGGATTTTAGAAAGGCTTATGAATTTTATTAACGATTCCATGGGTGTCATCAATTTGTTTTATCTATTTTCTTTTCTCAACAGATTATTTTAAATGTTTTTCTTTTATTTGTCCATTTTCATTCAGTTTTTCTTCATTTCAATCCATTCTTTTTCATTCAATATTATATTGTTTATTTAACTTTTCTCTTCTCCAAATCATTCTTTATTTCTTTCAATATAATCCTTTTTCCATTTATCTTTTAAATATTTTCCGGTTTCTTTTTCAATAAAAATCCATTTTTCTTTTCTTTGTACACATCAAAAATTCAATTTTCTAAACAGCATCGAAAATTCTACACCTTTCTCAGAAAATTAATTTCTCAAGTAACAAATTTTATCAGTTTTATTTCATTTTTCAATCTTTCGCCATGTCTGCAAAATCCATCCAATTTTCTGAACCACACAGATAAGATAAAAAAATAAAAAAAATAATATATGTATATATTTTTCCAAAATCCAAATTTTAAATATTGATTAAAATCTATTCTCTGGGGAAATATTTATACACTTAAGTGAATATTTTGCGATATAATTTTCAATAATTGGTATTTTAACTTAAATTCAATTTATTATATATATATACACACACCATGTATGTATTAAGGGATGCATATATACTTATAAATATTTAAGAGGACGAATTAAAAAGTTATGTACTACTCATTGTTTTTCTTAGGCTGCCCCCCCCCCATCATACATTTTTATTTCGTCTTATTATTATAGTTTTCTTCTTTTACTCCCCTCCTCCTTCTCCTCTCATGAAAAATCACTGATAGTGTTCTGTAGTAGAGCCCCCCCCCCCCCCCCCCAAATGAAAATGCACTGCCTCTGATTGAACTCACATCCTTCAGATTATCAGACTTTTGTGTATAGACATTCGGGACAAAGAAGTGAGCTGCGTCCGGTTATGCAAATGATTCGTTTTGTTGACCAATCAATGGCATTTTGGGCTCGATATAAGCAGCCGTATTTTATCTATTCAGCTATTTAGTTTTGCACTCAGTTCGAGCAGATTTTCATTGTAGGATCGCTCCCCATTGCGATAACCGGGGTTTGTTGAAGGCAGTGTTTATTGACTTGTCTCCCTTAGTCTGTGTGCCCTTCAGGATTTAAGTCAGTTAAAGGCTGATTGACCTTTGGAAGTCAGGGTACAAGCAGTTTTATTTACTACATGTTCCCTCTACCTCCCTCCAACTCACTTCAGCATTATTTTACTATAATAATTCGTATTCTATGGCTACACCCATATTGTCACTGCTGTTTTTTTTAAAATTGTTTTTATGGAAGTCGCTCCAGAAAAGGCATGAAGTCACTTGATGTTACGAGCTAAAAAAAAAAAACTACTTCAAGGTCTAAAACTAACCAACACTAAGTGTTAGATGGATAAATTCCAACCCAGAAAACAGCAATTCTTCCTCCTTTGCCAGAAACATCGTTCATGGAATGTGAGGACTACAGGACAAAATAAGAGAAGCGAGAGTCACGAGGTAACTGCCGAAAGTAAACCCAAGTTAGTCACTTTCTACTCTTTTAAATTATAAGTATTATTAGTCTTGGCTAGCATTCAGGAGAGATGGATAAAAATTACGTTACTGAGGCCATTCTTAACTGTAAGAGTTTCATTTTCATAAATAACGGCTTGAAAGGTACGATGGATATGTAGAGATTTGGGGGAGGGGCGCAAAAGTTGAGGTGAATGTGTTCACCTGTAAAACAGCAGCGATTTACCAAAAATAACAGGAAAAACCAATTCTAAATGGTACTTTCGAATGAACAAACACCATTTCAGTGATAAATCATCTCAATTGGGTTCATCCACGTACAGAGAGGATATCCCTGCTGGCATTGTGGACTTACCTCTTTTCAAACTGTTTCAAGCGAGAAAAGAATCCAAGTAAGATTAACCGATTTTCGCAGGTGAATAACTTAATAAGTAATCAAGACAAAAGTTCTTGGCACTCTTTTACTGTTTCTAGCATGCAAAGAAGACTTTCTGCATTCCATAAGGATACTAGTAGAATACCTGTGCCTCGACGGGTTCATTCGACGAATATTTAGTTGCTGTGTTTATTTTTATTTAAAAATGACAATAATTTTTTTTTTTACTAACAAGTCATTACTTAGCAAGGAAAAAGGCCATTCGAGGATAAGGGTTAATGGTTAGATTGACAGTTGAATGATGATGAATATTATGAGAGGATTGAAAATCTCTGCATACAACCCACTCAAAACAACAGCCGATCCAGAAAACAGCAATTCTTTCCCCTTTCTCAGAAATATCGCACATGGAAGGACAAAATAGGGGGGAAGTGAGAACAGATACTACATTTTGAATTATTTATTTGCTAAAAATATATAACATGGTACAAGGCCATCGAAAGTCTGGGAAAGTGGGGGGGTCGTTGTCAACTATCTATCTTAGTCTTAACTAAAATCATTTCAGTCACCACAATACCACATTTACTCTAGGGGTCATCCTATTTAAAATCACGTCAATGTGTTGAAAATCTAATTTATATATCTGAATTTAGGAAAATTCGGTAACAGAATATTTGGTAACAGTAATTTTGGCAAGGTAGGAAAATTCGGTAACTATGAAATAAATATTGATTGAAAATAGATTTGAGGGGGATTTAGGAGGTGAGGCTCCCTCCTCCTCTATTGTTTTAAATAGGGGCTAAGCCCCTTCCCCCCCCCCCCAAAAAAAAAGATATTTAAAAATATATATTTAAAAAAATTTTACTCTCTTGTTTTCAGGGTAAGTGTTTTCATATTATTTTTTCAAAGTTCAAATTTAGATCAAATACAAATTACACGTTTATTTCAATCAATCAATCAATCAATATATATATATATATATATATATATATATATTGACAGCTGTTCTTAGCCGGTGTTGCCCGGGAGTCTTTTTACTTTCATTTTTTTTTAACTTTTGTTTTTATTCTCAGTTTTTTTTAACTAGTCGTTTTTTTTGTTTTTTTAACCAAATTATTTTTTTAAATAGGATTTTAAAAGTTAAATTTATTTGCCAATAACAGAAATGGAAGGAAAAGTTCGGTTATTTAATTGAGAACGTGTTTTATTCTCCTTTTACTTATAACTTAACTAAAACTGTGTCCGATAAGTAAAATTTGTATTTTGTTGGCTTGATTTTTTTCTAGATTTCTGTAGTTTTTTTTCTCTCTACAATTGAGATATAATTGTTTGTTGAATAATACATACAATATAGTTAAGTTCGTAAAACAAAAACAAACTAAAGGCTTTTTGTATTTCTTTTCAAACTAATATCTTTAAGTTTAAGCATTATAATCTTGCTTCTCCTCTCTTTGAAAATAGTTAATTCATTTACGAAGAAATGTTGGCTCCTTTAAAATGAAAATCAACATTCATTAATTATTTATTAATTAATAAAGTTCTCAGAAAAAATATTTTCCATAAGATGGCCGAAAAATATCAATAAATTGTTCATCAATAATAAATTTATTCAGTGTCAGATATCCAATCAATGTCCTAAAAGTCTAAACAAAACTATCCCCCCCCCTCCCACACACAAAAAACCCCTCAAGGTTAAGAAAAAAAATATCGTGTGGGTTAAATTCTTTGGTAGAATTATTTTGGGTCAAATTCTCCGATGGTAGAAAATTAAAGGAAATTGATTTATCTACAAGTTTCCAATATGTATTGTTTTTTTAAATAACTTATCGGTGAGATACAAAATAAATCAACATATGTTTTTTATAGATTTTGTTCCAGCACAAAATTACATTAAAACAAATTGTTAGTTGATTGTTTTAACATAACTTTGGTATATTAACATTTTAACCTCATTGTTCTTTTTTGAAAAACATTTGCGATAAGAAAAGCTCTAATATCAGAAAATTTCTATAAAAACAAACTTAAATCACGCTTTTTAATGAACTCTTTCGATAGGGGCTCTATAATTACACAGGTGATTACTTATCTGCTGTGGCTATGTTCTTTTGGGCGCTATCGGAATCGGAATTGGTAATTGTATCGGAATCAACAATTTAGAACAGAATCGGTAATTGTATCGGAATCGGGAAAAATATTGGAATCGTCTCATCACTAACCAATACATTCCCGGACAACACCAGGTAAGAACAGCTAGTAATTACTCATTTAGATGAAGCACTATTTGTTTTGACCTCGGTTTTATAATTTACTACCCAAAAAAAGTCATAATTTAAATGAAGCACTATTTTTTTATTTTCTTATTGCTGCACCCAAACTTTTGGTCGATTTATAGCTGTATCAGGTTTTAAATGAAAGATTAAAAAGTGAAAATGAATTAGTATTAAAAAAAAAAAATTGAACATTAAATCAAGTAATTAATTCAATTTTAATACAAAAGTTAATTTTCCTTGGATTAAAGCTGAAATTGTAAGCATTTTTCAAAAAGAGTTAGGATTAGGGTTAGTCAAAAGAAAGATTCAAAGAGTTAGTTGTTAGAATGATACCAATAAAAATGGCATGCACAAATAACGAAACATCAAATATGATTTAGAACACAAAAAGGAAAATTCAAGAGATTAAAATTCATCATACAAAAGAAGAATGCACAACTAAAAGAAGGTTGGATTTGAGAAACAGAATATTAACTTAGTAAAAATATTAACTTATTAAAAATCAAAATAACTTTACAGTCTACACGTTCGGCCAAATGGTTAACGCTTATGAAAAAGATAATTACAGAACACAGATGCAACGTTTGCTGCAGAGACTGTCGCTTCCACATCGGCCAATACAGCCACAGACGTCGATGCTCCAGCCAAACAGGGATGCTACTTATGGTCAACCTTGACCAATGGAGGTCTACTAATTCCAGCATTAAATAATGGCTATAGTTTTAGATTTATCTTACAAAAAATTCCTTTCATGAAGGGAAAAATATATCCAATGGTCAATTAAATCCAAATTATTAAATTTTAAAACTGGGAGAATTATCATTTTCTTTTTTTTGTTTTACGGCACACCAACACTTTTTAGGTCATTTAATGCCGAAACTAAATACATATTGTTAACAATTGTATATTAGATAAACAGAAGTCACTATTTTACCCATAGCTGGGTTCATACCTTTATGTAGTAAAAACAACTCAATCAGGCTACTACTTGTACCATAACTCCCACAGAACAGAGAATGAGATTTACAGAAAGCTAAATGTCAGCTTAAACGTCAATGGATGAATGGACTCAGGATTACTAAACTTCAACGAACACCGTCTTTAACAAACACCAGTTATCGCAACGGAGAGAAAGTTTCCAGCAGAAACCGATTATAACTGACCGGCAGGATAGTTGCCGAAATAATTAAATAGGTGAAATACGCTCGCTTATATTGAACTAAAAATGTCATTGATTGGTCAGCAAAACGAATCATTTAGAACAGGAGTTCTCAACCTGAGGTTCGCGAACCCCCAGAGGTTCACACCAAGATTTCTCGGGGTACTTAGATGGCTGATGAAAGAGGGTTTTTTTAAATAGTAATAGTTGGGGATTATGAAATTCTGTGCCTGGGCCTTCATGAAGTTGCTTTCATTATTAATTTAGAAAAAAACATATCAATAGATAAGTAATAATTCAAAAAGAAAAAAAGTAAATACAATATATTAATATTAATAATAAAAAATGACCAAAGAAACGTTAGTGTTTCAAACAAGCACTCAAACATATATGTAACGGAGCACTGAAATGTGTTCAAAGATATATATATATATATATATTTTTTGATTTTATTCCATTAATTGCGACAAAACAGGTTTTGTTTCATTGGTGCGAGCAGCTACCAATTCATCGGGCGAAAGGAATATATATATATATATATATATCCTTTGAAGAATTATTGTAGTATAATGAGTTAGTCAATAAATGACCGTTATGTTCATTGTCACATTATTGGCGATTCGGGAAGATAGTTTTATAGCTCAGGGGCTACTTAACGGGGAAAAAGGTTGAGAACCCCTTATTTAGAACATTAGCATAACTTCATTGTTTTGGATATCTGTCTTGCTTGAGATAGCTACTGTCCCCCTTTCTAACCCAGACACAGCGGCCATTATTACTGGGGTCAGAATTCATTGTTAGCATCAGTTCCACTTTTCCAACAGTATTAGTTCATAAATGACCACAATAAATCTGAGACGATTTGAACTAAGCCTGGATGTTTCCATAGTCTGCGATGGTATCCATTAGGTCAGTCAACATCTCTCTCGAAATCAATACAAGTTGTCACATTAAACATGATTTCAGACTTGATTTTATATTGCATTTTTGTAGTAGAGCAGATGCAACCAATGAATTGTTCACTACCACCGCTGATAATGGCGGCCCACGGCAATCAAAGTGCTGCTGACTTGTGTGCTGGGTCTGCGGTGGAAAGGTGACAGCTCGATCTAAGCAGGCATTGGTTTGGCAACTAACCTGTTACTCAGTTCTAGTCGGTTTACATTGTAAGCTTGCTCGCCATTGTGATAACTAGGGTTTGTTGAAGTAATGTGAGTTGTAAAGACAGAATTAGTTCTGATGACCTCAGAAGAATATTAAATCTGGACAGTATAGAGAGATGTGTGCAGAACAGGAGACTTAGATGGTATGGCCACGTTTAAAGAATGGATGGATCAGTAGATGTAGAATAGTTAATGTAGCAGGGTCAGTGGACAGGGGAAGGCCAAAGAAGACATAGAAGGAAGTGATAAAAATCGACTTGAGAGAAAGAGGGATAAATAAAGACCTAGCCAGAGATAAGTCGGTTTGAAAGTAAATTTCTTAAGGCCATCTAACACATGCTAACATTTAAAACGGACGTTAAACCGATGATGAAGATGATGATGATTGTAGTCCTTGGTCCATTTGTTTGTTGAAGTGTAAGTCAGTTAAAGACTGGTCAGTCTTTGGCTTTCTGTAGGTCCAATTCACTGTCCCGTTGGTGTCAGGGTAAAATTCGTCAGGGTATCCAGTTCTAGTTTTATATTTTCTACAAATTTTATTGTATATTGATCCGGCGTTTTTGATAATCAATACTTATAAAAAATAAAAGTGGTTTCCATGTGTAAAGGAATGTCTTCTGAATCAAATATGATAAAGGTCTTTAGTGGACATTTCTTTTTCAATGCCAGAAGTGTCAGACAAACATTACTCCAATTCTAATGTGAAAATCGATCAACATTTTCAATTGCTCTTACATAAGTAAAACAAAAAAGCAATTATGTAAATAAAAAATAAATAAAAAACAAGAGTTGTGCAATCTTGTTATTCAAGATGATCTTGACATTCAAACATTTAAACAAAAATCAGACATTTTTAATGGTGAAACTTTCAAAATAAACCATTTCTTTTATGCATTTGCAACAGTTTATGATGACATGAGCTGAAGTACCTGTCTAATGCTGAGTGATCAAAGGATTATCATCAGAGATGGGAAGTCGGTTGAAAAATATTGACTCATTACTCCGAATTCAGTTTTACAAAACCCAACTACAAGTTCTTCAAAACTATGAATTCTTGACTCTAAGATATTATACCGGGGGACTCCCCACCCTTAATCGCTAATAAAATTCACAATCCTTTCTGCAATTCAAACGTATTTGGTACAAACTTCAGTCTATGCCTGACCTGTTGACCAAGATATATATATATATATATATGTCATCCACATTATGAAAACCATAATATAGTTACAGAGCACTGACAAAACTAAACACTATCATATGTCTAATACAATATATACACATCTTTGTACTGCAGATAGAAGTGAGGTATTTTTTCTAGCAAAAATAAAATTATGACATTTGCTCTCCATCGTGATATTGATTGATTTTCAATCTAAAAGCTGCTCCCTGACTTTATAACAATCAAGTAAGGGATATAATTCTCTCTTTAAACTATACACTAAACAAATATTTAAAAAATATATTTAACAGATACTTGCTAATATTTGCTAAGAATTTAATTGGTGAGAATTCTTATTTCAAATGGAAGCGTGTCGGAACGATGGACAGAGCTTCTCGTAGAAGTACAAGAATTCATATGAAATAAAATTTTTGAATTGTTTTTTTCCTTTTAGTGGGGAGAAATTGTTAGCACTACATATCTTACAAATCTATTTCTTTTTTTCTTTTTAACAAGAAACTGTTTATCCGGCTATTACACTTTCATAGAATAAACACTACACACATCTAAATAATCTTGGGAAAAACTGGGTCGGGACAGCTAGCAGTGATATAAAAGACAATAAACATCTATTCGTTCACTTTCTTCGTTTTTCCATCCGATGCAGACCTAAAACCCATACCAATTATAAATCATGATATCCTGAGGACTATTTATTGCAAAAAAAAATAAATAAAAATAGTGGGACTAACATTGGCCTTGGTGATCAATTTTCAAATTAAATGCTGCTCCCTGATATTATAACCAATCAAGTAATGGAGATAAGTTTCTTTCAGTGTTGAGAACATGTTATCACTGAATATCTTATATATCCATTTCTTATGCACTGGAATTATTTATGTTTTATTTTAGCCAGGTATTCTGAACTCTGATTTTAGTTTATCCCTTCACCTGGGCAATGCAGGTATATATATATATATATATATATATATATATATATAATATAAAAAATCACTTGTTTTTGTCTTACTTCCATTTCTTGCATTGTGATAGCCTTCTAATACTCCTCTCTCTCTCTCGAGATTAGGCAAGACTTCAACACAGAGATGTAATGTGTGTGACCGTGTTTTATAATATATTTAGATGAAGACCTCTTTATCAAATGGTGGGTGTTTCAAATCTCAAAAACACGTGCGGGATGGCAATATTGCTTATAACGCAGTAAATATTAATATCCGCAGAAAATGGAATAAAACTATAACTAAATGCTTTCTTTTTCCCCTCTGAATATTTCATATTTGACTTAACTGATGAAGTGTTATATTTGTTTAAATAAAATTAACTATTTAAATATATATATTTTTTGTGGAGGGGGGTAGGGATAGGGGTAACAGCTGAGAGCGGTGTTCAATTAATCCTATTTTCCTAATATTATCTATTTAATATTTATTCATATTTTTTTTTTAATCATACACTTTGTTATTTTATTTTATTCTAACAGTATTTATTTATTTGTTTTTTCTAATATTTTTTTTAATTCATTTATTTTTATGATTAACGGGTAAATGTGTTTTGATTGATACTCTGGCCAGATTGTGTGTATCCCGCAGTAAATGTAACAAACAAAATAAATTCTTTTAAATGACGGAGTAATTCTCACGTATAAATAAAATATGTAAATGCTATCATTATCTCCTTACTCTGAAACTATTTATTTATTTGGAGAAGAAATGTAAAAAAAAACTGGCTATATAACAAATATATTTAAAAAACGATTTTTTTTTTCTTTGACTTACATGTCTGCTTTCTTTATAAATAATTCTAAGTGCTGCTTTGACAAGTTGCAGGAAACGCTGTGGTTAAAAACAGAAAAGCTAGTTGGGAAGAGGAGGGATACCGAGCATGGAGTCGGTATATTTGCAGGAATATTCATGTCTTACGAAAGACTGGATTTACCCCAGGCACCAACTATTTTTTTTTTTTAAATGAAAATCGCTCTAGACAAGACATGAAGCCACTTGATGTAAGGAGCTAACCAGAACGAAAGATGATTATCGCAAAGACAGGAGATGCCTATTGAAAAGACAAAGGCTACTTATATTGAATCTTATTAAGAACTACCTGTACCTAGCTGGTGTTGCTCGGGAGTGTTTTCACTTTCATTTTTGTCCCACCTTTTTTTTAAATAGGATTTTGAAAGTTAATTTAATTATTATGATATCGTTAGGTTATTAAATGAATAATTGAACCAAATTGGTATAAATCTCGGGTAATTTTTTAAAAAACTTAATCTTTATTTATAAAATTAGTCGATATAAATAATAATTCTAAAGTTTCCAATCTTTTAACACATTGTGAAAGAGTCACAAAGTGATTTTTTTCAACTATTAACAGAAGAATAAAATGGCTTACTTTTTTTACGAAAAAAATCGAATTGCATCCTGGTGGATTTAATTTCGTACTTAAATTATTTTTTTTAAATAGGATTCTTGAAAATTTCATTTTATTTTATTTATTGTATTCTTTATTTAACAAAAAAAAATTATCAAATTATGTTTACGCAAGACATGTGCACGGATAGTTTTCTCATTGAAGCAAAATTTAAATGCAGGTTTGTAAAAGTAAAAAGTTCAAATCGGAAATTTCTACATAAAGTTAAAATTAAGTAGAGACAGGAAAATTCCATAAGATGTTAATAGTTTAGAGTTAGGCTGACGTGTACCAGTAGTTACATTGTGGGTGAAAGTACATGGCATAAAAACAAAAGAGTTCGACTTCTGGGAATCAGACGTTGAAGTGATCAGACACAGTTTTCAAGTCTTCCTCTATCTTATAAAGATTGGCAGGGGAAGATAACTTCATCTTGATGTTCTTGCTGCAAATAACTGTAAGAAGTAAATCGAATCCCAGAGCAATTAATGGAGTTATTTGTTGTTCTTTTTAATTGCTTCTATTACTTCAGTCACCAAAAGAAGAATAAAGAAAGTAACAACATCTCTATGACTGCTACATCACTACTGTCTTTATAACTAAACGTCACTATCTAATGAGGCATCTACTACATGTCAACGAAAGAGACAAAGAGCTGTTTCTATCGACAAAGAAAACGATGGAAAATCCATGGGGATCAAAGAACTACCCATGCTATGCTACATTTTATTAATCTAGATAATCAAGATAATCTATTCATGTAATTTATGTAATAACATAAGTTTAGTTAGTCTATTTTACGGCATATCAACCCTTAAAAATTTTTTTTTTATCTCCCTCCCACAGCGGTAAGGTGTGACACAAGGCCGGAAAGTGGGATTGAAAAGTCAGCACCCTAAAGGATAACACTCTGGGGATTATTTAATGATGACACCTAATACCTATTATTTATAAACAATTAAAAAAAAACTTTTATTCACCCCAAACAAAGGGGAGGGCACATTGCCAGTGAGACGTAAGGAACTACTGAGAATTAAGGGCCAGAATTTTAGGGGTCACCCTAAGTGAGGAGTTGTGTAACGAGATGTCTGTTCACATTACAATTTCTGCATGTTGTTACAGTCAGGGAAACAGGGAGCAGGGAGGAAATTCCAAAAGCTAGAAGTTCGAAAAAAGAAGCTATTCGAGTGGAAAGTAGAAATTGTTTGTCTGTTTTATGGTACATCAAGCATTTTTCTTGTTATCTAATTAATCCGGTCCAATCCATAGCACCACATTCACCATGGATGTTGGCAACCTCCATGTGACCCCCTCCTGTGAGTATCTGATCTCTTTTCACAGAAAAAAAAAGGAATTGGGGAAACCAATGCCAACGAAAGAATCAAATCGGTTTAAAACACCAACGTAACAACCTGCTGATCCCTACAAAAAGAAGAATCGGTGAGAATTCTTATCTCAAACGGAAGCGTGACAGACAGAGCCTCTCGTAGAAATGTAAGAAAGCGTGTCCGAACGACGGAGAGTGCCTCTCGTAGAGATATAAGAATGCATATGAAATAAAACCTCAGGTTAGTTTATGCGACAAATGTGGTTATTTGTCCCGTGTCGAACAAGTGTACAAGTTCCCATAACATTTTCAAAAAATAAATGCGCTCTTGTTTTTCTCAATCGCATTAATAATTCAGTTCATTAATTAATTCTCTTCACAGAGTTGTCTCCTCCTTGTTTCTTTCGGGACTGACAGGTTTTTTTTTTTCTTCCTACGAAAAATAAATCTTGACCTAATTTACTGGGTTTAGATTTTACTGTAACTTTATTGTTTCAGGGCTTATTTTAGACTAGCAGGAATACTCGGCGTTGCTCAGGAGCATGGATAAAAAAAGAGTAAAAAAAAAAAGTGTGTGACATATCTCTCCCCCCCCCCACCCACACACACACACACACACATCCTCAGTCAAGTTACTTTTTGAACACTCACACACCTGCCTCTCTCAACTGGTTCAATCTAATAAAAAAGATAAAAAAAGATAGAAAAGAAAAAAGTTATCAGCAGCTGACTGACTGTTTGACCCTGTTTCAGTATTGTTCTTCGAAAACTACCAGTAAGAACTAGACATAACAGATCCCATAGTCTGTGACTGTATACATAAGAACAATCACGCATCCCCATTTTTATTAAAAAAGAAATTTTTTTTAGAAAGAATTTTAGAATATGAGCTAATATCTTTTGATATTTGATATTGACAGACGAGGAGGTAGCAGTGGATACTGATGTGCACTGATGAGATGGGTGTGCCAAGTTCAAATCCTGTCTACTCCATAACACTATTTTAACTATGGATGTAGGCAACCTTCATGTGATCTGTAAGAACCTCATTCTACAAACAACTGGGGAAACAACAGAATCGAGCCGGTCAAAAGTCGTATCATACGGATTTACATTTAATCACAGACAGACACCAAATATCTATTACAATACAGCTAGCTGCATCGATATAAATTCGTCATCATATTCAGTTTAACCTAATTAGAACAATTAACATGGAATAAAAAATCCATCTCAAAACTGAGGAATATTTTAGCATGTATTTTGTGTGATTAAAATCATCATCATCATCATCATCATCATCATATTCATATTCGGTTTTACATGCTGGCATACGTCGGATGGCTTTTACAAATTGACTTCTAACCTACCCTATCTCTGGACATTATCACTTCTTCATGCTTTCCTTGGCCTTTCCCTTTGAACTGAACCTGCTACCTCAACTGTTCAACATCTACTAACTCAAGAACTCTCATCCATTTCAGGCTATGTACAAATTACACCGTATTATTTGAAATCTGTGCACCACTCAATTAACAAAAGCAAAAACTTAGTTGAATCGAACTGACATCGGAAATAGCCGAAATTATCTCAGAATTTGCCAAAATTAGGAACAGTGAAGGAAATGTGTTAATTTATACTTCGATATACTTTAGTTAATGTTGAATTATTTATTCGTTATAACTGAATTTATTTCTGTTAATCTCTCTTTTCTAAAATAAAATGTCAGCGAAAGCTATGTTAATTATTGAAGAAAAATGTATCTAATAGAATTCAGAAGATCAGCATATTGTATTCTGAAGTCTAGGGAGATGTGTGCAGAATAGAAGACTTTGATATTATAGCCATGTTGAAAGAATGGATGAGAGTTGTTGGGTTAGTAGATGTAGAACAGTTGAGGTAGCAAGGTTCAGTTCACAGGGGAAGGCCAAGGAAAACATGGCGATTCTTGTCGTTTACACCAAGGATCTTAATAAATCATCAAAAATTAGAATATAACAATGATTTAGGGAATTGTAGTTTTTGTTACAGACACAAAATAATCTCCATTATGATGATAATAATAATAATATATATATATATATATATATATATATATATATATATATCGGCTTATACAAGTTCTAAGTCTGCAATATGTGGATTTAGTTAGTATCCCAAGGATTTACACCCCATATATTAGTGTTAAATAAATCATAAAAAATTAGAATATAACAATGATTTAGGGAATTGTAGTTTTTGTTACGGACACAAAATAATCTCCATCATGATGATAATAATAATAATAATATATATATATATATATATATATATATACAGGGTGGGCAAAAATAAGGGTCCTATTTTTAAAAATTCATTGATTTTAAAAAATTTTTTTTTTTAGAATAAGTAAAGGACCCCTTCCGAAGCAAGCATGAGCCGTATTAGCCCTAAGGAACGTACCCTCATTTAGAAAACATTTTTTTTGCTTAAAAAACTCAAAACAGTGTAAAAAACAATACTTTAGTTTTTGTAAGTTTTAAGAAGTGTTTTTCGGCTAAAATTTGTTTTGTTTATTTCAAAAAATCTCTGAAGGGTCAGTCTACACACACATAAAGTTTGGTGAGTTTAACTTTTATTTTGTGGAAGTTATTCAAATTCAAGTTATTCAAATTTAAAGATAGGACCCTTATTTTGGCCCACCCTGTATATATATATATATATATATATATATATATATATATATATATATATATATCGGCTTATACGAGTTCTAAGTCTGCAATATGTGGATTTACACCCCATATATTAGTGTTAGGATAGTAATACGGAAGAGGGAAATGATTCTGTATTGTTAGCAGTGAGGGCTGTTTCTGTGGATAGCATTCCTTGTGGATGGTATATATAAATTGTTTTTTTTTTTTCTTACATTATATTATTAATGTTCAATACATATATATTGTCTTTTTCTCTCCATTTATAAATGCCTATAAGTTTTTTTGAATATATATATATTACTATTTCATGTATCCACATAAAATTTTATAGGGAGATATAATTTTTTATGTATCAATTTTCAATATTTACTTCAACAGTGCTTAATACATAAGTAGAGCTAGGTAGTAAGCTATGAAATATATTTATGGCAATTAAGCTACACGGAGGCTCCCGCGTTTCATCCCCGGGGGAATCTTCAGGCTAAAATGCATGGAGTTATTTTTGCCGGGTGTTTTTATATACACAGCTAGCTAGTTAACCAATCAGATTCTTTGTTGTTCTCTCAGCCAATCGTTGGGCTTCCCACGAACAAAGATCCGGTTAGTGTTACTTCCTATATCCTGTTCTATTGTTCCGTTTTCTATTGAGTGGCCTATATCCTGTTTCTTTGTTGCGTCAATATAATGGGTGAACTTATTTTAATACATGGTTCCTCGTATTTCTATTTTAGGTTTTAGTTTTTTTAGATTGTTAGGTTATAGTTTAGTTTAGTTTTTTTTTTACTTATTTGTTTATTTATTTATCTAAGGTAAATTTATTTCTGCGTAGGCAGCTGTTTGCTATCTCACTCCTACAGTTTAGGATTTCAAATTTTTCATTCAGACATGATCTACACGGGTCGTCTAAATTTCTACATGTACTAGCCTGTCATATTATTTTCCATTCAATAATTGGTGAGCGCCCATTTTCTTTGAGCTCCCAATAGTGGTTTGCTAGTGCTGTTTTAATTCGACGTTCTCTGTTTTTAAAAGTGCTTTTGTGGTCATAATATCTGGTTTTAAAATCTAGGGAGGTCATACCCACCTAGTACTTCTTGTTCGTCGGTCTTTCCTTGGCAAATATTGCCAAAGAAAGACCGAATAACAAGAAGTACTACATGGGTATGACCTCCCTAGATTTTCATAGCTTACTATATATATATATATATATATATATATATATATTTATTTATCTATTTATTTAGGAATAAAGGTTAACAGAAATCCTTAACCCATAACAGACAATAATTATTTCGACAATAAACAGTCTCTTTTGCGTCTGGGAATATATATATACATATATATACAAAACAGATAAAATTAATTCCTCGAACAGAACAGTTTTTTATGTCTCCTCAGATTACAATAAAGATATAATGATACTATATGTCTAGAATCCTTATTCCAATTTTGATCAAAATACATTGGATCATTTTGATTCTAGAAAATGTCTAAAATTTAAGGCCTAAAGGGTCTTAAGAAAAAATAGAAATTCAAGGAATCTTGCTTAATTGTGTCTAATGACTGGATTAAATTCAATGCAAATCTGAAATATTTTAATTTTTCCATGGGAGGTTGTGTCCATATTATGTTTCCTAAAACTCCTTTAAAATATTCTAAAGAAACTGAAATTTTGGGAATATTAATTAATTGATGTCTAATACCTATAATTAAAATTTCACAAAAATTGGAGGTGTCGGAATTTTCACGAAAGACATCCACCCACTTTTTACCAAACTAAATTAAACTACATATAGCCCACATTACGATCCCTTACACCTAGCAGCTATGTTCCAAAATTCATAATGATCGGTTATTAGTTTAAGAGTGAATCCTGTATATACAAACATATAAACCTATACACGTACCTATTTTATATATATATATATATATATATATATATATATATATGTGTGTGTGTGTGTGTTTGTGTGTGTGTGCGCCTGTGTTTGATGTAAGAAAACTAAATAACAGCAGTAGTCAGTATCTCTGTTTTAAATTCTTCCTGTTCTGATGAAAAAAGGAAATACTGCTGACTCCCCACCCCGACAGACACAAAATAAAAAGTTGAACAGGACAAAAGAACTAACAAAAAAAAAAAACAAACAATTGTTTGGTTGATTATATTTAAAACTAAGGCCAAGAATGCAACAATTTCCACTCCTTTGACTAAATTCCAAACTAAGTGCGAATAAAAGATACAAATATTATTAGACAATGACGATTTACACCCCAACCTTTTTCTTTTTTTCGGACTGCACATCCGCCTTTTTTTAGTGACGTACACAGCAAAACGATGACATCTATTTTTACTTATAAAATTAGATTAAAAAAAATAACCATCTGTAGTTGTATAATAAATACGACCTAATTGAAACATGTTTTATTATTAATTCTTAAAAATTACCAGCGATTTTTGTTTCCTGTTGACAACCTTTCACTATGGAGACAGAAAAATATTTTTATAGTTTATTTTCTGAATGTGTTGCTTCTTATTAAAAATGTTCATAGATACACCATAAAAACAAGCAATTAAATAGGGTTCATTTGATTAAATTTATATCCAAAGAAAATCTGATCTAAACTACATTCATCTCAAGTACATGTTAAATAAGCTGATAAAAGCTGATTCATTTTAGGACCAAATGCAAAACTAGCTGATAAAACTGGTTCACTTTTGGACAAAATGCAAAACTAGCTGATTAAACTGGTTCATTTTAGGACCAAATGCAAAACTAGCTGATTAAACTGGTTCACTTTTGGACAAAATGTAAAACTAGCTGATAAAACTGGTTCACTTTTGGACAAAATGCAAAACCAGCTGATAAAACTGGTTCACTTTTGGGCAACATGCAAAACTAGCTGATAAAACTGGTTCATTTTAGGACCAAATGCAAAACTAGCTGATAAAACTGGTTCACTTTAGGACCAAATGCAAAACTAGCTGATTAAACTGGTTCATTTTAGGACCAAATGCAAAACTAGCTGATAAAACTAGTTCACTTTTGGACAAAATTTAAAACTAGCTGATAAAACTGGTTCATTTTTGGACAAAATGCAAAACTAGCTGATAAAACTGGTTCATTTTTGGACAAAATGCAAAACTAGCTGATAAAAGCTGATTCATTTGAGAAATTTTGTCTTATAAGACGGGCATGTCACACATGTGGCCCATGAGCCGCATGTGTCCCCTTGCAAGCACACTTGTCGACAGCATAAAAGATATGATAGTTCGTCATTTAACGGCTAAAATCGCAGTTTTTTTCATAGCACTTTTCTTGAGAGTTCTACGTTCAAACTACTCGATCTAACATTCACAAGCAACATGAATTGGAATACATAGAAGATACTGCCAAGCCTGCTGCAAAGAAGGTTGGCTCCCTCTAACCGGCTAGAAATCTTCTCACATCTGCCAGTATCCTATATAACTATAAAGCCACCATTCATCTATGCATGGAGTATTGTTGCCATATCTCGGCTGGTGAGGCAACCACTAGTCTCTCCCTCTTAGACAGGGTGCAAAAAAAAGTTTTCAACCTGGTAGGCCCCGCACTGTCTACCAAGCTCAATCCCCTGTCGCATCACTGCAATGTTGCATCAACGTGCTTGTTTTAAAAGTACTTTCATAAAATGTGCTTCAACAAACTTATTGCACCTGTACGTCCTCAAAGTAAATACTCCCGCCCAACCCAACTAGCAGCCAAACCCCCATCCCTTCAAGAGAAGGAGCAATGCGTTTTTATGGGAAGGAAGTACTTCCGTCGGAAACGGAAGTGCTTCTGGCGGAGACGGATTGTGGGAAGGAGGCTGCACTATAAGAGCAATCAATGTTTGGGTAAGAGCGGCGGGGCAGTTGCCTGAGAAACAAGTGGTGCCGTCGTCTAAAGTGATAGAAGGAAGAAGAGAGAGAACGAAAGGGAAGAAGAAGGAGAGAAAGAGGAGTTTATTTTTATTTCGGGTTGCTACCTACCTCCCGAAACTTAAGAAAAAGCTATATCCCCGGCTTCTCTTTCTTTTCCTTCTTCAGCACGGAAAAATGACAGACGCGGGTGTAACCACGATGGTGAAGTCATTCGACGGAAGTACCGACGTTTGTCAGTGGATAAGGAAGGTTGAGCTGATCGCGAAACTGAAAAACGTTACGGACCTAGCCTCTTTCTTGCTGTTATTTTTGGAAGGAGACGCCCTTGCCCTATATCTCGAGCTTAGCGAAGACGAACAACAGAATGCGGAAATTATAAAAATCCGTTGGAAAAGAGCGTTCGCAGAAAGCCCATGTGAAGCGACAGAGATGCTGAAAAATCTACGATGGGCAGGTGGGTCCGTCGATGTTTACGCCAATAAGGTGAAGCGATTGGCTGGACTGGAAGGATATGTGGGGCGAGGGTTTGAGACAACGGTCAAGCTATTCTTCACCACTGGATTCCCAGAAGATGTTGCAAAGGAATTGCAACAGGTGCCTGGATTTGATAATGCCGATGCCCACGCATTAATCCCCAGGGCAAAGGTGCTGACGTGCAGGCGATTCTAGCGGGTGAAGGACGAATCAGCAGTTGCACAGAGCGGTGCACGAGGCCAAGTGAAGGTGGCAATCAAATGTTTTGAATGTGGTGGGCCGCACCTCCGGAAAGACTGTCAGAAGTATCTGACGTGGATCATATGTTACTGGTGCCAGCAGAGTGGTCACCTAGCCAAGGACTGTCCGGGAAACGCTTAATGGGGTATCATCATGCCGACCGATACCCCGGCGCAAAGACGGCAGAGATAGCCCTACGGATCGTGGTCGCAGTAGAGGGGAGAGAGATCGAGGCGCTGGTTGACACTGGCTGCTCAACTATCATGGTTCGAAAGGGCCTGGTGAACAGATGGAGTGGGGGTAGCAGCATTAAGGCATTTGACAGCACGGAGGTGAAATGTCGTGAGACCAGCACTGTTCGCATCGCATAAGACGACGACGACGACTGACTATAGGAGTATTGGTAGTCGATCGTCTGGTGCCTGGGGTAGAGGCAATCCTCGGCATGGACGTACTCTGCCGGATGGGGTGGCGTCACTGTTGACACAAATGGACGCGTTGAGTTCGGTGACGACCACTGTGCGGTGGGTGCGAACCCGGAAGCCTCGCCATGTGATGGAGGTGGAGTGGCTGAGTGCGAGATCAGCGATCAAGACTTCATCGCAACATTTCGCGATGGTAGGTGGACTGCCCGATGGAAGTGGACGACGGGCCCTCTGTGCCTGCAGAATCGAGTCGAGAGGTATGACACCAAATTAATGGAGTCACAGGAGGCGTCCTTTGAGGACGAAGTGGAGAGGTGGATCAAGGAGGGGATTCTCGTGCCATGGAAAGAGGAACTTAAAGGAGGTCTGTTACCTCTCATGGCGGTGATCCAGCCGACCAAGGATAAGGTCCGCCCCGTGTTGGATTACCGGGAACTGAACAAACATGTGTCTTGCCACACAGGGGGTGACGTCATGGACGTTTGTGCAGAAACCATGCGGAGATGGAGACAGAAGGTTGGGGCGTCCACAATTGTTGATCTGAAGTCGGCGTATCTGCAAATCCATGTCGAGCAAGATCTCTGGAAATATCAGCTGGTACAATTCAAGGAGAAGACGTACTGCTTGACGCGTTTGGGTTTTGGGTTGAATGTCGCGCCCAAAATCATGACTGCAATACTAAAGCGGGTGTTGAAAGAGGAGGAGGACGTAAATGAAGCAACCGTCTCCTATGTAGATGACATACTGCTGGATGAGACAGTGGTGCCAGCACCAAGAGTAGTGGAACAGCTTAGGAGGTTTGGTCTAACAGCAAAGGCCCCTGAGCTGTTAAATGGCGGTGCGGCTTTGGGACTCCACTTAGAGGAAGATGCAATGGGAGAGCTGCGGTTCACGAGAGGGAACGCTATTCCAGAGGTCACGGACAGAATGAGCAGGCGACAATTGTTCTCGGTTTGCGGGAAGTTGGTGGGCCATTACCCTGTAGCTGGGTGGCTCAGAGAAACCTGCAGTTATGTGAAGAGAAAAGCAGGAGGAGTGAAATGGGAGGACAGTGTTGGCGAAAATGTGGTGGCTGTGATGCGAGATGTCCTAAAGGAGGTTAATAAGGAGACCCAGTGAGAGGAAGGTGGAGAGTCCCTACAACAAAAAAAGGGGTCGTATGGTGTGATGCAAGTAGCATTGCCACTGGCGTCGCAGTTGAGATTGGAGGTGAGGTGGTGGAGGACGCGGCCTGGCTTAGGAAAGCGACAGACTTCTCCCACATCAACGTAGCCGAGTTGGACACAATTATCAAGGGCATAAACCTTGCATTAAGGTGGGGACTGAAAGAGGTGGAGCTACGTACAGATTCAGCGACCGTGCTGAACTGGTTGCAGGCGGCTGTGACAGAACAGCGGAGAGTAAAGACAAAAGGTGCTTCGGAAATGATCATCATGCATAGAGTCAGGATCCTACGAGAGTTAATCGCCGAATTTGGATTGAAAGTCAGTGTTTCGTTCATACCTTCCGCCAAGAATAGGGCAGACAGCCTAACGAGGGTGAGAAGAGGGTGGATGGAAGCCTTGGACGAAACGACAGAGAGTGCTGATGAAACATGCTGCATGACCCATGAGGAAGTCAAGGACCAGCACTCTATGCACCACATGGGAGTTGACAGGACTTTGCATCTAGCCCGCAAGGTAGATCCCAGTGTTGCGAGGGAGGTTATGCAGAAAGTAGTCCAGCAATGCGTGCGGTGTCAATCGATAGATCCGGCACCGGCGTCACATCATCAGGGAGAGCTCCAGGTGGGCGAAAATTGGAAGATGTCACCCACTATCGAGGGGCTCAATATCTAACCATGATTGACTGCGGACCAAGTAGGTTTGCAATTTGGAGTGAGTTGAGGAGAGAGACGGCTAGTGAGGTGGCAAGCACAATGAATACAGTGTTTCTGGAACGTGGACCCGTAGACGAAGTCTTGATGGACAATGGGGCGGCTTTTCGGATCAGGAACAGTCAGAGAGATGCTGGAGAGATGGAACATCAGACAATACTTCAGAGCCGCGTATAGGCCTGAAGGAAACGGCATAGTGGAAAGGAACCACAGGACCATCAAAGCGTTGGCTGAGAGAGGGGGAACCGCACCAGGAGAGGCCCTGTTCTGGTACAACATGACTCCCAGATCAGGGCAGGTGAGGGAGACGGTGCCACAAGAACAGATATATCGATATGTCTGGCGGCATCCAAGCGTTCCGTCACCGGAACAGAGTCGAGCAACCAGGAGCACAGTGCGACTAGAAGATGAAGTGTGGGTAAAGCCGCCTGGTGCGCGATGTACAACACAATGGGCGCGAGGAACAGTTACAGCCAGGAATTCGGACAGTAATGTGTCTGTCGATGGCATGCCGAGACACGTTCTGGACCTAAGACCTGTGGAGAGGCATGAGACGGAGTTGCGAGAGAGGCCAACAGCGACCGATCTGAATAGAGGTGTGCGTGAAGGGTCACCACGGAGATCACAGCGAAGCCGGCGCGGTGACCTCCAGTGTGGACTTCAGACTATGTAATGTGATCAGAGATCAGGGGGTGATGTTGTATATTTGAATGAGACGACGACAAACGTACAACTTACCTCGTGTGGGGAGCCGGGCACAACGAAAGAAAAGAAAGAGAAGGAGCAATGCGTTTTTATGGGACGGAAGTACTTCCGTCGGAAACGGGAGTGCTTCCGGCGGAAACGGAAGTGCTGAGAAACACGTAGTGCCGTCGTCTAAAGTGATAGAAGGAAGAAGAGAGAGAACGAAAGGGAAGAAGAAGAAGGAGAGAAAGAGGAATTTATTTTTATTTCGGGTTGCTACCTACTGCCCGAAACTTAAGAACATTAATTGTTATTAAATGATGTCAATTAGCCAGTGCTGCCCCCATGACAACACGACTGACCCTCCTCTTTGGGGAATCCTAAGTTTCACATGGCTGTTCTAAGATCTTCTTTCGGAGGTGATGCTGGCTAAGTGGTTAACGACACAGACTGACAACCTGGGTGTGCCAAGTTCGAATCCAGTTCGTTCCACAGAAACATTTTTACTTAGGATATTGGCAACCGTCCCTTCCGTAAGTACCCAATGTCTTTCTAGAAAGAATTCTAACTAGAAAGATATTGGGGAAACCAATGGCAACAATAAAATCATCTGATTCATACGAAATGAATGAATGAAGATCTTTTTTCAACTTGTTCACCTTCATCTATCCCATAATCTGTGTAATGTGGTTGGCTTGGCTAATACAGTAATTAGCACAGCTGGGCTTTAAATTAGCTAAGTATCCTACATACAATAATCCGGCACTCCATTAGCGTCTCTGGCCAAGAGAACTATGTACTTTTAACATCGTAACAGACTTCTGACTGACCATAAACAAAGGGTTCAATTTGAAATTCTGTATAGGTTCCCATGTTCGAAAATATGCACCTGAAGAAGTTACATCAGCCAAAACGTTGTGAATATAACAATGAAAAATGAGAATCGTCGTCCGAATAATTCAGATTATAAACTGGTTTATTGCATACAATTATCGGAACACAAATTGTTATCTCTTGTATAACTGGAGGTAATTGTCGTTTATGTGTTTTTCAATTGAACATAAGAGATTTGAACGTATTCAAACTGAAGACAGAGGTTACATCGGACGAAACGTTGTGAATCTAACAAGATTCACAACGATAAGAATAGACGCTTGACTAATTCAAATTATTAATCCTCATCTAAAAAATTCTGAAACTTCCTTTGTTTTTTTAAGGCCAGTCTGTTATTTCTCTACCGCTGCATTCACTATCAAACTCGGTTCCCAGTCAACCTGAAGCTCCCACAACGGCAGTTGTTTTTGTCATTTGAAAAATAAAGTGCCTCACTTGAAGTCATAACTTTTTATGCCATAATTAACAATGGACAATGTAGAATGACCGATATGTGATGGGAATCAAATGGAAAGAGGACTATAGATATGAATATCTTGAAACCACTCGCAGACATGGATTTCTTTCTGTCTGCATGACCACCACCATCCCCACCACCACCACCACCACCACCACCACCATCATCATCCTCCTCATCATCACCATCATCATCAGATACCGTTGGTTTTTAATCACTTCCTCCCATGTTTTCCTGCTTTGTTAACTGTTTTACTAATCCAAGAACGCGCATCCATACTTTCATATCATCAAAATCTCCTGTCCTGCACACCTCTTCCTTACAGCCTCTTTCTCACGGAAGATGTTACTAGTCTTTCTCTGCTCTATCGTTATTTTCATGATAAGTGTTCGACTGAGCTACAATCTCTTGTAAAAAATTCATAACAAAAACTCGTCTAGCTACAACCACTGTAAATAATTTCCCTTTCTCCCTCTGTGTACCTAAAACTAAATGGAGCTTCCATGAGCAGAGTTTCTTTCCTATAACTACCCGTCTGTGGAACAGAATACCACAGGGCTGCTTCCCAGCTGACTACAACAGTCGTTTTCAAATCCAATCTTAACAAATTCTTGTTGATCCGTCCTCTTGAATACTCAAATTCTGCCCAATTTCAACCATCGTCATGGTGTCAACTCACTGTCCACCTGACAAACTAACCAAACCTTATCCTCCTGATGGCTGCTAACTCTTTAGTAAAAAAAAAAATCGCCCTATACTGTCAGATTTAATTTTTCTTTGAGATCAGAACTAAGCCTGTCTTTAAAATTTACATTATATTGGCATTGCTTAAAAAGTCATAGGTCGTCATGTCGACACTATGAAAAGATTCCGGTAGGATCCATCACCAAGGAAGAAACGATCAGATGCTGGGATTTCTAAGATTGTCACTAATACGGATTGCAGGAATATAGATCTATAACCACGCCTAATCCAGTAGTGCCTAAATTACAAATGACCCCCTGCTCTTTTCTCTAAAGCAAATAAAGAAGGCTAATTCTTACTAAAAGAATAAGATTGATTTCCCTTAGCTGATTTTTCTTTTAAGTTGGTTATTACTAAACTGCTGGACTGGATTAAGTATTTTGGAAAATAAATTGCAACGAAATATGTTAGTCTATTGCAAATAACATTGTACAACAATAACAAAGGAAAATTGTCAGAATCAAAGTTTGATTTGTCAGCTTAAATGCTACTGAGGTTCAACTTTTAAAATTTACCCAACATAATTTTATTTATATATATATATATATATATATATATATATGCATGTTAAAGAAAGTCAGATGTTTTAACTTTAGTTGTATCTTAATGAGACAAAAATACCTCACTTTAATTCATTCCAAATCTCTAAGATACTCGTGAATACGGCAGGTCTAATTTAGCTCAAGGATTACGACTTTAGGTCGCACAGTAATATATATATTTATTATACCCCAGTAGAATACACAATTTAGGACATAATCAATATTACATAATCGTGTTCCAAAAATTAAACATGTTAAATTTTTGGAGCATGACTACATAATATTATATATATATATATATATATATATATATATATATATATACATTATTTGTTACATATGTGCATACATGTTTCAGTTGTACTCTCCTATAGAGAATCAACCTCTTCAGACTGAAACCTGTATGCACATATGTAACCAATAATGTTTGTATAAATAAAAATGTATACTAAAGAACAGCTCTACTTGCTATTGAGCACTTTTTATAAACAATGTCATACTAGTTACATGTTGAAGTTTGTTGACATTTGCACTTCTTGCAACAAATGTCTAATATAGTAAGCAGCATTAAATTTCTAATTGGTCAGCCAGTCTAAGAGTCTCAAGAATTTCTAATAACCATTTCTACTGAGTTGACTCACTCTTGCAATCTTTGATCAAATGAACGACTAAATAAATAAATACTATGTGTGTGTGTGTATGTGCATCCACCATATTTCCTGACTTTCGAGACCCACCCTAAATTTGACACCACCCACCTCACCGCTTTCTCCTAACCAAATTTTGGTCAAAGAATCTACCCCCCCCTCCCCATATCCCCCATGATAATTGGTAGTAGATCTACAAGGAATACTATATTCAGCCTTGAAGATAAAGTGTCGGGTTTATTTAAAGAAAAATCATCTTTCTTCAATAACAGGAAAACACTCTCTCTCTCTCTCTCTCTCTCTCTCACTTACACACACACACATATAGTATAAAGTATAAATTATGGCAAATAAGCTATACACAATGTTTGAGTTTCATCCTCAAAAGGAAGTTATCAGGCTATTGAATTTAGTAGTCAATTCTCAACTGTATGAACAGCTGGGCTACGAAGAAATAAACTGAAAAGAATACTAGATAGTCAGTTTATAAAAAGGTTGGAATGTTCCATTATGCTCAGATAGGCTGAATTCTGATTGGCTGCTAGTCCATGAGTGGATAATCTAATACGACACTTCCAGCTTGAATTTAACAATATTTGCATACTAAATATTGGAACATTTTATGCCGGTAAGAGTCAATTTGATTGTACACTGGCTAAATACCAATCATTAGAAGTGTCTACAATTAACATCAAATATTATTTGTTGTTATTCATTAAATAAATGTAAATATTTTGAATTCGTATTACAATTTAAGTTATGTAAGTGACTGTACATCGATTATTAATGTATATTCTTCCGAGGTTTTCTTTTCCATTGATACCAGTCTGAAACACTTTGGATGATAGGTGATACCGAATAGGATATCACACCCTTTATTTATCCAAGATCTGATATCTTCATTCGGTTTGGTTCCGATTTTGAAAGTTTTTTTGTTTCTATATACGTATATATCTCCTTCACTATAATAAAGAGCAATTTGTATAAGGGTTTTGGATAAGACAAACCTCGTATATGAACTTTGGAGACTGTGTCTCCAATAATGAAGAAAAAAACATATACGTAAGCTTGAATATCACAACTCTCTGAAGATGTCTCACTATGCACCTATCTGACACTAGCGCAATAGCCAAGCATCTAAAAACTAAACATTATGCCTGTTCCCAACTTCAAAAGATTCTTGACAATACAATTATATTAGAATATGAAAATAACAAACTAAGACTACAGATACTAGAAGCTTTACATATAAAACTAAAAAGCCAGCAATTTACTAAATTAATTTTGATAACAGTAAAACATCCTAAAATGCTTTTAATATTAATACTCTATTAATATTAATACTAATACTCTATTAATATATTACAACCAATTACATGGTTCCTGTCAAAATCATCACGAAAAATCAAAAAATACATGTTCTTTACTTGATACCCCCCCCTCCCCCGATGATGGAACCGAAAGTACTAGGGTACACAATGAGTACAGCAAATTCATCTGCCACTTTCATTCTGAAACTCGAAAATAAATCATGCGTCTAGAAAGAATCAAGGAAAAAATATGCAGACACGCGTCATCTGTAATATTTAATGGAATGTCTTTAAGAAAAAAAGCTGTCTATATATATATATATATATTCGTCCCATCACACAAAAGTTAGCAAGTAAAAAACTACAGCACAAATTCATTTCAAGTATTAATTGTGAAAAAAATCCATTTCAATAATTTTCTTTCTTTTTTTTCTTTTTGCTTTCTTTTCCGATTTTTGTTTTTTTTTCCTTTTTTAAAACTTTCCAGTTTTCTTATTTCTTCTTTTTTTAACTTCATCGATTTTGACGTTATTTGATATGAATATTAATGTGAACACTGGCGAAGCATAATTTTTTCCCATCATTTTTGATGCAGGATGTACATTCGTATGTAATAATTGGTATATATCAGGAGTGGATTATCAGGTATTTACAGAAACAATGTCACTTTTAATTTGACGGAAACATAATCCTATTCATGACGTCTTCTTCGATTTTGGAACATTTAAATTTGAAAACAGATTCTTCAAAATATGTCAACAAATTAAAAACTGTTTAATCGTTGACAAAAATTTATGAAAATCAATATTTTATACTTTCTCCTGATTCATTCACCACTCTTTTTCTTCTCATTCATTCTTTATTCCTTTTCTGCTTTCATTCATTCACTCTCTCTCACCCCCCTCTCTCTTCATTTAGTCTTCATCCATTTCCTCTTCTTCATTATTTTCATTCATTTTCTCTTTCTTCATTTATTCTTTACTCATTTTTCTTCTCATTGTCTCCTTTTTTCGTCCTCTCTCTCTCCTTCTCTCTCTCTCTTTATTCATTCTCCACTCATTTTTCTTCTCATTCATTCATTCTCTCCATCCTCCTCCCTCTGTATATATATGTATATATATATATATATTTATTTTTCACTCATATTTTCTTTTCATTCCTTCACATTTCTATTTCTTTTTTTTCGAATGAATCTTCTGCCCGCAATTCAATTTCCGCCCTTAATTCAATTTCTGTAATTCATTTATTCAGATCCAAATTCACAAACCCGTTCTTCTCTAATTTTAGGCTCTTTTCGTCCCAATATCACAGTCGATACAAATGTCACATATCACCGCTCGCCCTTGCTTAGTAGGGTCACCCCTCAGCCCTTTCCCACGTTAACTTAGTTGAAACCTCTCAATTAACCATAAATAAATACAAAATTACAAATAACAGCCCCCAAAACTTCATTACCAATCAAACCCTACACATGACATATTAGGTCGGTGGAGGTCCGTTCGCTAAAGGTTCTAGCACATATTTTCTACTTCTTTTCCCTCCATATTTGTTTACACATCAAAATCAGTTGATATTGTCACTCGTCTGCATCAACCTTTCAATCTATCTGTCTCTTTCGGTAATGATACAGGTGTCGTGCGCAGTGAGGACCGATTCTTTTAAGGTAGCCATTATTGAATTTCACGTGACAAGAGTGACAGGTGAATCCAAAACTGCCACGTCATCATTGTAAATGACATCAACACAAAATGGATAAAAAAAAAACTTGTTCATGTTTTGTTTTTTTACAATATTATTTGAAGGATAAAAGTACTAGACTGATACCTTGAAAAATATGAAATCTTTTAAGCTATACATTTTTTTTGTTTATTTTTACCTCCACAAAACAGCAGTAAAGATATTTGCCTCCACAAAAGATATTTACCTCCACAAAACAGCAGTAAAGATATTTTCTTTCACTTGTGATTGTTAGGTTGTATATTTGCTCGTTAGTGTGTGCCATGAATTTTAGACATTTTCTAAAATCAAAATCATGTAATGGATTTTGATAAAAATTGGAACAAGGATTCTAGACATAAGGTTTAGACCACTTTTATGTCACCTTCGTATCACAGTGTGAACGCTGGCAAAGGATAATTTTATTTTTATATATATATATATATAAAATTATTTTTTAATATTTTACATACATACGACGTCGTTTCAACCTTATGGCTCTCATCAGCACAGGGAAGTAACAATCTTAGATGGTCATAGGACGCGAATCCGGTTCAAAGAGACACCTTGAATCTGTAAGTGTTCACCCAGTCTCACTAGGCCATGAGAGATTGTCACATGATAACGGAGAAATTAAGTGATATTTACACTGAAAGCGGTGAGTATAAATATCTAAACATTCGATAGTACTTAATGACAGAGTCGGAGCATTGCACTGAGGCTTTTAGGTAAATGTTTATTTTTAATCTTTCCGACAGTGCTCGACTTTCAATTTTACTTGAAAGGGGCTTCTAATAATATTAAATTATATATATATATATATATATATATATATATATATATGAGAGAGAGAGTCTGACAACTAAATCCAGCTCCTGACCTTCTCATGGTGGACATTTTTTGAACAGCTAGGAGAAGAGGTAAAGGCTGACAGAGCTCGTTTGTCTTGGATGATTGTCTGTCTCCGAGAAGGATCACTTTGATTTCAAAACCGAGGTAATTGGGGCAAAACCTCAGCCGGGTCTACGGCAACCCATCTAGGAGAAGGAAACTGATGTAAAACCTGCAGCTAAAGTGATTACTTTGCCTAGGCATGTTATTAGGTTATTATCATGGAGGATTAGAGAGTCATACTTGTGCTGCACAAGCGTTTATCACTAATCCAACGATACAGAGATATTTCCCTGCAATATCTTGTCACCCATGCACACTGAAAGTCCTATCGAGAGGCAAAGGCAAAGTATGCAGATATATTCTACTGAAGGTACACAGTTACAATTCTACTTTGCAGATCTGCAGCTGGTCTAAAAAGCCACCTACAAAGTCATGTATGCATAACGGATGACTGGAGAAAGGTAATAAGACAGCAATCATCATATACATACAAGAAGGGAAATTGTATCACATACTACAGTAAGAAATGTCCTTTTTAAATATATATGTTCTTAATTGAATCACTCATTTTATTTCTGTTTAGAAGTCAAATCTGCTAAGGAATATGCATAATAACAATTACGCTCTTGCGTCAAAAAGTAAAAGGTGAATGTTCAGAAAAAGATGAACCCGCAATTTCCACCCATTTGCGACTTGAAGAAGCAGTGTGGTGAGCAACTCAAAATGTGGCTCAGAACGGTGAAGCAGGATCTAGAACTGATTATCGGTCCATGTATCCACAGTGTTTGCTGATGGAATCAAGACCGGCTTGTTTCAATGTTGGCAATGAATTGCTATGTGTGGTCAGCGTTCATTCATTTGTAATGAACTGGCTCAACCAACCCAGCGTGAATGTCGCCACAAGTATGGATAAGATAGCACCAGTTAAATGAATGAATCTTTAACAATAGAAGATAAGGTGTTTCAGCATTAAATAAACAAAAAGGGTTGATTTCAAGGAATTCCTTGGGAAGAATTGAGCCTTACTGGAATTTGTTTTTACCCCTGATTTCAATTATTTAGTTAATTATGTAAATTTCATAAGATTCTCAAAATGTGAACAAATTCCAATCATTTTAAGATCTTCTAATTGGACTTCCTTTGACAAAATGACAACTTTTCTAAGGCCATAATGGCGCATATATGATTGGTCCAATGGATGATGCTGCAGCCAATGTAAATCGGTTATGCAAAGTTGAAATTTTATTGGATCTTTTGTCACACGCACAAATGTAACAATATTTAGATGCGGGTGTGTAAAAATGAGGTTAGAATCGAAAAAATTCTATGTAAGGTTAAAATTAAGTAGAGACTAGAATTTTCCATGAAGAGTCGAGTTAAAGCTATGTGTACAGGAAGTTACGTCACTGGCAGGAAGTCGCTAGTGAGATGTGATGAATAAGCAAATCTTTCTCCTTTTACTGAATCAGGAGGGAGGGAGAGAGAGAGAGGGGTTGTGGAGATAGAGTAATCGGGTTTTTGGATAACTGTTCCCTCCCTATAAGAGATGGGTTACATGTATTACACGTGTATGCAAGTATATTGTAAAAAGAAAACCCTAAAAGATTGATAAATTGCAAATGATTTAATATTAAAAAGAAGACGAAGACAACAATGAGAGAAGAGGAAATTAAACAAATGGCTGCTACATATGATCTTCACAACGAGATTCCAATTGAGAAGCGGCCATCCAGATAATTTGCTAGGGTCGAAAATCAGTTCCCATAGTGTTACACTAATACTGTTAGGAATGGTATGAACCCTCAATTTCCACCTAATTATTGATAAAAATAACACCTTGTGTTCAATGAATCGTTGACAATAAGTGTTTCAGCATTAAATAACCCAAACAAGAATTGACTTGCCATAAAAAAGACAAACCGAACTGCAACTTGGAATTTATCCTTTGACTCAAATCGACAGAAATAGATTCAGTCTCTTGGGTATATACGTCGTCATAACAACGTTGATCCACAGATTTTTGTTAAATAACCAAAGTTAAACGATGTTTAGTGTGGTCAATAGCAGATGGGTGACCATTTGGGAATGCCAGACGATGTATGTGCGCAGATGGCAACACTTCCTGCAAAAAACTGCCAAAACTAATATTGTTAAAATCATCTTGCCTGAGCAGGATACATGAGGGGGGGGGGTCTGCTTGTAAATTTGATATTCCCTAAAAACTTCCTTCAGAGTGACTGCAGCACCAGGACGATAGTGTTTTGTGTAGATGACATATAGCAGAAATGCATTTTCTCTCCTCTTTCATCATCGTCGTCTTCTTTTTAATAACGCTGGCCATAAACGTTATTAATGGAGTGAGTGAGCCGATGGAAGTCGAATACTTTGTAAAAAGCAAAAATGTGGATCACAAGAAGAACCGATTGATACAAGATAGCCACTTCACATCTCAGCAGAGACAGTGCGGAATGGGGACAATTTACACCAGTGTGGCCTGTTCACTCGACCCAATAAAACAATAGTAAGTATTGTCAAATGCCAACAATAATGAGCCGATTTTCTAATTATAGCTAACGGATTCCATCGTATACATTTTTTCAGAGTTGGGTCACCATGTTGCCTTTCTTTCCAGACCCCTTTGCTGGCAAAGAAGAAAAATAGAAAAAAAACAAAACAATTTTATAAAAATAACACACTCTTGCTCTCTTCATCTATCTGCATAATTTACTGTTAATGATATTTCGTTAGAAATAATACGTTTCTGTAAAGTTTATAATATTAACCAAAATTGTTGCTTTCTTCTCCCGTAAAACAATTTCTAATATCATCTGTAATATTCTTTAAATAAATAAAACGAATGTGTGTCATCTTTTTTAAAAATTGTAAAAATTTAATATCTTTTTACACAATAAATATTTTCTTTTTTTCTTACAGTAAATAATTGTCAGTTAAATATTTTCGGCACTTGTACACTTGACGAAAAAGCTGAATTTATTTGTTTTAAATTTTGAAGAGTTACATTCAAAACAGCAGCGATCATCCCCATATAATTTCTGCGAACACCCTGGAAGCTATTTTAAAACAAATTTCCGAACTGTATCCTCTTTAATAAAAGAAAAAATCGCGCTTAAAAGTGACTTCTTCTGTCTGTTTCTCTCTATCTCCCCACTTCTCTTTCTTTCTCTGTGTCTCCTCTGTGTCTCCCCACCTCTCTTTCTCTCTCTATATCTCCCCACTTCTCTTTCTAAATCTGTTTCTCCACATAATTTACCTGCTTTCATTTGTATCTCTATTTCTTTAACTTAAAAAATAGCTAAATTAAAATATTGATCTTTAATACTTGGAAGTTATTTCTATTTAAACTAGAGAATTTGTTTGCATTCTTTAAATTTATAAATTTAAAAGTAAATTCTATTTACAACCAAATAGTGCAAAAATCCGGTTATCCAAATATATCCTATTATCACTAAAAAAAAATCTTAAACGAACAAAAACTCACCACATTTGATAATGGATGACAAAAATCGAGTAGCCCACCTATTTCCCTTTACTTCTTTTTCCCTCCTCCTCCTTTTCTTTCCTATCTGACCCCACTCTCTTCCCTTCTTTTCTTCTCACTACCCGGTTGATACCAATTCATGAGCCCCTCCTCCAGACTTATTTTTCTTTTTCTTATAGAAATCGCTCCAGACAAGGCACGAAGCCACTTGATGTAAGGAGCTAAAAAAATAATACTATTTCAAGGTCAAAAACTAACCAACGATAAGTGTTAGATGGATAGAAAACAGAAAACAAACAGCAATTCGTCCTACATAGTCAGAAACATCGCTCATGGAATGTGAGAACGAAAGGACAAAATAAGGGAAGCAAGAGTTATGAGATTGCCGGAAGTAAACACATGGTCTACTTAAAAAGGAGATAAAGGACAGAGGACTGTTCGAAACATTAAAATTTAATAACACCTAAAATACTTATCATCGCCCCTCGTTTATCCTCTCACTTTATCTTCCTCCCTCGTCCTCTGTATAAAACTGAATTCACCTTAATAAAGTTTTCATTCCATGACGAAGACTTGACCAATGTAGACGAAATATCAGAGCCAATTAACTCTTTAAACATGTTTCTGTGTCAATATTTTAATTAGTTTGTTTACTTGCTGATCATCTCATTCCATGCACTATATCGAAAGAGAAACTTAGTAAAAAAAAAAGTGAAATTGTTTAATTGTTTGCGTTATTTGATTTATTCAAAATACTGTTCTCATCTTGGATGTGATTCTCACATCCTTACCCGTGGTGCAACGGATAAAAGTGCTAAGTAATAATCAGTTTTAAGTGACAGTCTTCTGGAGGTTGAAGGTTCAATCCTCAGCATGAACGATATTAAGAATACAATTTTTTCAAATTACTTAAGACTTCTACCCGGTCATGGCTGACGGAACGAGAGCAAGTTAACCCCATGGATTAAATAAAAATGTTCTGTTTAAAATTCTGTACAGATTCCAAAGTTCGATAGAAAGATTCCAGAGTTTGACAAGATACACCTGAAGAAGGTTGGAGATTACATCGGCCGAAACGTTGTTAGAATAACATCCAAGATGAGAATAGTAGTCTCAATAATTAAAATAATACAAATCATCAATCCTCATCTCAAAAAATTCTGAACATAATGTTCAATTGTTTTTATTTAGATTATTTTAAGTGTAAAACATATTTTAAATTTGCCTTTTCAATCCTCATTATGTGTGTAGTCACATTTAAATAAACAAAAGTATTAAATGTATATTAAAAGTATTAAATGTATATTAAAAGTATTAAATGTATATTAAAAGTATTAAATGTATATTAAAAGTATTAAATGTATATTAAAAGTATTAATTTTTATTTAATTAACCGTGGAGTTTTCATGAGTCATGGTAGTTTCCTTAACTTTTCCATCTCAGCAAGATCAGTTACTCAAATTCAAATCTGTCACTCGAACTGCTTCGTTATAGAAATCATATTTCTGTAGTTATTACAGAAAATCTGAATAAACCACACCACAAACTGTTACAACAATGCATTCATTTAACCCATTTATGCATGACCCTCAACTTATTGGGTATGGTTTGAAACAGTTCTAGGCATCAAGCCTAATATATTGGAAACATAATGAAGAGTTCTAAGCAAACAGAGTTATGTTCCTTTCAGTAAAGAGACAATATAAAGGAAACAGGATCTGAAAGTAATGAATAAAAACAATGTAATAAAGTGATGACTCAATTAATTTTCAAAAATATCTGTCTTTCCTGTTACTGAGCTATTTGAATATGATATAAAGTGTGATAAATACAATCATAATATAAACTATGATATATCCACTTATGATATAAACTATGATATATCCACTTATGATATAAACTATGATATATCCAACTCTAATATAAACTATCATTCCTGTAGTAATTTCTTATGTTTCTCAACTCAAAATTAGCATTGAAAAACGTTAAACGTATGCAACATTTGTTTAAATGTATTTGAAAACCTTTTCAGGTCAAATAAACGGCTCGTCGGAAATAAATCAGAAGAACATCCAAAGGTCATGCATAAATCGGTTAATAAAATAAATAAAAGTTAGATTACCTGATTTTTTTTTTTTTTTTTTTCAAGAAATAATAAAGATGTAATAATCACAACAAAAACTTATATACATATATTAAAAAGATAAGTACACAAATAAAATGTCGACGAGAATATCCAGATGTCAATAGAACTCTATCCGATTTCTTACCTTGGTAAAGGCTCTATTGTCAAGCAGCCATCCATGTGTGGTATTGTCTGTGAACTGCTTAATTGCATTTCTGACATTGAATGCGATTGCGCCACAGGAACGGTAACTGTCCTTGTCATATGCTTCTTTGAGAATGGTAAACGAGAAAACAAGCCGCCTTCCCGGCTGCCATGGGTATCACAGTCATTGGCATCCGGGGTAGGACGAAGCGTTAAACTTTTGGGTAATGAGGTAACAATCCTGTGGGACATATCCTCGGTAATGAGTCCATCGTTAAAAAGTTGTTCCTGGTACTCCTCCATATTCTGTGAAGACAAATGGGCCATGGGCGAGACTTGTACAATCTCGCCCTTATTTGGTAATGATGAGCGGCGTGGGTGCAGTTTTGGACTAGTAGGCAAACTTGTGCATGTGACGTGCCAAGACGACGTTTTCTTGCTCACCGCAGGTGCCAACCGGTAAGTGTCATCGATGTCAGGGCCCGAGGACTTGACAATACAGTTACACGGACTGTCACTCTTGACTTTCACGTGTTGGACCATGGCACGTTGTAAGGCATTTTTGCGTGAGTTCAATTTCGACTGTGTTTCCTCGCATCGGGCAATCGTTCTTTGGCACTGCGAGATGAGTTTCTCATTTTTAAGTTGCTTTGCCTGGTTCAATGTCTCGGCAAATACTTCAGGACTAATGGGCGGATGTTCTTGGATGAACGTGTCCATGTCTCGCAACATGGCATCCAACTTCTCTTCTGTGGTGCAGTTCTCCGTTTTCATGCTGACCACATACTTCATGGATTCCAAGGCCCATGCATAAGCCTGAAAAAGAAAAAAACACAAATCTATTATTATATTGCATACTAGTGCAGGTACCTGACTTTGCCCGTCAAGACATATTAACCTACAAGTGACCAATAAATAAATTCTTTTTGTCTACCATAAAAGAAAGAGCAGAAAAATGCCAATTTCGTCCGTTTTTATGAGAAAAAAATCAAATTTGGTGACAATGCAGAAATAAAACAGTTGCAATTCCATTTATTTTCGATTAAGATTTTGGGTTAGTTTACACTAGCTAAAAAAAATGACAGGATTTTTCTTTTCAAATTATAATAGAAAAAATCCAAACTTTTAATCATTTAAAATCAGGCTAGGGCATCCGCAGAAACTTGCTGATTTCAAATATGCTATTGATCAATTATTAACAACTGGTGTGAGGACAGACAAACACACACAGCGATGTTTTTGCTTTATAATATGATCCCTACAGTCACATATTTTTGCTAGTATATATAACGAACAAACATATACTACACTGCCCCCAAGGCGGAGGTAATGCCTGAGAAGATGATATCATGAAAACAGAACAGATATTACGCTACCTCCCCATCCCTAAAAAAGAGGGGGTAATACCTGAGAGGATAGTATCATGATGAACGAATAGATATTATACTGTCTCCACAGAAGCAAAAAGGTGTTTTTTTAGGTGGGGGTGGGGGGGGGGGCTTTCATGACAATAGAACAGATACTACACTACCCCACCTCCTAAATGGAAGAGGTAATGCCTGAGAGGATGGTATCATGACAACAAAACAGATACTACATTACCACCCTCGAACTGAGCATTGAAAGATACTAATAGTATAGTTTCAGCTTCAGACAGACAGATACCGAATCTTCATTAGTAATATATATATATATATATATATATATGAGAATATATAAATATATAAGAGCCAAAACAAAAATATTATTCAAAATAAACATACTAACTCCTTTATTTTCTCAATATGTTCAACCAAGAGTCAATTTTCCCTTTATATATATATATATATATATATATATATATATATATATATATATATATACATACAGAAGATAAATGATGAATTTGTACAAATACAATATTTATTAAAGCATCAGAAGTTCAAAAGCAAGGAGTCACATTATCCTTAATCCATGTATTTTCAAGGAAAAATTCTTTTCATCAGAGGATAAAAACTGGTAATATTGAGCTTTCATTTATCATAATATATTATCATTTAGGAATACATCATTTATCTTTAAATTCGTATTCAATGTTATATTATATATATATATATATATATATATATATATATATATATAAAATAAAATGAGTGATGAAAATAAAAATTGCAAGAACAATATTATATATATATATATATATATATATATATGGTATACAGTTTTTTACAAACATTGTTGGCTACAAATTTGCAGACATATTACAGTTCTGGGAGTCAGCTGAACATAGTCATGCCAGGTTCTTAGTGTGATAATTAAAATGGAAGAACATTCGTTAATTTGTATTAACACAGTAAGAATTGACTGGATTAACACCGATGAACAAAACTAATGAAACAAAACTATATATATACATCAAACTAGCAGAAGTCAAGACAGTTTGTCTAATAGATGAGCCGTGACATTTTAGGTCATCCATGTAAAAACGTCATGAAAGATCTCGTCCCTCCTCTCTTTCTGGTATATGGATAGTGTCTTCCTTTAGTGACATCATTCACTGTGCACGGTTATTCCTATCTTTGATTTAATGGATGATGTCACAAAACATAATTATAAATACTCGATCATTAGATTTAGAAAATTGTTATGACAATGGTTGAAGATAGTTCCTATCCAATCAACTACCGTCATAACAATTTCATTCATCTTTTTTGTGTTGACCTCCGACTCATTATCTGGCAAACCAGAAGAGTACCCGACTCAAAGTTAGCAGCAAACAGTGTTCAGTCAGATTTAGTTCCCGATATTAAACTTCATCCGTAATATAACCTCTGACGAGAGTTTCAGTTTCCCAAATTTATTCATTTATTCATTAAATTGTTAGGTGAAATTACAGAATAGTAAACAAAGTCCCCCTCCCCATTTTAAGAATGGCTTTCTAAATAATAACGTTATTATTTCAGCACAGTCCGTAAACTGCAGAAGATTATTTCGAAAGCCACCCTTAACATAGGGAGGGGGGGGGGGGTTGTTGACTATTCTGTACTTTCACCTAACAATTTAATAAATAATTTAATAAATAAAAATTGGTACTAAACTTTGCAAACCAGAAAAGTAAACGACTCAAAACAGAAAGTCTTTAATGTCAGGAACTAAATCTGACCAAACACCGTTTGCTGCTGACTTTGAGTCGGGTAATCTTCTGGTTGGCCCATGATCTCTATTTGGATGATCTGCAGAGAATCATTCCAAAATTACGAGATCAAAAAGCAAAAACGTAATTAGCAGATAAATGCATTAATACATTTTAGGATACTCCTTCACGAGAGGTACTTTTGTTTTATACTAAATGAGTCATCACTTACCAAGACCAAAGGCCACTCAAGGATAAGGGTTAATGAGATTGTCAGTTGAATGATGAACAATACCATGAGAGGATTGGAAACGATGAATACGATGAACAAAATTTTGATTACATAACAGGACAGTTCAATACGTATTTGTTGTGTTGTAGTTTACAGGGAAGCAGTCCCGTGGTAATGTGTTCCACAGATGAGAAGTTCTTCAAAAGAAACCCTGTTCATGGAAAATCTGTTTGGTTTTAGGCACATAGAGGAAGACAGGGAAATACTTTGTAGTGGTGGTAGGGAGACGAGTTCTTGCTGTGAATGTTTTACATGGAGATACCCGGCTGGTGATCTGTCTTTGGATGATCTGCATAAGTAGGGACTCATTCAGACATTCCCAGGTATAGCAGCATAAACGGTATAATCACGTTGCCACACCGGTTCCCGTTAGATCAACAAAGTTAAGCAATGTTGAGCCTGGTCAGTACCAGATGGGTGACCATTTGGGAATACCAGGCACTATATGTGGGAGGACCTCGAAACCTCTCTACAAGAACTGCAAAAACCTAACGTCGTCATCTCCCCTAAGCAGAATATACATGCGACTGGGGGCCGCTTGTGAATTTGATACATCCATTAAACTTTCTCCTTCGGAGGAAGCCAGTTTAACGTGCCTAGGGTGAATGCTGTACCAGTTACAGATAGGTAGGTATAGCAGCCAAAAAGTACTTAGCGGACAGACAGACAGACAGACTAACAGACAGAGAACTTGCCATTATATTATGAGTGGACTAGACATCCCGTGATACACTGGGTCAACGTTGGTACATTTTACATTAGTGTATGCATTTCGCACCCTTTACTAGATATTTTCAAAGTACATCCGGGGAGTACGGGAATAAAATTACCAACCTGCTTTCAATTGAATTGTAATTAGCAAGATTTCACGAATGATGTGTCACTGTTGGTGCATTAGTGTATACTAGTGATGAGACGATTCTAATAGTTTCCCCCGATTCCGATACAATTACCGATTCTGTTCTAAATTCCCAATTCCGATTCTTTTAGAATCTCTAAATATACATTGTTTATAGTTTTTTTTTCATTGTTGGATTACCGTAAAACCCCATGTAATATGTGCATATATTTTCGCAAATGTAAAAATACTCTTGTGGGGGATCTATAGATTTTAGTTTTACTGGTAGTTTAAAATCGATAAATATTTATCATTTTATCATTAGTATCAGCAATAAAAAATTAGGTTTTAAACAAACAAAAAACATACAAAAAAAAAACAATTAAAAGAATCGTTTTTGGCATCGGAAAATAGGCACAATTTTTTTTGATACCGATTTCGATACCCCAAAAAGTTCCGATTTTTTTAATTCCGATTTTAATACCCCAAAAAGTTCTGACTGTTTTATAATGATTTCGATACCCCAAAAAGTTCTTATTTTTTTGATTCCGATTTCGATACCCCAAAAAGTTCCGATTTTTTTAATACCGATTTCGATACCCCAAAAAGTTCCGATTTTTTTATACCGATTTCGATACCCCAAAAAGTTCCGATTTTTTTATACCGATTTCGATACCCCAAAAAGTTCCGATTTTTTTATACCGATTTCGATACCCCAAAAAGTTCCGATTTTTTTAATACCGATTTCGATACCCCAAAAAGTTTTGATTTTTTTAATACCGATTTCGATACCCCAAAAAGTTCCGATTTTTTAAATACCGATTTCGATACCCCAAAAAGTTCTGATTTTTTTTATACCGATTTCGATACCCCAAAAAGTTCCGATTTTTTTAATACCGATTTCGATACCCACAAAAGTTCCGATTTTTTCGATTCTGATTAATCGTCCCAACACTAGTGTATACATTTAATTTTTCCTCTTCTCTTTATTTATTTACATCATCCACTTACTCTCTTTCTCTTATGCTGCTTCTACTACTACTACTACTCAATGTATTCCTCTCCTCCAGTGGCGTAGCTAGACCTTTTGCCGCCCGGGGCGGTAGTAAAATTTGCCGCCCCCCCCCCCCGGCATTTGGGTGCCCGGAAAATTCGTCCATGGATAATTCGCCCATGGATAATTCGTCCATGGAAAATTTTTTGCTAGGTAGGAAAACTGGTCCATTATTATTAAGTTAACATTATTCTTAATGTTCATACCTTGCGAAAATTAGTTCTACGGTATCTAATTCTCCTAAATTCAATTAAATTAAAATTAAAATATGAAAACTGATTTTTAATATTTTTTATTCATTTGAGATTTTATCTGTTTTCCTTTTGTTTTAAGTAGATGGTGGGGGTTGCCCGGGGTGATTTTGTCCGATCCCCCAGCTAGCAATTGTAAAGTTTACAAGGAGTTATAAAAAGTATGCTACAAAAACAAACGTTTGGACAGTAATAAAATTAATGAATTCAAACTTTCGCATCTAATGTTATTTCCTCTTTGATGTCGGTGTATATACACCCAAATATCCAACTTTCTTTTCGCACCTATTCGATAAAAATTTATATGAAAGTTCCCCTTTAAGTATGAAATCTTTCTGAGGTCATTTTGTTTTTTTGGTGCTTGGCCGAAGCCTAGGCTTGGCCCTATCCTGTTAGGTCAGCCGGTCACTGAGTATATCTCCAGAAATAATTAATGGCGCGAAAAATCTGTTTGTAAATTTTCAACCCACTTGATGCCTTGCGACAGTTCTCTCACAAAAAATAAATTTATAGCCTTATTTGCCATTCATAAATACATTTGTTTAAAATATATTAAAACTATTTTTAAAAGAGTTGAAACGTTATTAACAACAACAAATTTCTGAAAACCGAGCGATTACACACACGGATTTAAAAAAGCACCGATACAAGACGTTTTTTCTCTTCGGAGGGCTCGCCCTCTTAATAATAACATTATGAAGACAAAGAAAAGAAAACTACATCGGACTATTCTCTCCTTGATACATCCATGTTATTTGGCGAAAATTCGGACTTTAACAACAACGACAAAAAAGTAAATAAAAATGATTTTATCATTTCATAACATTTTCAGGTTTTCAAATGTTCTCATTTAAATTTATTATTATATAAAATTATAGTATAAAATTTCATATTTTTGTTAACTTTTGTTTTTTTTAATTTTTTTCTCTACTTTCTATTTTTACCCTCTCAAAATGCCGCCCCCTCAGGTGTGCCGCCCGGGGCGGCCCGCCCCCCTCGCCCCCCCTTAGCTACGCCAGTGCTCTCCTCCCATCACTTATCTCATTCGCTTGGCCTTTCACCATCTGAAACATTCACTGTGCAAACAAACAACCAAGATTATCATGCTATTAGTATAATATAGATACTAGTTATACCTACCTAGCATTGCTGGGTAGTGTTTTTATTTGTAATTTGTTTTGTTATTGTAAACTGTGCTGTTTTTTACCAAAAATGTTAGTTTTTGTTCCAAACAAAGGTTAGTAACTTTATATTGATCAATTTTTTTTAAGATGGCATCTGTATAAAATAATTCCGATCTGGTCAAAGTATTTTCTGGAAGGAATTAAATCGAATTACATTTTATTGTTATTAACAACATGCTGCAACGATCCATCAAAAGAACTGATCAACCAGAATCAAATATCGATTTTGTAAATAAAAAGCTATCGATGATAAAAATCCAGAAATAGACTATCTTTACTTTATATATTTGATATGCACGTTTAAAAAAAATGAAATGTACAGTTTTTGAGTAATGCTCTGAAAGTTTTGAGCGGCTTGTAAGTCAGTCTTGTAAGCATTTCTAAAATAAGTTAATAAATAAAAACAAAACTTTTAGATGATGGAAAACAGATAAACTGGTCTACACTGGATGGAAAAGTATGAAATATGGCAGTCATAGGTTTTTAGATTTTACAGAAAGAGAGCGAGTCAGAAGAAAAAAAAAGATTAGCAGGGGATGATAGTAGGGTTGGGTGTGGGGGGCAGATAGTAAAAAAAGTGGCAAATGGAGATAAAAGTCACAGAGTCAAAATAAGGAAGATAAGAAACCTCTTTTAGTAATCTTCCCTGAACTAAGTGTTTTTGTTGATCATAAGATCTTTTGGAAATGGGTAGATATGATAAATAGGAAGACAGAGTCCGAGTGGACAAAGAGGAAGCTGAGCTGAAACCAAAATAGTATTTCGAATCGTAGCAATAATTGTTTGGATCTAATTAACAAATAATTTGATAACTAAAAATTAAAAAGTTATTTATATGTTCACCAACGTTTCGTCTTTACTGTTCAAAAGCTTTCTCAAGATTTGCTAATGTGAAAAAAAAAATATACAAGTTAAAATTTGAAATTTGTGGTGCTTAAGTACTTTCAATTATGGAAATCAAATATTTTAGCTTTTGTCACGGATAACCTATAATTTCGTACGTTTCTTCAACTCTCCTAGTCACTATCCCAGTCTATAATGCCCTACTGTAGTCTCATCACTCTCTTCTTTTTGCAATCTTTTTCTGTTGTCCCTTCTTTTTTTTTTTAGCTTCTTGAAACTCACTGTGTTTTTCCATCTTCATTACGCCTGTCTTAGCATCACTTATTTAAATCTATATCTTTATATTCTAGGCTGATACCCCCATTGCCACTACTGGCTTAGCATTATTAGAGTGATATAGTGTTCGGAAAAGATGGAGAAAATCAAAGGTGATGCGTAGAGTGAGAATAATGACTTTTTAATCATAAACAAATGACGAAGTGTACTAACATAGAATGATTTGGAAATCGCTGTGACTGTATATTATTATTACTGCTCTATTAAAAATATTGAGCACTCTATTTTCTCTACAGTAAAATAATTTCTAACCCATATTCTTTATATATATATATATATATATATATATATATACACACACACACTAAAAGGATACACGTCCCAGGACAGGTAAAATTAATTCCCTTAACAGAACAGTTTTGCAAAGTTCTCTTACGAAGATTAAAATCAAGATACAATGCTACTAAACCGCATGTTTAGAATCCGTATTCCAATGTTGATCAAAATACACTACGTGATTTTTATTCTAGAAAATGTCTTAAAGCTTAAGGAGTCTTAAGTAGAAATTGAATTTCAGTGAATCTTTCTTAATTGGTGTCTTAATGACTATGGATAAAATTTAATGCAAATCTGAAATATTTGAATTTTAAATGGAAGATCATTCCCATATTATTTAGGAGTGAATCCTGTACATACAAATATAGAAACATATGAACATACCTAACTATATATATTAAAAAAAATCTTTTTTGTGTCAAAATCAAAAAAAATTAATGAATGTTCTTTGAGTATCACTAACACTTAACAGGTGACAAAAAATAACAAATTAACAAAAAACTTGAGAAAAGAGGAGAATTAAAAAAAAACATCCGAGAATGCGATATTTGAAATCAAGCAGAAGAATTCTGTTATGTTTAACAATGTTTGCTTAAATGGAAGAATGCTGCCTAAATACACACACACACACACACACACATATATATATATATATATATATATATAGCATACATCATAAATAAGTTGAAAGAAACTAATAAAGTGCCTGAACGTAGATTTGATTTTAAAACTAGACATTACAGTGTCTACGTACCGGGGTTATTGTTCGTTCGGATCATCAGCACTTTCAGAATTCGAAAACTCTGGGAAAAATGGAGAATAAACAGGAAAAAAAAACCCAAATCATCAGGTGAAACGGGCACCATTTTGCCCGCTGAATTGTGTTGATGATTTGAACGGAAAATCACAAGAGACCGTTTGTTCACAACGATGAAACCCGGGTACACCAAACAGACACTGTAATGTATACTTTTTAAATAAAATGCTTTATATATGTAATATCAATCTCATTAAAAAAAAATCGAACTTTACTTACACATTTTGAATAAAAGATCATGAACAGCCAGTAGAATGGAAAGTCAGAAATTCTTACAACCAAAATGGACAAGAAAAAGAAACCTTCTGGGGAATAGGAAATTGTTCACAAAATAATTTGGTGGCTCGATGGGTGGGGGAGAGCAAAGAGAGAGGGAAAAAATAGAATAGAGAAGAAGGAGGAGGTTGGTCAATCTCTCTTTCACTCTCTGTCCACTTGATATGTTCAAGGCCAATGGCCAGTTTGTAGAATAGGTTCTATCTAAAAAAAGCAATAGTTACCGAAGACTTTTGAACTGGCACACTTGACCTGTGCTTGTACCAAAGACTAGCCACAGTAACTAAATGACTGAATAGTCTTAGGTTTCTACTTTTGTTTTGTTTAGTAGGATCCGTATTACTATCAAATATACTAAGACATGGGCGGATCGAGGTCTTTATCTGTCGGTGTCAGACATAGATGAGGATGTTTTCGTATGGTAATGGTCTCCGTAAAGTTTCACCTCTCCACTTGAATTTTAAAATTTTCTTGGATTATCAAATGCAAAGATAGTTTAAGCTATCTGTGCAGGAATAGCATTTTAAGCTTAAGGAAATAAGAAATAATATCAACTTAGTCTAATATTTTCCTGGAGTGCCAGAGTCAGCGTGCCGATATTCCGAATTCATAACAGCAAGCCACAATCAATAGACTGTCTCTCCTGTCATAATTTTTTAAAAGTCAACATTTTTTTCATGTAAAATTTTATAATTAAAACTTGCTGGTAATTTTCTTTTTTAAATGAAAATTAAATATAAAGTAAAAACGGATTTTTTTTTTTAATATCTGCGATCCGACAGCATCATGATTGATAGAAAAATTCATATTTCAATGTTTCGAAAAAAAAAACAAAAAAAACAACATTTATTTGATTACTTATTTTTCTAAAAGAAATTATTTAAAAATACAAAACTTTTCCTTTCAGCAAAAGAATTTGACTTTTTAAAAATTATGACCGGAGAGAGAGTCTATCGATTGCGGCTTGCTATTATGAATTCGGAAAAGCGGCCCGCTGACTCAGAGTCTAATGTTTTTCTGGAGTGCCTTAACTTCAAATTAGTCTTCTTGTTCTATCATTGTTGTTGCTATTATTATTGTTGCTATTATTATTGTTGCTATTATTGTTATTATTATTGTTTTTTTAGTTTTCTTTTGTTTTTTCTACTAACTAGGACTTTTCACAGATTATTAGTAATTGGCTATTGGCAATAAGTGTTATTCCCTGAAGTCTGAGTGACAACAAGTCTCCCCAGATTTCCAGCACGCTCCACCACTTGCGATAATCGTTGCACATCTATTTGCATTACTGCAACAGTACGTTTACCATTGATTTTTCGCACCGAACGCTGTTCTTTTTTGAAATTTGAGTGGCAATAAGGCTCCCAACATTCCAGTACTCTCCTAACACTTCCAGTTGAGGTCTGGCTGGGGCTCTTCCCTCCTTCATCTTTTCGTCCTCCTTGAACCATCATGACCATTTTGTGTTGCGGGGAAGGAAGGGGAGGGGGTAAGTTTATGGGATTTCTGTCGGTTTCAGTTCCCTTGGGCTCGTGATATGTTCTTTCTATTCTTATTATTATCATTTACTCACTCACTAGGAATTCAAAGTCATTAACAGTGATGGCTCTCTGGCAAGAACAAGTGATGTTCCCTGGAATCTGACTGACAAGTCTCCCCAGACTTTCAGTACTCTCTGCTTCTTTCGATCACCATTGCAAACCATTTTGTGTTCTCGCAACAGCCGTTCACCATTATGCTCTCGTTGTTAATAGCCGACGGCTTTCTCTAGAATTTACAGGAATGCAATGATGATCGAAAGAAGTTGAGAGTACTGGAAATTTTGGAAGACTTGTTGTCACTAGATTCTAGTGAACCCTATTGTATAGCACCTTATAGTCGTTCTCTACACAGAGATCTTGCCAGACCGTGAACACTCTTTTGGCCGATGATCGTCATAGTGGCAATGAAAAAAAAGATGTCGGTCGAATCTCCTCCAGGTCGGGATGAATGATGATAGCTTCGTTGGTCCTGTGAAGGCGCAAGGTTATTCAAGCAGAACAAATCAATAATAGTAATGCAACAACTCAGCGATTTCTTTTCGTATGAAATAATTATTAACAAGATAAACAATTGTTTTTAAAACGTCAAATTAAAGTCTATTTGTTGATAAAATGTCCTTTGTGTTAAACTATTTCGTCGTCGTCTCTGTGCGTGAATTCCTCTACCATTGCTCTCTTAATTACGTCATAAGTTGAACTAACTTGTCTACTGAAAACGATGGGGAGAATACTATAGCTAACGCCATCCAAACGAGAGGCCGTTCGCGCGACCTTCTCGCTTGGCGGCCGCTCAGATCTGTCTCACTTCTTTGCCTGCCTCTGGGGAACTGATTTTCCGTGTCTCCACGCGTCCACACTTATTGAAAAGGTTCGTTGCGACACGCTTTCGGCCCCCCTTCCTTTTTTCTTGAGTCTCTCTTCTTCTCTCGGAGTTGTTTGGGGTTGGCATGTACGCCCGATTCTGACTTACTCTCTTTCTCTCTTCCATCCCTTTTTCTGTGTCCCTCTTCCTCTCTCGGAGTGGGGTGGTGCGCGCGACACGGGCAATTTGAATTTCTCTCTTAGACCTTATCTCTATAAAAAAAAACAATCATTCTGTCTCTCGCTGGGGAGGAGGCTTCTGCCCTAATTAATGATGACAGCTTTGAGATGACCATTTCTAGCCATCAACTTGACCACCCAACTAGTACCGATATGTCGGACTGTATGTTTTTCGTTGGTGATAAAAAGATTTTGTCCAAACCGTCGGCAGCTGTTTAAACTTGGCCTGTGTAGGATTTAAATGCAATTGACAATCTCACATGGCTTTCCCAGCCAGCCCAGTGCCACTTCCAGAGGATCGCCCAGCGTTGATAATATGTACTAGTTCTTAGATCTCCATCTTCGTTTCTATGTAGGGCCTAGCATCATCACTAAGATGCATACTAGTGCACCCTAAGGTGCCTGATCTCCGTCGGTCATAATTGTTCTGTCATATTGTTTTTGCCAGTGAGCGATCACTGGTAATGACTCGTGTGAGAACTCTTAGTGAGTAAGAAATAATAATAATAATTATATAAGAAAACTAGCTGTCCCGACCCGACATTGTCCGGGATTGATTACTTTCAAATTTCTTTTGTAAATATTTCTATGTGCTATAATCACATGTTTTTTGCGATGTTAAGTATCCAATCTAAAAATGAACCGAGTTTTGATTTAATAAGATGCAAGTAAGAAAAAAAGAACAAGTAAGGAACGATAACTCTTACCGAAGGATATGAGTTATTTCCCTTTAGCTGATTCTTCTTTTAAGGTGACTTTATGAATTTCTACATATTAGAAAAATGGCAGATCAGATTTAGTATTTAAAAAAATAAATTGTAGCACGTTAGTCTATAGCAAATAACATGGTACAACAATACTAACTAAAAGTCTGATTTGCCAGCTTAAATGCTATTTAGGTCCAACTTTTTAAAATCCGGCCAACATAATTTTATATATTAGATATATATTAAGCTCAAATTAATCGAATTCCTTAAGCTTTGATGTTATACCTCCCGCATCCACAGTAGATAGTCAAAAGTGTCTTTGCATTTTGTAATAGTAAGACAAGGCTTTGTAGTGACCATCACTCTACAAAAAACAACCCTACTCATCTTTCAGTGAAGGGGAGGGGGAGACGAACATCTGGATCCACCTCTGATATAAATAAAATATTTTTGTTTTAACCCCCACAGAATTGCGATCATGTTACTCTAAACAATGGCGAAGTGTTTTGATAAACGGTGTCATCTCCAGGAGGAGAGTTTTTGTTGTTTTGACAAAATAGACTTTGGCTAAGATTTGATTTCCCAAAGTCGCTATCAAGCCACAAAATGGTAAATAGACAATGCCAGATAAAAGAGCTGACATTCTCTAAGGAAACGATGGTGTCAAAAAATGAAGGAATTGGGGATGGAAGGATATTCCCATCGTTGGAAAGGGGGACAATCTTTTGGGGAGTTATAATCTTCAAATAAATTCACTCAAAGAGTAAAATGATATCTGAATATCATCTTTCTCGTGGAAAAACTTTCAATGAAGATTAGATTTTTCTTAGATTACCATTTTCTGTCGATTTTCTAGTTGTTTATTAAGCCTTCTCAACAGTTTTCATTATTGCCTTATTGTTATAGACTTATATTAGAATACTTGTCCCAGGACGGGTAAAAATGAATTCCCCCGAACAGAACAGTTTTGCACCACTTTTATGTCCTCTTATACAGATTAAAATCAAGATATAGTGATACTAAACGTTATGTCTAGAATCCTTATATAAATTTTGATCAAAATACATTAAATGATTTTGATTCTAGAAAATATTTAAAATTTATGGGGTTAGGGTTAGAAAATATTTAAAATTTACGGGTGTTAAGAAGAAATTGAAATTCAGTGAATCTTGCTTAATTTTTATCTCATAACTGTGGATCAAATTAAATGCAATTCTGAAATATTTAAATTTTTAAATAGTTGGTTGGGCCAATATTATGCCCCCTAAAAACTCTTTAAGACACTCAATAGAAACTGATATTTAGGGAATATGTATTAATTGATGTGTAGTACCTTATTGTTAAAATTTTACAAAAATTGGAGGAATCTGAATTTTCACAAAGGGTTTCTCATCTCTAATTACCCTGTTTGCATAAAACTAAATTAAATATAGTCCACATTACGACCCCTTACGCCTAGCAGCAGGGTTCCAAATTCATAATGATCGGTTGATTAGTTGAAGAGTGAATCCTGTACATATTTAACTTTATATAAATAGAGATATTATCAAATAATATATATATACATGTTTCAGTATTTACTTCAACAGGTTAAGACTTAGTAATATTATGAAAATATACTTATGGCAAGTTACAGACAACACAGAAATTTTTATGAGCTCATCAGGCTAACTACAATGATAAAAATTGTACTATCCCATGATTATAAGGAGAGAAACAAAAAGATTTTTGTCTATCTTTTTTGTCATAAGTATATTTCCATTATATATATATATATATATATATATATATATATATATATGAGAGAGAGGGAGAGAGAATTATGTCATCTGGATCTTTAAAATTTGACTTAAATAGCATTTAAGCTGACAAATCAAACTTGTATTCTGACTCGTCAATTTTCAATATCATCATATTTGCTACACTTTATTTAAAAAAAAAAAAGATTTAATCCGGTTCGGCAGTTTGTTAATAAGGAGACATTCTTTAAAAAATCACCTAAAAAGATAATCAGCTAAAACAAAATAAACCAACAGTACAAGCAATATGAAGATTCATTTAAAAAAAAAAAAAGAAGCAGTGCGAAACCATCCTCATCAGTAATCAAATTTTGTTCATTCCGTTCGTCAGTTTGAATCCTCTCATAATATTTGTCGTCATTCAACTGACAATCCATCTATCCATCTCATTAACCGATATCCTCGATAAGCGGTGACTCATTAAAAGAAATTTAAAGATCTGACAAATGAAAATGTAGAAAACTTATCAAAGTTTATGAACTCAAATACATTCGTTGCAAAGTAATGCCTCTTTGAGCATCTCTTGTTATAGACAATAAACTCATCTCAATTAGAAAAAATATGACATCATCATCACATTCGGTTTAAAAGTGTCTTACATGCTGGCATGTGTTGGACAGCTTTAAGAAATTGAGTTCCAAACTAACCTATCTCTGGCCAGGTCTTTGTTTATTCTTCTTTCTCTCAAGTCCATTTTTATCACTTCCTCTCATATTTTCCTTGGTCTCCTCCTTTGAACTGGACCTGCTATCTTAACTGTTCTACATCTACTGACCCAAGAACTCTCATCCATTCTTTCAACGTGACGATACCATCAGTCTTCCTATACTGTCCAGATTTAATCTTCCTCTGAGGTTATCAGAACTAAGCATATCTTTAAGACTCACATTACACATCGATCGTATCATTCTTATATCATTTCTCTCTATTCAGTCCATGGCCAGGTTTCACTTCTATACATCATCACACTGCGTACACATGCCTAATAGACTCTTCCCTGGGTCAAAACATATAATATTAATATACAGATCAAATTCTGCTCAATATTTCATCAGATAAACTCCCAAAATTCATTTTTTATAAATATTTCTGAATTTATCCACTTTATTCTTAAAATAATTTATATTAGATCTGATATTTTTAACTTGATTCGATAAATTGTTTTTTGACAAACATTTTACTCTATTATAAAAAGATTCTAATTGTGTGACAGATTTAGTTTTTAAATCTTTCTTGTCAATAAATTACTCGTGTGAAGAGATATATTAAAAAAGTGTCTTGCATATTTAAAAGTTCAATCAATTATTTTGAAACTGTCAATTTAGTCACTCCTCATTCTTCTCTCTAGTAAAGTAGTTAAACCTAAGGATTCCAACTTATCCTTATAATTGAGATCCTTTCATCCTTATATTAGTTTAGTCACTTTTCTTACATTAAACGAATTATACAGAAATATGCATTCTAAATAATTATTTGAAGATATTAATAACTTTAAGCACAAAAACATTTACTGAAATGATTGGATTCAGCATTAAATAACTCGAAAAAGGGTTGATATGCTGTAAAACAAAACAATGAAAGCAAACATAATAGATAAATATTTGAAGATTGAAGATACCAAGAGCTTGAAACATAAAACCTTTTTCTAAAATGGTTGAATTCAGTGTTTCTATTTACTTGCCTACCCACCTGGGCAACTCACTTGGCCTTTTGGCTAAGATCAAAGTGTAGTATCTGTTCCGATGGATACTGCACCCTATAGACCGGTATTATCTTGGCCTTCAGGGCTTGATTCCGCCGGTCTATGGGTCTGTCCTGTGCAGTTCTAGGAGGTCCACCCTCCCAGGCTTCGCCTCCCCTCTTTGGGGAGGAGTTAGTTTATTGCTTACTGCCTGAGGCGCCCCTACCAGGGAATGCCGACGAGGCTGCCCAGGCAATTTTTAAACCCCACTTTCCCGACCCGACCTTGGGTCACATCTTACATGTGGGAGTAAGATAAAAACCGGCCTTGTGCCTAACTCCTAGAGAGGAGTAAATCAATACCCACCTGGGCAAAGTTGGACACAAGGTCGGTTTTTAATGTGGGGAAATCCAGCTCCTCAAAAAGGGACACTCTGGATTGGAATAAAAAATTAAAATTGCCTCAGTCTAGAAAGATTTTTCCTTCACTGACCGAGGACAGAATAGAAAAAGTGTAGCATCAGAACAGATACTACACTTTCTTCCTAACCAGGCCAGTTTTAGACGAATTCAGTGTTAAAGAACCTGAAAAGGTGTGTCAGGCATTTTCGTCGGTCTGTCAGGCTTCAGTTTAAAATAGCCTTTTCGCTGGTCTAAATTGAATGGACACATCTTAAGAATATCCATTTTTATTTCTTGATTACGGACCTCTTGACCAACCCACAAACTGATCGGGAGAAAGTAAAGAAAGTGTAAAAGAAGAAATGGAACAAAAAAAGGCATACGTCAACTCAACGGAAGACAAAACCTTTTTTTTTCTAGGAAAAACCATATTTGGAGAAAAAAGAAAGAAATGGTGGCATTGTTTTGTGTTGTTTGCTTGATTCCCCATGAAATAAGCCATAAAATATTTACAGCCAAGAATCAGGATTTCCTGTTTATTTTATTTTTGTTTTTATTCTTGCCAAAAAAAAAAGGAAAAAAAAAAGGAGAATGACCAATTCACATGGGAAGGGTGAGGCAGGGAATGGGAGATAGGTTGAGATCCATGTGCAAGGTTTTTAGTGTAATTGTTTTGGTTTTAGAGAAAGAATTATTTTTAGGTACAGAAGAACACATTAAATTGGATCCTTTTCCTTGATAGAAAATAATGAGAATGTTTTGAATTTAACTTATTGATTGTAACCTAGGATCAAAATGTAGTACCTGTTCAGTCCCAGGAAGCCAACCTCACAGGAATTACCTCATCTAAAATAGGAAGGAATGAGTTCATTACGTTTTTCTTTTTTTCTCTCTAATTCACTCCAAACAAGAGCCGTAAGAGGCTAGTGCAGACTGAAGTTCATGATCTATAGAGGCATCCTAAATGGGGAGTTGTGCAGCAGGATGTTTGTTCACATTACATTAAAATTTCAGCATGTTGGTACAGTCCTGGAAACAGAGAGCAAGAACGGATTTCCAAAGGCAAGCGGTTCGAGGAAAAAAACTATTAGAGTAGAAAGTCTTCCGGCATCTGAGGATCTCGACAGTGAAGGGGTGGGATTTTTCTGCTTTTTGGGTTGGTCGGGGGTATTTATGTTGAGGGGGTACAAGTGCAGTAAGTTTGTCGGAGCACATTCCGTGGAAGTACTGCCAAGTCTGCTGCAATGAAGGTAGGCTCCCTCTACCGGGCTAGAAAACTTCTCACACCTGCCAGTATCCCATATCTCTACAAAGTCACCATTCACAGGTGCATGGAATAGTGTTGTCGACACATTTGAGCACACAACTACTAGTCTCTCCTTCTTGAACAGCGTTCAAAAAAGAGTCTCTAACATAATAGGTCCAACACTGTTCCATCACCGCAACGTTGCATCCATAGACTTCTTTCACAAATATTTCAAATATTTAAGCGAAGAACTGGAGGAGACTTATGGAGTGATAATTTTGCAGGTTAGTTCTTTCACAAGAGTTCTTGAAGCAATTTTCCAGCTCTCAGGGAAGCAAGATTTGGCAAGGCACTGGTACCACAGAAGCAATTTTCCAGCTCTCAGGGAAGCAATATTTGGCAAGGCACTGGTACCACAGAAGCAATTTTCCAGCTCTCAGGGAAGCAAGATTTGGCAAGGCACTGGTACCAGGGAAGCAAGATTTGGCAAGGCACTGGTACCACAGAAGCAATTTTGCAGCTCTCTTGGAAGCAAGATTTGGCAAGGCACTAGTACCAGAGAAGCAATTTTGCAGCTCTCAGGGAAGCAAGATTTGGCAAGGCACTAGTACCACAGAAGCAATTTTGCAGCTCTAAGGGAAGCAAGATTTGGCAAGGCACTAGTACCACAGAAGCAATTTTCCAGCTCTCAGGGAAGCAAGATTTGGTAAGGCACTAGTACCAGAGAAGCAATTTTGCAGCTCTCAGGGAAGCAAGATTTGGCAAGGCACTAGTACCAGAGAAGCAATTTTGCAGCTCTCAGGGAAGCAAGATTTGGCAAGGCACTAGTACCACAGAAGCAATTTTGCAGCTCTCTGGGAAGCAAGATTTGGCAAGGCACTAGTACCAGAGAAGCAATTTTGCAGCTCTCAGGGAAGCAAGATTTGGCAAGGCACTAGTACCACAGAAGCAATTTTGCAGCTCTCAGGGAAGCAAGATTTGACAAGGCACTGGTACCACAGAAGCAATTTTGCAGCTCCCAGGGAAGCAAGATTTGGCAAGGCACTGGTACCACAGAAGCAATTTTCCAGCTCTCAGGGAAGCAAGATTATTACTACAGCAGGGGTAAGATCTGGTCCACATGCTTTGGCCACTGAGGCATTATCACTTGTGATTGTGAGAGAATGCAGAGAGCACTACGAAGGCTGTTTTTGTAACTTGTTCAGTGTCCTTTTTGGGTGCTGGACTTCTCCACACATCAAACTGACCTTGTGTCATACCTTGTCCTCGTAGAGTAGATACAACCTATTTCCTTGGTTTGGATCACCATGTAAAACATCTTTATTAGTAAAGGGTGATAATAACTATGAATAACATAAAAATTAAAATTTCTATCCGGTCATGGCTGACAGAACGAGAACAATCTACCCCAATGGATTAAATGAAGGGTACAGTTCGAAATTTTGTATAGGTTCTCGAGTTCGAAAAGTTGTACCTAAAGAAAGTCGAGGTTTACATCAGCCGAACTGTTGCGAAAATACCGGCCAAGACGAGAATAGTAGTCTGAATAATACAAGTAATACATATGAAGAATTTATATTTTAATAAATAATATTTATGAAGAATTTAATAAAATATTTAATATTCATGGAGAATTTAATAAAATATTTGATATTTGTGGAGAATTTAATAAAATATTTGATATTTGTGGAGAATTTAATAAAATATTTGATATTTGTGGAGAATTTAATAAATATTTGATATTTGTGGAGAATTTAATAAATATTTAATATTTATGGAGAATTTAATAAATATTTAATATTTATGGAGAATTTAATATATATTTAATATTTATGGAGAATTTTATAAATATTTAATATTTATGGAGAATTTTATAAATATTTAATATTTATGGAGAATTTAATATATATTTAATATTTATACGATATATTTATATTTATTGAGAATTTATATTTTTTGCAAGTAATACATATTATGGAGAATTCATTCCTTTTTTTCTTTCTTCGACAGATTTCACATAGAACACACACCGTCTTTTAAGGTAGGTGATTTTTTCCGGTTGGTTACATAATCGAAGTTAGATAGAAAGATTTCACTGTGAAAGGAGGAGAGTTTTGTGGAGATTATATATATATATATATATATATATATATATATATATGAGAGAGAGAGAGAGAGATAAGACTTTCTTTTCTTATTTTAAAATCAAATAAGTAAAATTTAACCCTATTAATCAGATGAGCAGAATTATTGTGTTTCTACTTAACCTAACCCTAACCTCTTTGAATGTCTTTCACAAAAGAAGACTTTAAGAGAACAATGAAGAACGAGTACCCCCCTCCCACCCCCTCGCCCGCCAGGTTGCGCGATCAGCAGGAAACACTTGTTAGACGATGTGAACGCGAAAGCAAAAAAAATAAAAATAAAATATTCACAAAGTGTTGATTTTTAACGGAGAGCAATCAGCGCCTAATTGGTGCAGGGTGTCGACTAACAGAGCAGAAATTATCGGAGCTCCGAGCAGGAAACAGGAAATGAAGAGATTTGGAAATGGAAGAACAGAACATAAAAGAAAGGAAGTAGTCGTAGTAGTCATAGCAATACTACTACTACTACTACTACTAATAATAAGAAGAAGCGTGAAGGGTCAAGGAGGATAGAAAGACCGAGGAGGGAGAGCACTAACTACATCTCCACTGGAAGGGTAAGGAGAGTACTGGGACCTTGGGGGGCTTATTGCCACTCAAATCCCAGAGAAGACCAATGCTCGTTGCCAGCGAGAAATCAATGGTGAGCAGCCATTGCGATAGTGAAAAATCATTTGCAATGGTTATCAAGAGGTGGAGAGTAGTGGAAATCTAGGAAGACTTGTTATCACTAAGACTCCAGGGAACACTACCGGTTATGGTGAATGAGCAGTCACTAATAATGACCAGTGTGAAACCTCACTAGTGAGTAAATAGTAATAATAATCATGTGGTGAATGGCTACAGAAATGCAATCAAGTTTCGATCATAGATTTCATCAGAACATTATATGAATAATTAGATGAAATCTAGGATCGAAATATGATTGCATTTATGCCATTCACCACATTATTTACGAGTCATAGATACCCGGCGTCGCATGAAGTCATTTGACGTTCAATTGACAAGATTTGATTTTATCCCAATACAGAGCGCCCTTTTTTGTACGGCAGGAATCTGGGGTCTTGCTATAAACCGACATTGTATTTAAGTCTGTAGCTTGGGGGGAGGGGGAGGATAAGTAAATAAGTCGGTTTTGTTCTCAGTCATGGTAGGAGAAGACCTTGACGGAGGCGTGCAGTAATCTTTATGTCTCCCTACTTAAAATTAGCTTCGTTTTACCCCATGATGGTCAGATTTAAATCAAAAAATGCCATATAGTACCAAAATGGAGTCGTCCTATAAAACGAATGAGAACTTTTGAGATCTGATGTGACTTGCTAGCTCAACCTAACGATTGCTAGATCACCCTGTTCACCTTGTACCTTTTGTTTAGTAAACTTTCTTTTCTATTCTTCGTACTTGTTGGAACTTTTACCCAGTATTTTCTATCTTAACGCTGTGTAACTTGCCCCCAAAAAACAAAGTAAAGACCTTTGTAACTGAAATCTCCCCTCTCCCCCCTTCTAGTGGCCAATGCACACACTTTCTCTCTCCCTCTATATCTTTCTCTTTCCTTTTTCTTCCTCCGAACCATGGGTAGGGTCTGCAAGAGTCGTATTTGAGTTAGCCTCGTTTTGACTGATGAAGCATGCACTGTGTCATTTCATTATAGATTTGCTGCTGTTCGCATTGAAAATTTACTATATTCGCAAGTACATGTACAAACAATTAGCCTTCTCTTTCTTCGGCAAGGTAAGTCTCCACCACACCCTGATACTTGCGTTACAACACAAAAAATTAGGCAAAAATTATTTTTTTTTTTAAATATGTGAAAAAAAATTCATAGTAAAACGAAAGACATATCTGAAGTAAATTTGAAGAAAATGTAGAAATGAGTTAAATATGTATTGGATTTTCCAACTTGTCATTTATCAAAAAATCATTGAAACCTGAATCTTCTTGCTGTATACTTTTGGGATGGGGTTTGTGTGTAAGTGGCGGATTCATGTAACAGCGATACTCAACAAATAGAAGTCCTTCTAGGCTTACAACTTCACGACAAAATAAAAATGACACGTTGTTTCGAAGAAATCTCTTTCTGATAAATTATGAAACAATGTATATTAGGACAAACTGATGATATATGAGGGAGTGGGGGATTTAAACCGTTCAAGCACAACCGGACCTGTCAGGGTTCGGGGTTAGGTTTAACAAGCATGTGAATGGAGAGAACGGAAGTGACTTGTGACGTCATCGACAAAGTTAGGGAATATTTTTGAAGAGAGAAATCGACCGAGAGTGGGCTAAGGACAATAAATAAAATGAGAGCTTGAAATGATAAGTTAAGCAAACTGAGGTTGTCTCTCTCTCGCCTCACCATGACGACAACTATGATTGAATAAAAGTACAAGTTGTCGTAATCATTCGTCTGCGTTAATTAATTGAAATTACGAATCGGGGCTTTCCAATCAGATCACTTCAGGGTTCGGGTTACACAAAATTGGGAACTAATAAACAACCTTAAGATGATCAGAAATGCACAACGGACATGACGGACAAAAACAACGGACATGACGGACAAAAACCGGATCACCAGAAGCACGCACAGGGGGTCACTAGAGAGAATCGTCAACGTAACATACGCAGGAGAAAATGTAGAAGACGACTGATGAACGAGCAATTTTGCCTGCTTGACATGGAGAGTCATAAAGCAGTTGTCGATAATTTTACAAAACGAACGGATCCCATTGTACGTGAGAGTGGCAGCACACAATACACATGACATGATCCTGGCTGCAGCGTATCGGATGGAGAAAATCACTTTACAGGCAGCCATGAGAAAGTACATTGCACAAGTTCGAATCATGCCCGTTTCATAGCACCACTTTCACTTAAGTTGTGTCTCCCGTAAATACCCGATTCTAGAAAGAACTGTGGCAACCAATATCAACAGCAGAATCGAACCGTTCAAAAGTCATACGATGCGGATTCATAGAAACTAAAAAAATCACAAATTTACGTTTTTTAACTGAATTTGAATCCACCCGACGTAATAACCTAAACAGAATTACTGATGTTTGGTTTTGGTTTGAGAAAATAACTAGCAGTAACATATAACCTAAATTCCTGGTTGCTAAATGATGCAAATAATAATTCCTTATTTATTTTAATTTGAGAATGGTAACACCTAAGCTAAATTCCTGATTGGCAGATGAGGAAATTAACAAGAAATAAAAATGAATTCAGTTTGTAATCTTCGCTTGCCAACAATGGTGGTCAGAATAACTAATCTAAATCCATAATTGATAAAACAAAAGCAATCAAATATTTGAGTTTCGTTTGGGAATTGCATTAGTTACAACTAAATCACTGGTTGACGAATACATTAGCGTAAATTTGGTTGTTTCGTTTTACGGCATATCAACCCTATTCAGGTTATTTTATACTGAATCCAGTCATTTTGGTAAAGGTTTTCATGTTTCAAGAGTTTAATATTTGAAAATATTTATGATGTTTGGTTTCATTGTTTTACGGCATATCAACCCTTTTTGGGGTTATTTAATGCTGAATCATATCATTTTGTTAAAGGGGTTTGTGCTTCAAACTTTTAATGTCTTTATTTAAATAGGATTTAAAAAATGTTATTTTCTGTCACGCTGTTGCATTTTTGATTTCAATAAATATTCAATTAATAGTAAATAAAAAATAATCTGATATGTAATAATCAAAGTGTTCCATTATTTTATTAAAATAGAGATTTTGAATAATGAAGGATATTATGAGAAGATTAAAAATAATGAATGGAATGAACAATGTTCGATTACTTATGATTTTTGAGACGTATTTGTTAACATTGGATTTGAAGAAGACAATGTTGTAGTCCGCTGGAAGCAATCCCATGGTAACAAGAACAAATAATTTTGTTGTCTTATTTGAACACTATTGTAGATGAATGGAGAACCATGAAACTGGCAGGAAGGTGCTCGACTGAGCCCCAATCTCTGGTTCCTCCTTTCAAGACATTCACAGCAAGAACTTGTCTTTTTACCACAACTGAAAAGAACTTTCTTTTCTTCCTCCGTGTGTTTAACATCAAAGAGAGTTTTTATGACAGAGCTTGTTTCCAAGAACTTCCAATATGTGGAACACATTACCATGGGATTGCTTCCAGTGGACTGCAACATTGTCGTTTTCACATTCAATGTTAACAAATATGTCTCAGAAAACATAAGTAATCGAACTTTGTTCATTCCATTCATTATTTTCAATCCTCTCATAATATTCTTCATCTTTCAACCAACATTAACATAACATTCACAGGTAACATGAATTGGAACAAATACATCGAAGACATTGCCACAGCTGCTGCAAAGAAGGTGGGCTCCCTCTACCATGCTAGTAAACTTCTCACACCTGACATTATACTATATCTCTAGAAAGCCACCATCCACTCATGCATGGAGTATTGTTGTCACATCTGGCTGGTGCACCATCCATCAATCTCTCCCTCTTCGACAAGGTTAAAAAAAAGAGGAGCCAATCTAATAGGTCCCTCACTATCCACCAAGCTCCAGCTCCTGTCCAACCGCCGCAATGTTGCATCCTTGTGCCTGTTTTACAAGTACTTCAATGGATTCTGCTCCGATGAACTTGCTGCTCTGGTGTTCCCTCGAAGTAAATACACTCGACTAACCTGACAATTAGCTAAACCCCATCCATTCACTGTGGAGGTCCCCAGATGCCGGAGAGCCTTCTACTCCAATAGCTTCTTTCCTCATACCGCCAGCCTCTGGAACTCCCTCCCGACTCCCTTTTTTACCGACTGTACCGACATGCAGAAATTTAAAACTAATGTGAACAGACATCTCGCTGCACAGCTCCCAATTTAGGATGACCCCCCCCCAAAAAAAACAAAAAAACCTTTCACCTTAATTCTCAGTAGCGTCTTACGTCTACAGTGGCAGCCTGCCTTATTTGGAGTGAACTATGATAAAAAAATTAAAAAACAATGTTTCCATTTCATTAACCGTCAGCCTCGAGTGACTTTTGGCCTTGATAAGTGGTGATCCATTAGTAAAACAGAAGGTATTTATGTCAATAAAATTACATCTTTGTTACTACTTTTTACAGATCCTTTTGAAAAAGATTTCTTTAAATGTTTAGTTTTTATGACAAGCAGTATTTTTCTAAAAAGTCTTTTTTTTTCTTTTTTACAATCATTCCCGAGTTCATGATACCCCCCCCCCTCAAATCTCTTGTGCTTTTTTTTCTAAGAGTTTATATATATATATATATATATATATATATATATATATATATATATATATATATATACATACATGTTTGTATTTAATCTAGAGTGGGACTTGTGACGAGTTGGAAGGCTAAAATTCTGGGAAACTTGAAGCGTGAAATAGTTTCTTCTTTACAAAAAAAAATAAATAAATAAAGAGATATCTTTATTTTATTTTTATCAGATGCGTTTCTTAATTTCCCTTAGGAATCATTTTAGGGAGATATTCGAAATGTCAAGAAAAATAAATAATTTCTGTTCTTTTCATTTTTTTTTTTTTTATGGAAAATGCTCCAGACAAGGCATGAAGCCACTTGATGAAAGGAACTAAAGAGAACAAAAGATGATTATCACAAGGATAGGAGAAAAGATCAAGGCTATAGGTAGGAGGAAAACAGTCATCAGGAAGACAGTTCCACAAGCCTGCACTTCTTGGGAAGAAACTACTGGAATAGGAAGCTGTATTATAATGAGGTATCAAAACAACAAATTCGTGAAGACCACTAGACCAACGAGCTGGAACAAAGGAAGCAGGGAATAGATCACATAATTCTGAAGAACACATGCCATAATAGTATTTATAGAAAAGATTTAGACTAGCCACATCACGTCTGTAAAAGGTTTACTCGACAGATAAAAACAAATTCAAAACTCACATTAAACAAAGGCAACATGTAAAAAAAATATTTCTTAACTTTCACAGAAGAATGTGTCTATTATTATACTAAATATGAGTTTATCAGTGTGTGTTTCCCTAAGACATTTTTCCTATATATTTTAAGCATACCTTAGTTCTGGGATCGAGTTATGTTTATAAGATAATTCTATTTTAATTGTTCTAATTAGTTGTAATTTATAATTAATTGAACAAGTCACACACCCCACTCTTAGCTATCGATGTATTTCTCCCACTCTGCTTCAACCACTCTCAAATATTTTTTAATATCTCTGTGAGCATTAAGAGAAAGAGTGACTCTCTTTTGTCAGCGCTGTCATATAATTAACATTTGTGTGTCTATTCACACCACAAACATGTAAATTAGATGGCAAATTAAGTCTCTTTACTCCTACATGAAAATAATAAAGAATAATAATATTTCTATATTAGAATGAGAATATTAACAATAATAATAATATTAATAATATAGAAGTAACAAGAATGTCTAACAGATACATCACGGTTAATGGATTTTCGTAGAATAAATATTGGTAGTACGTGTAATAATAAATGAAATTCGAAAACGAAATAGCAGAGTCAAAATACTGTTAGTATCATGGAGGTCAGTGAAACAAAAAACTAAAAACCGAAATAAGGTTTGAAGAAACATTTTAAAACACTTTTTTTAATGCTATAGTTAACGTGCAAAGAGACGCTGTTGATAACATGTTATGAAAGAGGAAAAATATTAAGTGATGTAAAAAGTGTTGGAACGTTAAAGGTCTAAAAAAATAAATAAATTCCTTTTACCTACATAAAAGCGGCTGTCTTAGACTGTGTACTCGTTCATAAGTAAAAAGACATTTAGATAGTCTGTTACCCGTACTGATAATTAAATTTCATGATTCTATACTTATAGGGAGCCTCTGCTCAGTCTGGAGATACAATGGATACCCACTATAAGATTGCTGCATTGGGAGTTAATTGTGAAGCAAGGGTTACACAATCACCAACCACACCTCTCCTGAATCGGCACTGCTTGATTCCAGTTGCAAGGATAAGTCCAAGACGACTGGAAACAATGCTGGGATAAGCAGAGAGCACTCCCACATGCAGCACCTGGTATTCACAAATGGTCACTCATTTTTAGTACTGACCAGCTCAATGTCTTCTAACTGTGGTGATCTAACGGGATTCCTGTTGACAACGCGATTACGCAGTATATTCTGAACTTATAGTGAAGGCATAGTTACAGTTTTTTATTATTTTTTTTTTTTCAATTGACTGCATAAATAAATTCAGGATTTTATTAATACACTTTTGATAATTGGATGATCCATGAAACTGCAGTAAACAGTTAAGATAAGTCACATTTAATATTTTTCACACAGCTCTATCTAAAAGAATATTGAGCCCTCTGTGCGTCTAAGGTCTGCTGTCTTGATTCAGCTCGATTCAAACTTGGAGAAGTTGATTTTCATGTTATTTATTATTTTTAACTGAGTTCAGCCCAAACAAGGCAAGTTGGCACTTTAGACGTAAGGGGCTACCGAGAATTAGGATGAAAGATTTTCGGGATCATCCTAAGTTGGGAGCTGTGCAGCTAGGTGCTTCTTCACTTTAGTTTAAAATTTCTGCAAGTCGGTACAGTCGAGCAAAGAAGCTATTGGAGTAGAAGGTTCTCCGGCATCTGGGGACCTCCACAGTAAATGGATGGTACTTAGCTGATTGTCGGGTTGGTTGAGTGTATTTACGTCGAGGGTGCACCAGAGTAGTAAGTTCATTGGAGCACATTCCACTGAAGTACTTGTAAAACAAGTACAAGGATACAACATTGCGGCGATGGGACAGGGGTTGGAGCTTAGTGGATAGTGAGATACTCTTTTTTGAACCTTGTCAAAGAGGGAGAGACTGGTGGATGGTGCACTAGCCCAGATGTGACAACAATACTCCATGCATGGGTGGATGGTGGCTTTGTAAAGATATAGGATACTGTCAGGTGTGAGAAGTTTTCTAGCATGGTAGAGGGAGCCCACCTTCTTTGCAGCAGCCTTGGCAATGTCCTCTATGTATTTGTTCCAATTCATGTTACCTGTGAGTGTTTCTATATATAATGTTTTGAAAGCCTTATCAGTGCAGATTTTTAAATAGAATAACTTAGATGTTAATACTTATTAGTATATGATATATCAAGACATAACTCCTGATCAAATAGAATTGATGACAGTCTTTTCTTCTTTTCTCTGCATCGGTTATTATAGAATATCTGGTTTATTACACACAATTTGTGTTTGAAAGTTGATTATTTTTCTGGCTTTTATCTATTGTTCAAATAACATCTTGAAAAATAGAAAACAGCTTCAGCTCGCGTAGAAATAATAAATGTTATGGTTTGTTAAAAGCATTGAGTCAATAAATAATAATACACTTTGAAAGCCTTATATTAGTATATGATATTTCAATATACAGCTTATCAAATATATATATATATATATATATTTCAATATACAGATTATCAAATATATATATATATTTCAATATACAGATTATCAAATATATATATATATATATATATATATATTTCAATATACAGATTATCAAATATATATATATATATATATATATATATATATATATATTTCAATATACAGATTATCAAATATATATATATATATATATATATATATATATATATATATATATATATATACTAGAAAAATACTCGTCCCAGGACAGGAAATTAATTCTCCAAACTGAACAATTTTGTACCACTTTTATGTATCCTTACAAAGATTAAAATTAATATATCATGATATTCTTATGTCTAGAATCCTTATTCCGATTTTGATCAAAATCCATTATATGATTTTGATTCTAGAAAATGTCTACAATTTAAGGTTAAAACTTAAGAGGTGTTAAGAAATTGAAATTCAGGGAATTATGCTTAATGAACATGGATGAAATTAAATACAAATCTGAAACAATTGAATTTTCAAATGCAAGGTTGTGCCCATATTATGCCCCCTAAAATCCCTTTAAAATACCCGAAAGAAACTGAAAATTGGGGAATAATTATTAATTGATGTCTATACCTATTGTTAAAATTTCACAAAAATCAGAGGTATCTGAATTCTTACAAAGGGTTTCCACCCCTCTTTGTCTCTTTTGCATGAAACTAAATTAAACTTAATATAGCCCACATTAACCACCCTTACACCTTGCATTTATAATGTCTACTGAATATGGATCGAATTTAATGCAAATCTGAAATATTTTAATTTTCAGATGGGAGGTTGTGCCCATATTATGCCCCCTAAAAACCCTTTAAAATACTCCAAAGAAACTGAAATTTGGGGAATATTTATCAATTGATGTCTAATCATAGAATTGATACAAATCATTGATTAACTGATGTGTAATAAATATTGTTAAAATTTCATACAAATCAGACGTATCTGAATTTTCATGAAAGGATCCCCCCCCCCCTTTACAAAACTAAATGAAACTAAATGTAGTCTATATTACCCACCCTTATGTCTAGCATCTGTGTTCCAAAATTCATAATGATCAGTTCATTAGTTTAAGAGTTTATTCTGTGCAACGAAATATATATATATATATATATATATACACATACCTAACTATATATATATGCACCCCCTAAATGTTAAAGTTTACAAAAAATAATGTGCCCATGTTACTCACTGTGTTGCCAAGAATATATATTCCAAAATTCATAATGACTTGTTCCATAGTTTAGATCATCCTATATATATATATATATATATATATATATATATATATATATATATATATATATATATATAAGTATAAATTTTTATTTATACAAACATTATTGGTTACATATGTGCATACATGTTTCGGTTGCACTTTTCCAAGAAAGTCAACCTCATCAGACCAAGAATCTTTCAGGAATTTATACTTATAAACAGCTGTACTTGGTATTGAGCACTTTTTATAAACACTTGAGTTTCTACGGATTTACATTTACAGAAACTAATACAATACATGTACGATATGTATGTATAAAGAGAGAAGCCGTAATAAATGGAATAGGCGGCTGCTGCTGCTCTTTCTCTTGTTGAATTATTGAAATATGTCATCATTGTAAAATAACTCCGAGTGGGATAAAATTTTATTTGACAAAATGTAAACAAAAAAACATTCTTTTGCTGTCGTTTTGAACAGTGACCAAGTTTCCGCAAAGGAAACTGAAGAATCAGAATGCAATATCGAGTTTTTCTGACAGGCTCTTCTATATCATAAAGATATCTTTCACCCTATAATAAAGACTAATGTGTATTTATTTTTACATAAATAAGTATATATCCGTTCCGTCACAAAAAAAGTTGGCGAGTAAAAATCGTGCCTCTGGACGTAACTATTTCAAGTGGTGAAGGGAAGCAAGAAAGCAAATAGCAAGTCAGATAAACCCCGCTGTCTGTAATGAATTTAGAAAGAAATCCTTCATTCTAAATAAATCGTCAACAGTAGGTGTGTTTTCCTTTAGGTTATGAGAAATGATAGTAATTTAATTTTTCATATATAAATTAGTATTAACGTAATTCTATGATTTATATATATACAGGGTGGGCCAAAATAAGGGTCATATCTTTAAATTTGAATAACTTGAATTTGAATAACTTCCACAAAATAAAAGTTAAACTCACCAAACTTTATGTGTGTGTAGACTGACCCTTCCGAGATTTTTTGAAATAAACAAAACAAATTTTAGCCGAAAAACACTTCTTAAAACTTACAAAAACTAAAGTATTGTTTTTTACACTGTTTTGAGTTTTTTAAGCAAAAATAATGTTTTCTAAATGAGGGTACGTTCCTTAGGGCTAATACGGCTCATGCTTGCTTCGGAAGGGGTCCTTTACTTATTCTTAAAAAAAAAAAAAAAAAAAATCAATAAATAAAAAAGTTATGGATTTTTAAAAATAGGACCCTTATTTTTGCCCACCCTGTATATATATATACACATACATATATACTAGAAGAATATCTATCCCAGAACGGGTAAAGGCAATAAAAATAGCATTAGTTTTAAATTAAATTTTTTTCTCTTTCTTTGGCAAGTATGATATCGTTTCGGTGTCATTCCCCTAAATGGTAAAGTTTACAAAAAAATAATGTACCGATGTTACTCACCCTGTTGCCTAGAATACATATTCCATAATAAGTTCAATAGTTTAGGATTTTACAAAGCACATACATATTATTGACACTAATGTGCACACCGATCCTTTTAAACATGCATTACTTAATATAACTAAAAATTTGATGTAGAGCAATTGTTTTCTTCATTAAATTTTTTGTATCTAACTTATTTAAAAAGTTTTTTGGAGGAAGATGCGACTTTGGGTGGGTGCACCTCCCTTAAATGGTAATGTTTACAAAAAAATAAAAATAATGTATTCCGAAATTCATAATGATTGGTTCATAAAAATATTAAAAAAGAACTAATAAAAATAAAAATTTATATATATGCATCTCCTAAATGTTAACATTTGCAAAAAGAATAATGTACCCATGTTACACACCATGTTGCCTAGAATATATATTCCAAAATTCATAATGATCTGTTCATTAGTTTAGGAGATTACCCTGTATGTATATATATATATATATATATAAATATAAGTGGTGACTTCTTTCTGTTTTTTTCCATGAACTTTATGCATGTGTTTTTTTTTATAAATGCCTTTCATTGTGGTTTCTGAAGAGCAGTGTGAAATTGTGTTTAATTGTAGCAAATTGCACGTTGCCAAACAATTGTAAGATAATCGTCAATTCTGTGATTGCAGAAAATAAATATGAGAAAACACTGAATTTTGGTCATCAGAATTTAACTCACATATATATATATATATATGTATATATATATATATATATATATATATATATATATATATTCGTGCAAACACTGATGGAACATAATTTTTTTAACGTGATGGAGGGTGTACACTAATGAACATATATTGTACAAGACCAATTAACAAGTTTGTCTCACAAGACATTCATCATATAAATAACTTTTGCTAGGATCAGTAACATACAGAATTATAAAAGGATTTACACATGGGGGAGGGTAAGAGTAAACAAAGACGTAAACCAATGCACATACACAATTATAAAAGGATTTACACATGGGGGAGGGTAAGAGTAAACAAAGACGTAAACCAATGCACATACCTTGTCCAATGTATGGTACGTTTTTGCAGTACCCTCCACTTTGACGCGTGTTTCTTCCAGTTCATCAACAAACGTTTTCAGATGTATTTTAAGGCTTTTGACGATGTCCCTATATCCCGTGGCAGAATCCGTAGAAACTCCTGACTGGGAGAGCATGCATGCTTCCTCCACTAAATCGTTTCCCTTGTCGATGTAAGCCTTGGTAAGAAAAACAAAACACAGGAACGAATGAGAATGGATATATCAGATCGAGAAAAACAAACAAAGAAAAATTGTTTTGGCTTGTTCGTTTTCAGATTTTCCAATGAAATCCGAGAAAAATAAGTAGTCATAATGGTTGTGACCCACCGGGTCACAAATACGTCTAATAATAAATCAATTTGAAAAAAGAAATGGCCAAAATCAAAATAGTGTTGTTAGCATGAAGGCCAGCAAAAAAAAAAACAAGAAAAGAAAAAAAAAGTAACGTGTAGGCAGACACTTGAAAATATTTTTTAAATAGTTAGCGAGCAAAGATAAAATGTTATGAAAGAAAGAAAAATATTAAGTTATGTAAAAAGTGTTGGAACCTTAAAGGTCTACGAGAAAAGAAATTTCTTTTGTTCTACTGAAAGACGGCTGTCTTATACTATGTACTGCTTTGTAAAGTAAAAAGAATAAGTTTATGTTACCCGTACCGATACTTGGAATCCATGTTTCAGTGATTCTGGATTTATAGTGCACACATATGTAGAGATTTTTATTATTATTATTATTTTTTTTTTTTTACTATTTACTGCATAAGTAAATTCAGGATAAAACGCACAGGTTGAATGGACGCATCTTAAGAAAGTCCGTTGTGTGTTACAGTCCTTGTTGAGGTCGTCTCCGAGGAGAGTTTGTCCCAGCTCAACTGGTAAAGATGTTGGTTAGTCATAAAAACAAACACAGCTGGTTTGAGTTCAAGCCTATCCACAGATCGACTATTGGCATGTCTTAACAACTCGACTAACTGAAACATGACAAAGAAAGCAAAATAAATATCTATCGCTAACGTCTAACAACCTGGGAGGAAGTGGCTGATTTTAAGGGGATATCTTCTTTTTAGAACATCCAGGCACGTGGGTATATGTGCTGTAATAACTGTACGAAGCGCCATTTCACCTCCTCCCTTACCATTCCTAGTTTCCGCTGCCATGATCACACTAGGATTCTTATCAGTTCTTAGGATATGTAACTTAATAAAGATAAACGGAAGAGTTTGTGCCTTACCGGGGGTTTCTTATCAAAAACCCTATCAAACTGTAACGGTAATCATTCTTTGATATATATATATATATATATATATATATATATATATATATATATATATATATTAGAGAGAGAGGATGGGGGTTAATAAAGAAAGAAAGAAATTGAAATGGAAATCTCTTTGTGAAAGGATAGATGGGTTCCAGTCCCAGGGTACCATTCTGAACCAAAGACAACCAGAATCTGATGGTTGTTTCGTTTTACGGCATATCAACCCTTTTCGGGTTATTTAATGCCAAATCCAGTCATTTTTGGTAAAAGTTTTTTAGTCTTCAAATATTTATTCATCGTGTTTGGTTTGGTTTGGTTTGGTTGTTTTGAAGAGGAAGAATGTTGTTTTCGTTTTTGGCTTTGCAGAACATGATTGAATTTTGCGAAGGGAAAGGAAAAAAAACTAATAACATCAATGTTTGGTGCATTTTAAGTCAGGAAGCCAGTATCTTCAGACAGCCTGATCTGGTAGCACGCAGCAGAATCTGAGTTAGAGTATATGTTAAATGTGAAAGCTTTTATTCCTTACAAAATATATAATTTATCGAATTGAGAAAGGTGGACGAACGAAATAGTTTCAGCAGTGCTCTGGAGATCTCCTTAGTTTTTACCCCCCCCCCCCCATAATTAAATTGTTGTCAGAAAAAAGAACATATAAAGGGTCGCTTTTTAACAGTAACATCATCAGTTTAAAGTTCGGTTTACATGCTGGCATGCGTTGGACGACCGTAAGAAATTGACTTCCAAACCAACCTATCTCTGGCTAGGTCTTTATTTATCCCTCTTTGCCTCGGGTCCATTTTTATCACTTCCTCCCAACAATAAAGTAAAAAAAAAGAAAGAAAAAAAACGTTACTGCACATTAATCTGGTCCAAACTCAAGATCTGTCAAACTTCAACTCTTGAAAACCACTGCGAAGCTAAATGTTATTACTTATAAAATACATGACTTATGAATCGAGGAGTGGGTGCGGACAGAAGAGTGTCAGACGTTCTATGAAGGCTTTATTTTTATTTTTTTCATATACATTATTCAACAAAGATAGATAAATTGATAATACAAAAATATGAACAAATTGTGATTCTTGTCTCCAATTATTTTTTAAAGTGTCATTAGATTTGAGATTGAGTGGATCATCTTGTCCGGAGACTTACACTCAAATTGGAATTGAATAACATCTAGAAGATAATGTCTTCAACAAATGTCAGTTTGTGGCCATTAACAGCATCACTCAATAAAATCTTACCATTGATAAAAAAAAAAGAAAAGGAAAACGGAAAGAAAGAAAAGAACTGCTTATGACGAGTAAGCTACGCAGAAGCGTTCGTGTTTCATTTAGTCTGACCTATTCTTTCAGAGAATGAAACACAAAGGATTTTGTGTAGCTTACTTGCCATAAGTATATTTTTGAAAATACTAGGTAGTTCTATTCATGTATTCAGCACTGTTTAAGTAAATATTGAAAACAAAATTATATACACAATATGTTATAATATGAGTATATATATAATATGAGTATATATATATATATATATATATATATATATTAGTCATCCACAGACAGCAGTTTCGTCATATCACGGCTCTTTGATGTAGCTAGAGGTAGACGTGACAAATGTTTTCATACCGAGAGTCAAAACTTAACGATTTGATCATGAAACTGTGACCAGCAGTTGGGTATGTTTTCCCCAATTTGTCTTTCTATTTCTTGTTGTTTTATTGTGATTGTTCATACAAACGATTTTTATGTAAATCTTTATGTAACTTCCTCTGATGTGTTATTGCATTTGTTTTCTTTGCTGTTATTTTTCATACTGGATATTTTTCCTATCCTATTATTATTATTCTAGTTACAATATCATCATTATTATTATAATCATTATTACTATGATATTTATGGATTATTATTATCATTATTATTCATTTATTCCCTAATATTGAATTTTGGGATTCTAATCCATTATATATTGTCTCATTATTTATTTAATCTTATTATTATTAGTAGTAAAATTATTATAAAGTTATATAGATGTGTTTTTTTTATTACCTGTAATAATTTAATAATTTTCTTTTAATACGAAAATGTTGATGCTTTTGTTTGACTTCTATTTGTGATCTTTTGTAAAAGGCACTGAAGAAATGACATATTGGAATTAAAAAGTAAAAAATAAGAAAATTAAAAAAAATCCTCATCGTTTTAGAAATGATCGTACAACTAATCATTGTTGATCTTGAATTTTTGGAACTAGAATAAAAAAAATTTATAAATTTATTTGTCTCAACTCTCTCTCTTATATATATATATATATATATATATATGCTAGCTGTACTTACCATGCGTTGCTCATATGTAAACAAAAAAGTTACTGACTTGTTGACGACGAAATGGAAATTAATTTTGTTAATTTTCGCTAACACAGAAATAAACGCGCACATGGATCCACTTTTATTCATATAGAACTAGCACATGGATCCACTTTTATTCATATAGAACTAGCACATGGATCCACTTTTATTCATATAGAACTAGCACATGGATCCACTTTTATTCATATAGAACTAGCACATGGATCCACTTTTATTCATATAGAACTAGCACATGGATCCACTTTTATTCATATAGAACTAGCACATGGATCCACTTTTATTCATATAGAACTAGCACATGGATCCACTTTTATTCATATAGAACTAGCACATGGATCCACTTTTATTCATATAGAACTAGCACATGGATCCACTTTTATTCATATAGAACTAGCACATGGATCCACTTTTATTCATATAGAACTAGCACATGGATCCACTTTTATTCATATAGAACTAACACATGGATCCACTTTTATTCATATAGAACTAGCACATGGATCCACTTTTATTCATATAGAACTAGCACATGGATCCACTTTTATTCATATAGAACTAGCACATGGATCCACTTTTATTCATATAGAACTTGCACATGGATCCACTTTTATTTATATAGAACTTGCACATGGATCCACTTTTATTTATATAGAACGTTCTTATTTCAAATAACAGAAGACAACAGACAAAACACAGGTAACTAAATATGATCAGCACAAACCAGCAGAGGAAGAAATGGATCGCAAAGGAAATTAGACAGGTAACGAAGCGATCCACGTACAATGAAGCACCTTTACATATATAGAACATAATCTCGAAGTTATTCCATCGATTTCACAAACGGTGTTGCCCAGGTGGGGGTGCTTAGATAAAAATAACTTAAAATATACTCATGCTTAAACTAAAAAGAAAAAAAAGGTTTAAAAAAGAGTTTAAAAATTCGTTTAGTCTTAATTTATTTTTGATTTCAATAAATTTTCGGTTAATACTAAATACAAAAACTCATTCAATATGTATTTATCAAAATTACGTAAAGGCGAGAAACACAGACCCACATTTAAAAATAACAACTTTTATTCACTCCAAGCAAGGCGTATTGCTACAGAGACCTAAGGGCTACTGTAATTAGGGGCCAGATCTATAGGTGGCATCCTAAGTGGGCAGTTGAGCAGCAAGATGTTTGTTCGGCATCTGAGGGCCTCTACAGTGAAGGGGTGGGGTTTTGCTGCTAGTCGGGTTGATTGAGGGTATTTATGTTGAGGGGGGCGTACAAGTGCAGTAGTGGAAGTACTTGTAAAACAAGCAAAGGGATGCAACATTGTGGCGATGGGACAGAGGCTGAAGTTTGGTAGACAGTGTGGGACCTATTAGGTTAGAGACTCTTTTTTGCACCCTGTCCAAGGGGGAGAGATGAGTGGTTGGTGCACCAGCCCAGATGTGGCAACAATACTCCATGCATGGACGAATGGTCGCTTTATTGAGATAAAAGATACTAGCAGATGTGATAAGTTTTCTAGTTCTTTGCAGCAGACTTGGCAGTATCTTCTATGTATTTATTGCGATTTGTGTTGCCTGTGAATTTTGGTCCAAGGAGGTTGAACATTGGATTCTTGGGAAGGCTGCTATCAGCCATGGCAATCGGTGGTTAGAAAGGTTTCTTATAATTGTTAAAGGGGCAGATCTTTGTCTTCAAAGTAGCATTGGATGTAACCATCCATTCATGTCCCTATTCTACTACAGACTGGAGATCATTTTCTAAGGATTCGGCCATTGCCTTGGATATGTGTGTGTTCGAGTTGCCTGCATGTCAAGAAAAGAGCATGATGTCATCAGCACATATACTCATCTCAGACGCGATTGCCTAATAATTTTATTAACTCATATGATCAATGGATAAATTCAATAAGTTCTATATTCAAAGATTCTTATGAATTTCTGACAAATCTTGGTTCAAAATGTTGTTTCAAGCAAAAAAAAAAGTTTTCAGCAAAAAAAAAGTTTTAAGCAAAAAAAAAGTTTTAAGCAAAATAAAAGTTTTAAGCAAAAAAAAGTTTTAAGCATAAAAGAAGTAACGACGTTGTTTGGTGTAAGTTTTTTTTTAAGGAATTGGCTAGGCAGAATAAAATATCGATTTATCAGATGCAATGCTATGTAGGTCTAAAGTCGAAAATCAGACTGACTTTTCTTTATGTATTAGATAGATAATAAATAATGTGTCTGCAAGGTTAAGAAAACAAAAGCCAACAAGGGGAGACAACCATCTGAAGCTCTTAACCCAAATTCACACAATTTGTTTTGTGATCCGAAAATAATTTGGTAAGATAAATATTTGCTCTTGTCTCTGTCGAGGAGAAATTCAATCGTAGCTTCTCATTCGTGTTTTGATTGATGCGATCACTGTTTTCTGTTTTCTATCAACCGGAAAATGGACGCATTTTGTTTTGTTTTACGATAACAAAAGAAAAATTCTACTTTTTCAACTATCGAACAATAAAGCAAAGTCAAGAGACAGCAAGTTTCTTCTATTATCCAAGCTTATTTTAATTAATAATGCTGTAATGATGAAGGTTTTTGAAACTCAGACTCTACAAGGCACTTGTGGTTCCAATAGCTACATATGCTTCTGAGACTTGGACATTAAAAGCAGAGGATGAACACGGGTCCTCTGTATTTGAAAATGATTTTCTGAGAATGTGGTCGGCAATATCTGCCTAGATAACCCAAACAAAGAAACTTTTGAGCTTCAAAACGACAACGTCATCAAGAAAAGAATGAACTGGTTCGGCCACGTCGTCAGAAGGGGTCCTGAAAGCAATGTATACCAAGCATTCAAAGAAGAATTTCCCAGTAAAAGATCTTGTGGTAACCTTCAAAGCACTTAAGTGATCAGATCTGCAGTGATGTAGCGTTTCCTTTGCAAACGGTGGAAAGATTGAAAAACATGGAAGGCTTGTGTATCCAGAAAATGCGCAAAGATCCTTTGAGGCTTATACAATAAAGTAAAGTAAGACGATGCTGATGATAATCATCATCATCATCATCGGGTTAACGTCTGTTTTACATGCTGGCATACGTTGGACGGATTTATGAAATTGACTTCCACACTAACCTCTGTGAACTGAACCTGCTACCTCAACTGTCTTACATCTACTAACGCAACAACTCTATCTCATTCTTTCAACATGGCCATACCATCAAAGTCTCCTGTTCTGCACACGTCTCTTTATACTGTCCAGATTTAATCTTCTTCTGAAGTCGTCAGAACTAAGCCCGTCTTTAAGACTCACATTACACATCCATTGTATCATTCTCATATGATTTCTATCCATGCAACGCATGTCCTCAACTCGCAATAGCCAAGTTTCACTTCCATACATCATCACACTGCATACACATGCCCAATACTCTTCCTTTGGTCGACAAAGACGACAGTTCTAATTTCTGCACAAGTTAAACAATCTACAAACCACATTTTTTTGTATTGCTTCAAGCATATAATAAGGCTTTCCTGCAGCCAAGTGTTAGGGTTCTTTTTTTTGTTTATCTCGAAACAGCGCCATCTTTATTACTACGTCTTGTTCCTCATCTTTTGGTTGCCTTCCTCTACTTGGCCGTGTGTCCTACTGAATAAAAAGCGTTGGTTCAGAGATATTCCTGGGTGAATTCCAATCAAACGTTGTGAGTATATATGACATAATCATGTCGATGTAATGGTTCTTGTTAGATCACCCAAGTTAAGTGACATTGAGCCTGGTCAATACTAAACGGGTGACTATTTGGGAATACCAGGTGTTGTATGTGGAAGGACGTCGATACCTTCCTGTAAAAATTAACACATGCAACTGGGGACCACTTGTGAAATTGATATTCCCTAGAAACTTCCTCCTGTGGAAGAAGCCGGCTGAACCTGCCCAGGTGCGTGCTACATTAAAATAAGGAATAGTTGTGAGTGCAATCCTTGGTAAAGGAAATTAAAAAAGAAAATTAACTGATACAAGGTTAGGATTAGGGAAAATTAATTGATACAAGGTTAGGGTTAGGGAAAATTAATTGATACAAGGTTAGGGTTAGGGAAAATTAATTGATACAAGGTTAGGATTAGGGAAAATTAACTGATACAAGGTTAGGATTAGGGAAAATTAATTGATACAAGGTTAGGATTAGGGAAAATTAATTGATACAAGGTTAGGGTTAGGGAAAATTAATTGATACAAGGTTAGGATTAGGGAAAATTAATTGATACAAGGTTAGGGTTAGGGAAAATTAATTGATACAAGGTTAGGATTAGGGAAAATTAATTGATACAAGGTTAGGGTTAGGGAAAATTAATTGATACAAGGTTAGGGTTAGGGAAAATTAATTGATACAAGGTTAGGATTAGGGAAAATTAATTGATACAAGGTTAGGGTTAGGGAAAATTAATTGATACAAGGTTAGGGTTAGGGAAAATTAATTGATACAAGGTTAGGATTAGGGAAAATTAATTGATACAAGGTTAGGGAAAATTAATTGATACAAGGTTAGGGAAAATTAATTGATACAAGGTTAGGATTAGGGAAAATTAATTGATACAAGGTATCTAAATGACATAAAACGCAGAAATGCAAGCAATATATCGAAGCAGATTAAATAGAAGGTTCAGTTTAAAAGAATCCTGAAGGTTACAGATTCCAACAAAAGGTACCTGAAGAAGGATGGGGGGGAGGGGGTACAACGCCCGAAATTTTATGAACAAAACAACAACCAAGATGAGGAAAATGATGTGAAACATGTAAATAATGTAAATAGGGCCAGAGGTTCCCCCTTATTTTCTTAGGGTAGGGACCATGGTTTCCGCACTTTTTTTAGGGTTACGGTTCCGGCCATCAAAAGTTCCTAGACTTTATGTCTCTTTAGACTGATATGCCACTTAAAGGCTCTGCAAGATGACCTTTAGTATTGATGATGATGATGATATATATATATATATATACATACACACACAACTTTGTATGTCATCAGATAAAAGGCCAGAAGCTAGCTTGACAAGGCAAATATTTGAGGTGTTCTACCTGCATTGTTGAGTCGACAGTTCGGGATTCTCAAATAAGAAAAATACTTTGGATGGTCCAGAATCTAATTTTCAATCCGGTTATCAGATAGAAAGAAAGAAAAGAAACTTTGTCAAACATTGTTGGGTTGGCAAGTAAATGAATTGATAAGCATCAGTGATTTGCTCAGTAGTCAATGGACAGTGGTGGAATGGACAACGACAAGTGCATCCATTAGATGAGAGAGAAAAGAGAGAGAGAGATGCACACACGGAGAGGTGGACAGAAACTACAGACAAACAGACAAAACACCCGGGAGGGGGGGGGAGAGAGACAGCAGAAGAAAAATAAAGAGAGACAAAAAGATACACGGAGAGACGGACAGAGACAGGAAGTGAGAAATAAAAAATGAAGGGAAAGAGGGAGCCATAAAAACAGAGAGAGAGACACATACAGACGGAGGGGGGGGGCAGAAAAAACGACTAGAGAGAGAGAAAGTAAAAACGAAGAGAGAAAGACAGACAAAGAAAAATATAGAAACTGACAGACAGACAAATATATATATATATATATATATATATAGAGAGAGAGAGAGAGAGAGACAAAGAAAGAAAGAGAGAGAGAGAGAGAGAGAGAGACAAAGAAAGAAAGAGAGAGAGAGAGAGAGACAAAGAGAGAGAGAGAGAGATAGACAAAGAAAGAGAGAGAGACAAAGAGAGAGAGATAGACAAAGAAAGAGAGAGAGACAAAGAGAGAGAGAGAGACAAAGAAAGAAAGAGAGAGACAAAGAGAGAGAGAGAGACAAAGAGAGAGAGAGAGAGACAAAGAGAGAGAGAGAGACAAAGAAAGAAAGAGAGAGAGACAAAGAGAGAGAGAGAGAGAGAGAGAGACAAAGAAAGAGAGAGAGAGATAGACAAAGAAAGAAAAAGAGAAAGAGACAAAGAGAGGGAGAGAAAGAGAGAGACAAAGAGAGAGAGGGAGAGAGAGACAAAGAAAGAAAAAGAGAAAGAGACAAAGAAAGAAAGAGAGAGAAAGAGAGAAAGAAAAAGAGACAAAGAGAGAGAGAGAGAGAGAGAGAGAGAGAGAGAGAGAGAGAGAGAGAGAGAGAGAGAACCAGACAAATAAGAGAAAGAAAGAGGACGTGAATAAACAGAAAGTGAAAATAGAAAAAGGAAAGAGTCGAGTTTCTTTTGGAGGTAAGTATTGTTTTTTTCTCTTCATTCTTTCCGATAAACTGTTTATTATTCATCTTATAACAGTTGTTGTGTGGAGAAATGGAATTAACAAAATCTAGGACATGACATGAATTTGTCTGCAGCTTTTAAAAGGAACATAATAAACGCCATTATGTCATTTATTTATCTCAATGGTTTCCACCCCCTCTGCTGCCATCGACCTCGCCACCCTCTTTCTAGATGTTTTCAGAGGTAGTCTTCACCATATATTAAAATAATCTACACTTAGAATTCATATTCTCATGAAAATAGATATGTATTTGCACTAAATATCTGCTCTTATATTTTATCGATATGAAATACATTTAGGCTGTAGCGGAGTAGCACGTTGGGATCCTCGACTCATCTCCAGGATTTCCAGCACTATGTCAAGGGCAAAATACAGGCTTTCCATAGTAAATGACCGTCCGTGTGTGATGAAGAACCATAGCTTTCACAACGGTTAGCCTGTTAATAGGCATTTTCGACGATCATTCTTAACAACGGGAAGGTGCGCTGTTCCATACAAGTGTAAAATATACAGGTTCGGCAAGCCGTATACTTATCCAGCCGTGAAGATACCTTTTAGCGAATACTTCAGTATAACCTGTTGAGCAACGTTGAGCTTGCTCAGTACCAGATGGGTGACCATTTGGGAATACCAGGTGATGTATGAGGACATCTGGCTATGGGCAAATAGCGTCGCCAACCTGCAGTGCCTAGTGTGGCGACTATGGCGAAATGACTGTCAGGTGTCGGAAATAAGGGAGGGGTTCCTCCTCCAAGAGTGATCAAAACCCCTCATAGTGATGGTGATGAACCTGTTGATCCAAACATGTGATGACACAAAAAAATAACCAACCTGAGCAGAATTCTTTTCTCTCAGGCATTTTTGGATTAAAATACAACAAATAAAGAAATACTTTTATTTTTTATAGAGTTGTGCTTTGTTTGTAGCCAGGAAATTAGGGATCTACACGGGGACTTAACAATCGAAATCTCTTTTATGACCAATAAAGTCCCAAATGTAATTGCGTCGTCGATCTGTTTTGAGGGGATGGTTAAGGTCCGGTGAGTGTCAAGCATTTTCAAATTCACATCTCCTACTGATGAGACAATCCCCAAAGTGTCCCTCATATCATTGAACAGTGATAAAACAAAGATTTTTGGACATTCATGACTGAAACCGTACTGGACAAATCAGGTATAGACTGAAGTTTATTTGTACCAAATATGATTGAAGTGTACAAAGAATTGTGAATTTTATTAAAGACTAGCAGGGCTACTCTGCGTTGTCCGGAGCAAAATTGTAACATTTCTATTAAAACCTTCGTCTCTCTATCTTTTTCTGTTTCCCCCTCCCTCTCCTACCCCCTCTTTCTTTTTCGCCCAGCACATTCCCCCTCCTTGGCCCCCTTCGCCCATTCCATTCCTCTCTCTAGACACACACAACTCCTTTTTTACAAATTCCTAGAGAAAAAAAGTCAGTATAAGTGATTAAAATATTATAGTTACTCCCCTTAAGTACATAAAATGGCTAGAAAACCGGTCTCCCCTGATGAAATATGCGTCAGTTTAGGGTCAAAGAATGAACATTATTTTCGAAATTTTAGATATAATTCACCATGGAAACGCCGATCAATAATATATCAACTTTGTGGGTCTTTGTTTTGTTGTTTGAGACTTTTACTTCGACATACACAACTGCCCTTTATAGAACAGATTTGATGGGTGGTATTTTTTTATAATCACTACGAAAATTTGTATTTTTTTTATAATCACTACGAAAAATTGCATTTTTTTTATAATCACTACGAAAAATTGCATTTTTTTTATAATCACTACGAAAAATTGCATTTTTTTTATAATCACTACGAAAAATTGCATTTTTTTTATAATCACTACGAAAAATTGCATTTTTTTTATAATCACTACGAAAAATTGCATTTTTTTTATAATCACTACAAAAAATTGCATTTTTTTAATAATCACTACGAAAAATTGCATTTTTTTAATAATCACTACGAAAAATTGCATTTTTTTAATAATCACTACGAAAAATTGCATTTTTTTTATAATCACTACGAAAAATTGCATTTTTTTTATAATCACTACGAAAAATTGCATTTTTTTTATAATCACTACGAAAAATTGCATTTTTTTTATAATCACTACGAAAAATTGCATTTTTTTTATAATCACTACGAAAAATTGCATTTTTTTTATAATCACTACGAAAAATTGCATTTTTTTTATAATCACTACGAAAAATTGCATTTTTTTTATAATCACTACGAAAAATTGCATTTTTTTTATAATCACTACGAAAAATTGCATTTTTTTTATAATCACTACGAAAAATTGCATTTTTTTTATAATCACTATGAAAAATTGCATTTTTTTTATAATCACTACGAAAAATTGCATTTTTTTTATAATCACTACAAAAAATTGCATTTTTTTAATAATCACTACGAAAAATTGCATTTTTTTAATAATCACTACGAAAAATTGCATTTTTTTTATAATCACTACGAAAAATTGCATTTTTTTTATAATCACTACGAAAAATTGCATTTTTTTTATAATCACTACAAAAAATTGCATTTTTTTAATAATCACTACGAAAAATTGCATTTTTTTAATAATCACTACGAAAAATTGCATTTTTTTTATAATCACTACAAAAAATTGCATTTTTTTTATAATCACTACGAAAAATTGCATTTTTTTTATAATCACTACGAAAAATTGCATTTTTTTTATAATCACTACGAAAAATTGCATTTTTTTAATAATCACTACGAAAAATTGCATTTTTTTTATAATCACTACAAAAAATTGCATTTTTTTAATAATCACTACGAAAAATTGCATTTTTTTAATAATCACTACGAAAAATTGCATTTTTTTAATAATCACTACGAAAAATTGCATTTTTTTTATAATCACTACGAAAAATTGCATTTTTTTAATAATCACTACAAAAAATTGCATTTTTTTTAATAATCACTACAAAAAATTGAATTTTTTTAATAATCACTACAAAAAATTGCATTTTTTTAATAATCACTACAAAAAATTGCATTTTTTTAATAATCACTACGAAAAATTGCATTTTTTTTATAATCACTACAAAAAATTGCATTTTTTTAATAATCACTACGAAAAATTGCATTTTTTTTATAATCACTACGAAAAATTGCATTTTTTTTATAATCACTACGAAAAATTGCATTTTTTTTATAATCACTACGAAAAATTGCATTTTTTTTATAATCACTACGAAAAATTGCATTTTTTTAATAATCACTACGAAAAATTGCATTTTTTTAATAATCACTACGAAAAATTGCATTTTTTTAATAATCACTACGAAAAATTGCATTTTTTTTATAATCACTACGAAAAATTGCATTTTTTTTATAATCACTACGAAAAATTGTATTTTTTTTATAATCACTACAAAAAATTGCATTTTTTTTATAATCACTACGAAAAATTGCATTTTTTTTATAATCACTACGAAAAATTGCATTTTTTTTATAATCACTACGAAAAATTGCATTTTTTAATAATCACTACGAAAAATTGTATTTTTAGAAATAGAAATAAAAGAAAACAAAACAAAAACAAATACCCAAAATAAAACTAAACCAATTGTTATTAATAGGAAAATCCACAGAAGTTAAAACTGGTGTCAAGAGTTCTGCAGAAAATAGATAATACATTTCTAAGAGACTCTAGAATGTCCACTCATTATCTAAATTATTGTTTCTTAATCAAAGTATATATATATATATATATATATATATATATATATATATATATATATATATATATATGGTTTGTATATCTTGTTTACTTCTTGTAAGTAAGTGAAGGTATTTTGATGTTATTTGACCGGGGCGTCGCAACGTTGCAAGAATGTTCCGTGTTAGCAGGAGAAGGGGTGAAGTTAAGAGAGAAAAAGAAGAAAAGGTAGAGATAATGTGGGATAGTCATATATATATATATATATATATATAGATAGATAGATAGATAGATAGATAGAAAGTAATGGATGATTGTGAAAGAGGGTGTTTCCCCTCTTTTACAATCATCCATTACTTTCAAATAAAATAAAGAAGAAAAAAGAGCAAAGAAACAAGTGAAAAGAGCAGAAGGGGGAAAATAGCATTTTAGAAAGAGAAAACAAAAGAAAGAGAGAATATTGATGAAAAAGAGAGAAGGAAAAGTGAGAGAAAATGAAAAAGAAGAATGAAAAAAGAAGGAAAAGGGAAAGAGAGAGAAACAAAAAAAGAGAACAGATAAGAAAAAATAGATAAGGATATATATATATGTAAAAATAAAAATGGAATAAAGGATAAGCAAATCAACACTAGCAAATATATATATATATATATATATATAGAGAGAGAGAGAGACACAGAGAGAGAGAGACAAATAGAGAGAGAGAGAGAGAGAGACAAATAGAGAGAGAGAGAGAGAGAGAGACAAATAGAGAGAGAGAGAGAGACAAATAGAGAGAGAGAGAGACAAATAGAGAGAGAGAGAGAGACAAATAGAGAGAGAGAGAGAGACAAATAGAGAGAGAGAGAGAGAGAGACAAATAGAGAGACAAATAGAGAGAGAGAGAGATAGACAAATAGAGAGAGAGAGAGAGATAGAGAGAGAAAGAGGGAGAGAGAATAATGGATTCAAGAAAGAAACAATGAATGAAAAGAGTGAATTGAAAAGCGTACCAAGGTTTCGCCATTTCACCATAAAGGTGTAAAAAGAACACATACAACACAAGAACAAAAACTCCTTTAAAAGACGTCAGCATAAAATATTGACTTTCAGGTTTTTCGACATAATTAGAAGAATCCAACCCCAAAGGGAAGAGACAGCCCAAAGACGATGACAGTGAAAGATGCGGCTTTTTTCTTTGGTATGAGACGCTACCGGCCAGCCAATCAATCAAAAACAACCGAAGCGCCATCCACCATTCTTTTGCCATGCCGAATCAACAGAAAACGAAGAAGGGACATTCATCTTGAGAATAAATTTCACAAAGAATGAGATTCACAAGTATATAGCAAGAAAGAGACAACTCCAAGAGAAAACGGTGCCGCTCACTACAAAAAAGCAATATCTACCTTTGGAAAAAAGCCATAACATTTTTTTTTACAAGAATATAAATATTTCCAGAATAAATGAAAAAGAAAAATCCCAAATAGAAACTTCCTCACGTTTATTTTTTTATTTTTACGGATTATCCGCAGCAAGATAAGAGGCGCATATGTAAAAAGAGACTTAGAATGGTAACTTTCATTGTCACGTAAAAAAAACTAAAACAGAGTGGAAATTTATAAGTTAGAAGTGGTGTAAGAGCTACGTGTCTCGGCAGTGACGTCACAGGGAAACATCTAAACTGACGTGATAAATAGGCAGAACAAATCTTTCTCTTTCGACTGAGAGGAAGAGAGAGAGAGAGAGAGAGAGAGAGAGAGAGAGAGGGGGGGCAGTTGGGTTTGGATAGCTGTTTCCTTCCCACATGGGGGAGGGGGGCGAGTGTTTTATGCGTATACATGTCTGTTATAAAGAAAAAAAAGCCTCAGAGATTTTTAAAACCCAATTGCATTTGTGATGTTTCTTTATTAAGATTTATGAATTTCATATGTTACTGAGAAGAAGTCTACAACGACAGAGAGAAGAGAAGATGAAAACGTCGGCTGCCACCTCACCACTGCTGATGCGGCTGACGAAGTTGGGATCGAGAAGGACACCCCCAGCTGTGCTATATATCAACCCTTTCTGGGTTATTGAATGATGGATTCAGCCCTTTCGGTAATTTGTTTCAGCTTTGTAATATCTTAATAATTTTACTAGCGGGACCCGTGTAAATTACACGAAATGATGTTTTCAATACAATGATGATGATGATGTAGGTGGTGGTGATGATGATGATGATGATGATGTAGGTGGTGGTGGTGATGATGTAGGTGGTGGTGGTGATGATGATGATGATGACGACTCACACGAAATGATGTTTTCAATACAATGATGATGATGTAGGTGGTGATGATGTAGGTGGTGATGATGATGATGACTAGCGGGACCCGTGTAAATTACACGAAATGTTTTCAATACTAATTATCTTGTACTTATACATGTTTGAATAAAATTCGATAAGATTTGACTTGTATATTTATTTTTAAAAATGAACAATACATGAAACAATTTACAAAACTTCTTTATATACAATATTTCTAGTGAAGGTAATATTTCGACGACTAAACTTTACTTTGTAAATGCTTTAGATTGAATTAAATTTGGCTCCAATTCATGAGTAGCATACAAAGATTCGGAAGGTCGTTGCTTTTGATGTAAGCATGACACACAAAATAACACACACGCTATTGTATTAATATGTGTCTTCCTGATCCATACCTCCCTCCACCTATTCGATGTAGAAAAAAATCTTAGAAGTTGGTTGGGATCGAACTATAAACCAGTCGGGCCGATGTCAAAAACTGACGTCAAAATCCTATGTCGCTAACCGTTGCACCAAAGGGAAATACTTGAAAACATTACGAAAAATTAGGTGACTTGAATGCTTTTCCAAATCTAGGTCCGGCATGCATGTGCAGAGCTTTTGATGTAAGCGTGACACACACACACACACGCTATCGTATTAATATATAGATTGATGTTTCAGAATTTTTTTAGATGAGGATTGATAATTTGGATTATTCTGACTACCATTCTCATCTTGGTTGAACATATGGCGCAGTGGATAAAGGTATTGAGTAACAATCAGTTCTAAATGACAGTTTTCTGAAGGTTCAGCCGATAATAACTAAAAATAAAAAATTACTGAACATTTCTACCCGATCATGGCTGACGGAATAAGAACAATCTACCGTCATGGATTAAATATAAAGTTCAGTTAGAAATTCCGTACAGATACCAGAGTTCGATATAAACATTCCAGAGTTTGAAAAAGTTACTCCTGAAGAAGGTCGGAGGTTACATCGGTCAAAACGTTGTGAAAATAACAACCAAGGCGAGAATAGTTGTCCGAATGATCCAAATAACAGAAAGTTATTAATGCCGTGAATTTCTGTGGAATTCTGTGGAATTCATTTGCAAATATAAACTCGCACATAGAGAAGGTGACCCGAAACAAATGCCCCCCCCCTAAAATTCACAATCCTTTCTGCAATACAACAATTTCACTCTATATCCGACTTGTCCACCAAATTTCACCAATGAATCTCCAACAGACTTTGTTTCGATAAACTTACTGCACTGTACCCCCTCAACGTAAATATTCGTGAGCGGCAGCAAAATCCCACCTCTTCACTGTAAAGGTCCCAAAACTTTCTACTTTAATAGCTTCTTTCCCTGAGCTGCTTGCTTTTAGAATTCTCTGCCTGCTCCCTGTTTCTCTGACTATACCAACATGCAGAAATTTAAATGTAATGTGAACAAACATCTTGCTGCTCAACTCTCCACTGAGGATGTCGATAGACACCTTCAATAATGGGGATAGAGACGAGAAGAGTAGACACGAGTACACAGGACAGACGGAGTTGAATTGTCGTTAGAGTCGGACGCACCCGACGTCGCGCGCCGATGATGGTGCGCAACGAAGAGAAGAAAACCGAACGAACTTCCCATCATTTTCTTAGCCAGTTGATTTGTGACTAAACAACCACTTGTGAACGAATTTACACACACACATACAGAGAACCAACGAGATAACTTAGAGCAAACAACTTTTATGAATACGGTAGATATTAATCTAATGTAAAATCAATTCCTTTATTTTATTAATAATTACTCTTCAATACAAAAAGACCCCGACCGAGTTGTTGAACATTGTTCTTTTCCTTTTGTTCTGCTTTGAATAATCTTTCGCCCTCACAGAGCCAACCGATTGCTGTTCGCCCAGTGATCGCTCGCTGATATAAACAGTTTCAACTTGGGAGTGTATTTGTAGCTGGACGAGACGACAAGATCGGTGACACGACGTTATCGTCGCCATCCCGGCCTAGAGGAATTTCGATCGACATATTTTTTTTATTGCCACTACGACGATCGGCTGAAGGGATCAAGACTACAATAAGGACCCCAGATCATTAACACAAGACGCGGGACATGTTTTGGAAGTCACCGGTTGACCTCGCAATACACGTGGTCTCTATTTACAAAACACTTGTAAATAAATCTTTTATTTATTTTAATAAATGCAGTATATTTCGGAATTTTTTTTTCTTTTAACATGTTAATATTTATTTTAAGGCAGAGAGTCCATAAATAATACAAATAAAATATTAACATGTTTTCTTTTAAAACATGTTTTTGTGTCACTATTTACTTGCCTCCCTACGAGGGCAGAAATATGGGAGGTATGAAATATTTATCACCGTACTTAAGTAATCTTTCGTTTTGTAGGGAAAAATCAAGCTTCCCAAAAAGGGCACTCTGGATCTTACCTCAGTTTAGAAGGATTTTTCCATACTACACTTTGCTCCTAGCCCGAGGAGGCAAAACGGAAGATTACGCAAGTTATTTTAATAAATAAACGAAATATATACGCTTTTTAAAAAATCGGCTGACTTGTAATCTTTCGTTTTGCCTCCCCACAAGGGCAGAGTTAGACTTCAAAAATCAGTTTCTAAACGAAAGCAATTTAAAGTTTATGAAGTTTTTGTTCTTTTTTTTCTGTAAGCAACAAATGAAATAAGATTTAACAAATACATAATTTTATTTACAAATCTTTTTATAACTTATTTGTTATTAAAAAACAAAACTTCGCTATTTACTCGCCTCCTACAAGGGCAAAGGTAGACACAAGGTAGGTTAAAATTACCTCGGAATGAAAATTAAAGTTACCTCAGTTTAGAAGGAGTTCTCTATCACTGACCGCAGATAGGAATGATGAAGTGTAGTATCAAAAAAATAGATACTACACTTTTGCTTCCCCATGAGGACGGAGTTAGACTTCAAAAATCAGTTTATGAAGTTTTTTCCTTTTTTTTCTGTAAGCAACAATTATAAACAAATAAATAAAACTTCGTATTTGTTAAATCTTATTTCATTTGTTGCTTAGAGAAAAAAAAGGACAAAAACTTCATAAACTTTAAATTGCTTCCATTTAGAAACTGATTTTTGAAGTCTAACTTCGCCCTCGTGGGGAGGCAAAACGAAAGATTACAAGTCAGCCGATTTTTTAAAAAGCGTATATATTTCGTTTATTTATCAAAATAACTTGCGTAATCTTCTGTTTTGCCTCCTCTGCTAGGAGCAAAGTGTAGTATGGAAAAATCCTTCTAAACTGAGATAAGATCCAGAGTGCCCTTTTTGGGAAGCTTGATTTTTCCCTACAAAACTAAAGATTACTTAAGTACGGTGATAAATATTTCATACCCCCCTCCCATTTTTGCTCTCGTAGGGAGGCAAGTAAATAGTGACACAAAAACATGTTTTAAAAGAAAACATGTTAATATTTTATTTGTATTATTTATGGACTCTCTGCCTTAAAATAAATATTAACATGTTAAAAGAAAAAAAAAATTCCGAAATATACTGCATTTATTAAAATAAATAAAAGATTTATTTACAAGTGTTTTGTAAATAGAGACCACGTGTATTGCGAGGTCAACCGGTGACTTCCAAAACATGTCCCGCGTCTTGTGTTAATGATCTGGGGTCCTTATTGTAGTCTTGATCCGGCTGAAGTGTGTTCACGGTCTTGCAAGACTGTGCGCGCGAGTGGGGTTCACACATTGGCACCATGACCACGATCCCCACGGTGCAAACGCGTGTGGGGTTATATTGTGATGTCATAATAAATCCCTTCTACCCCCTCTCTCTCTTAGTTATTTACATCCAAGTCAAAGGATTTCATAAAGTCATAATACATTGTGATGTCATAACAGCCCCCTCTCTTTCTTTTAATTATTTACACTATTCCACTGCTTTAACCAATTTTTGTTATAATTCACCCTTTATTTACGCTATTGGTCCTTCCTCCCACCATCTAAAAAGAAATCATAAGACGAAAAGTGTGCAAGGTGACACGCAAGCAAGATAACAACAGCATCATAAATAGATGATCATCTCTTTCGTATTATTATACCGTCACTTTGGTATTTTCACCTCAGAATGTACTCTTTCTACTCTAATAGCTTTTTTTTTTTACTCGGACTGCTTACTTTTGAAATTCCCTGCCTGCTCCCTGTTTCACCGACTGTAGCATCATGCAGAAATTTAAATGTGATGTGATAAACATCTTGCTGCACAGTGCACCACTCCTCACTTAGGATGCATCTATAAATCTGTCCCCTAATCACAATAGGCCCTTACGTCTCAGTGTTTAATATGCCTTATTAAGGGTAAAAAAAAAGATTTTTTCAAATAAATAAACTTACAAAATATAAAACTTGATAACATTTTTTTTAAAAACCCATTAAAACTGGAGATGACTTTTAAAAGTTTTCTTTTAGTAACATTTTAAAACTATTTCTACAAAGATATTTTTTTGACTTTTTTGAAGACACGTAAATTTTTGTTATCCAATGCTTGGAGAATGATACCAATGGACGAAAATGATCACCGTGATCTCCAGTATTTGGGAGGGGGGGGGTGTTCCCTTTGAGGATATTTGGGAGAACGACTGCTTTTCTCTACTTTATCAACCCCCCCACCCCCACATTCCCATATCTATTCCTTGCGAGTTTCGTAAGGAATCGACACCTCGTCCTAACATTAGTACATTAGCCACGCTTTGATGACTCGATAAACACATATATACACAACATACATACATATAAATATATATAATACACATACATACACGCTCATGAACACACACACATGACACATTGCACATACACGGATACACACACAGATATAAATATATGCATACATACTATAATTACATGCACGCATGCAGACGCACTAGATATATATATATATATATATATATATATATATATATATATATATATATATACATACATACGCACACATATTATATAGACGCGTGCTTACATACACATATATATATATATATATATATATATATATATATATAGTAAGCAATGAAAATATATATGGCAATCAAGCTACACAGAGGCTCCCGTGTTTCATCCCCGGGGGGAATCGTCAGGCTAAATGCATTTAGCCTGACGATTCCCCCCCCGGGGATGAAACACGTGAGCCTCTGTGTAGCTTGATTGCCATATATATTTTCATTGCTTACTACCTAGCTCTACTTACGTATCGAGCACTGTTGAAGTAAATACTGAAAACTGATACATAAAAAATCATATCTCCTTAATATTTTATGTGGATACATGAAGTACTAATATATATATATATATATATATATATATATATATATATATATATATATACGCACACTATGTATACACCGCAATTTGCACATGCATACACGCAAGATATGCATATACACAGTTTAATTGAAGGCCACGGAGTCTTCCCACTTTCATATCTTTTTACTTCTCGTAATTATTGTTGTTTTATTTATTAAATACAATTTATATGGCTGTAATTTTTATTATTGTGGTCGTTATTGGCATGATTATTGTTGATATGATGATAATGATGATCATCATTGTAATTATTAATATTATTATTTTTTTTATTAATATTATTAATTTTTAAAATTATTTTTCTTATTTTTATACTTATTTTTATCATTATTATTAATATTATTTTTATTATTATTATTTTTATTATTATTGTTGTTGTTGTGAATGTTATTTATGATGATGATAATGTTTAATAACACACAAATACACCACAGACACATACAATTCCTCGTTACAAGACGTTTACATTATTTTACCAGAAATTAAACTATATTTTATTTTTTTTAACACGAAATTGATATTATTTAAAAAAAATATAATTTGATGTTTTTCCAAAATAAACAATGGCAACTAATGTTGATACTTGTTTTTTTATGTTGTTGCTTAAAACAACATTTTGAATTGACATTTGTCAGAATTTCATAAGAATCTTGGAATATAGAACTTTTTAACTTCTCCATTGATCATTTAAGGTGCGCCCCCTCCCCCAGCTCTGTATTAATGTAAAACTATGAGACAAGATATTGTGTGTCTGCGTTTCTCGTCTATATGTAACTTTGATTAATACACATTGAATTATTATTTTTATGTACTAGTAATAGAATATTTATTGACATCAAAAATAAAACGAATTTAAAAATTCTTGTGCAAACATTTTTTGCTTTCGATTTTGCATTTGTTTATGAAATTTCTTTCTTGTCAACAAGAATCTCGGGTAATCATTACTATTACCGACATAAATTATTTTAAAGGAAATACAGTTGGGAAATTTGTTAAAAACGATTTGTTTGGGTTATCTACTCATTTGTGATCTATTTGCGTTAAAAAAATTGTTTACGTTGAACAAGATGACTACTTTGCTCAGAATCGGTACTTACGCGAACTTTAAATGGCATACAACTTCTATTAAATATTACATATTTTTACGCAAATATGTCACTAATGAGTATTGATTTACTCCTCTCCAGGAGTTAGGCACAAGGCCAGTTTTTATCTTACTCCCACAAGTAAGATGTGACCCAAGGTCGGGTCAGGAAAGTGGGGTTTTAAAATTGCCTGGGCAGTCCCGTCGGCATTCCCCGGTAGGGGTGCCTCAGGCAGTAAGCAATAAACTTACTCCTCTCCAAAGAGGAGAGGCAAAGCCTGGGAAGGTGGACCTCCCAGAACTGCACAGGACAGACCCATTGACGGGCGTAAATCAAGACCCAAAGGCCAAGACAACACTAGTATGGGGTGCAGTACCCATCGGAACAGATACTACACTTTGATCTTAGCCAAAAGGCCAAGAAGTTGATAGTAGGTACAGCAAAATAACTTGTTTTTGACTAATTTCCAAACTTTAAAATAATTTATGTCACTAATAATAATGATGATTATCGAATTTCGTATTGTCCGTGACCGCGGGTGAACATAATCGTACATAAAAAATACGTTGTTTTTTTGTTAAAAACGACATTTTATGTTTTATGTCAAAAATAAATTTATATTAAATTTGTTTTTTTTTTTTTGTTTTTTTTACAAATCTTACGCTTTCATTATGGTTTAGTTATTTATGTTTTTTTAATATTTTTAATATCTTTAATTAAAAGAAATATCCAAATAGTTTGTCTTTTTAAATAAGCATATAACTGTAGAAATTAGGGTCGCCGATGTTGACCGAAATATTACTCGTGTACACAAGTGCACGTGTTTTAATGTCTATTAAATGCCATTTAACCGGCGTTACCCGGGTGAAGATATATTACTGGGTGAAGGGTCGAAAAAAATTCAAAACATAGCCATGTTTAAAATTTCTTTTTTAAATAGGATTTTAAAAAAAAATTCGCGTTAGTTCAAGAGAAGCAGCAGCAGCGGATGTTGTTTTTTTTCTTATTTTATTTTTGATTTCAATACATATTCGATAAATAACGAATAACACAAAACTAATTCAATGCGTATTAATCAAAGTTACATACAGACGAGAAAAAACACACACAGACACACGAGATGTTGTCTAATAGTTTTATTAACACAGATAAAATGTCCTTATTTACTTGCCTCCCCACGAGGGCGGAGTTAGACTCAGGGTTGATTTTTAGCGTAGGGAAAATCCAGCTCCACAAAAAGGAGCACTTTGGATTGGGACAAAAATTAAAATTGTTTCAGTCTAGAAAGAATTGTCTTTCACTGACCGCGGGCAGAAAAGGTGAAGTGTGGTATTAGAACAGATACTACGCTTTGCTCTAAACACTTTTCTATGGTCAGTTATTTGTTTCTCATTTATCTGGACCGAATGGATGGTCGGAAAAAGAAAGTTTTATTTTTTTAAACGTTGTTTTGTCAGAACTGCTAAAAAAGTTATTTTCTTAATTTTGTCACAAAACAAGAATATTTTGAAAACCAAAGTAGCTTTTGTTTGTTTGTTTTTGTTTGTTTAATTCATTTAACAAGGTTAGAATGACTTTCTCCTTTTCCAGACAATGTTGACAACTTTTTGAAAGTTTTAAAAGAACATAAATAAAATATTGCAACGTTCTTACCCGACAACAACAACAAAAAAAAGAGACCTCTCGGATTAAATGGGGGGAAATCCCAGCGATTGTGGTTCTAGTCCATTTCGCACAAGGAAGTAATCACAAAGGAGAAATCCGACCGGCTTGTCAGTCGGAAAAAGAGAGAGAGAGTCGGGGGGGGGGGGGGGTAGAGAGAGAGAGAGTCGGGGGGGGGGGGAGAGAGAGGGAGAGAGAGAGAGAGAGAGAGAGTCCGGGGGGATGTTGTTACCGAAAAAAGAAGGGATTCTTTAAAAAGAATTCATTTTTGTCAGTGGTTATAATTGTTATTGTTGTTGGCCCCCTGCTTCTTTGTGGGGTTGGGGAAGGTAGATATAAAAGGGAGACCCGGGTTGGGTGGATGGTGTAGAAAGCAGAAAGACATGATGTTATCCGCGTCGGGGTGGAGTATGGAACAGAAACGGGGGGGGGGGGGGGGGGGAGAAAGAGAGAGAGAGAGAGAGAGAGAGGGGGGGGAAGAGGTATTACTGAGAAAATGGAGATAGACGAAGGTATATCGTCAATAACATGAAAAATCTACCCCTAGAAGTCGGAACAGATTTGTAATCGAAGACAGTAGATCTTGCACGCACAAAGGGCTCAATATCCTTCAAGATAGAGCTACTTCATTACGATACTAAATAATCAAAATTGGTTCAGGCTCATTATCACTTTACTGCAGTTTGAGCGTGTTTCCAAATATATACAGACGGGTGGGATAGGAATACACTTCTGACGATCGGATTCACCGTGAAACTGAAGTAAAATGTTCATAATGAAAACCATATCAAATCTCACAAATTCACAAAAAACAAAAACAACAACAAAAAAAAACAGTTTTATTTTATTTATTTGTGAGAATTTATTCCCTACATTTTAATAAAATATTTTTTCTAGTCCTAAACTACCGAGCTATTCTAAACTTTGTTATACAAAATTTGTATTTAAAACTTTTAAAATTTAATATCTATATATAGAGGGCGAGAGTGAGAGAGGGGGGAGGGTGTATAAAGGTGTAGATTTCTTTGATTGTGTTTAAACAATGCCCAGCCATATTGTGCATGTTTGAGGGGTGCCCGTTGAAAAGGAGGGGGAGGGGCGATTTCTGACGGGGGGGGGGGGGTAGACATAAATAATAATAATAATAATATAAAAAAAACGTGGGTGGGGGATACAGAAGGAACGGATAAGAAGACTCGGGCGACTTAAATTTACAAAGAATCTTATTGGATGATAAAAAGGTGACTGACGATGACAACAACAAAAAGATGATGATGAAGTTCTTCCCGAATCATCATCATCATTTTATCACCAGCATCCAGACAAAAACAAACACGTCTAGTCTTAATCGAGACAGCATCGTTAACGTTAATAAAACTAAGGAAAAAATAAACCACTAACTATAGTAAAGGTACTAACTAATACTACCTCCACACCCCAATATAATAATTAGCTTTTACATTTTTTGAATGCAAATTTTAATTAAATAAAAATAATTATTTAGTTAAAGTTTTTTTTATTTATCGTAATCAATAAGAGTTCTCACGCCATTCTTTTTTCTTTTTTCTTCTTTTTCTTTTGTTTTATTTTTTCTTGCTGTTCTGCTCTTTTTTTCTTCTCTTTTTCTTCTTTTTCTTTTCTTCTTCTTCCTTTTTCTTCTCTTACTTCTTTCTTCTTCTCCTTTTTCTTCTTTTTTTGCTTCACCATAATAATAATAATAATTCATAATTAATAATAATAATAATAATAATAATAATAATAATCATCATCATCATCATCATCATCATCATCATCATCTCACTAAGAGTTCTCATACCAGTCATTATCAGTGATTGCTCACTAACAATAACAATCGACGTTCCCTGGAGAGTGCTAAGAAATCTTCCCAAATTTCCAGCACAAATATTTTTGCGTTATCGCAACAGCCGTTTATTCTTGATAATGACTGTTGGTCTTGTCTGAAATTTGAGTGGCAATATAACTTCTCCAAGGTTTTAGCACTCTCTGCACCTCTTCCAGTGGAGGTCTGGATAGTGCTCTCCCTCCTCGGGTTTTCCATCCTCCTTGACCCTTCACGAGCATTTCGTGTGGTACAAGCCAAGGCTGTTGCCATTACTTCTTTTTAGCTGAACGGTGGGGAATGTCAGATTATAGGATTTCTTGTAGTTTCAGTTCCTTTGGATTCGTGTGATGTTCTTTCTATATATTGGTTCTATTTCTGTTTCAACTTATCTGTGGTTGGTCGACGTTACTTGGTTATGTGGGTTGGTTTCCACACTCGAGGATTTTCCTTGGTATTTCAGTTGTTTATCATCAGTGCTGTGTAGTGTATGGTGTCACCCCCCCCTTTGATTCCAATTTCTTTTAGTCTTTTTCTAGGTTTCTCGAAGCTCTTTCTGGTGCTCTTACAATCATTGGTATTACAGTGATTTTTTTCATGTTCCGTATTTCTTTCAGCTCTTTAGCAAGTTCCATGTATTTGGTTAATTCTTCTGCTTCTTGACTTTCACTCTATGAGTTGCTGGGACGGCGAAATCTACGATTTGGCATTTTTTTCTCTTCTTGTTGACTATTATCACGTCCGGTTTTCTTGCTTGGATGAGTTTGTTAGTACTGCCACGTCACAGAGGATTTTTTGATTTTCATTTTTCATTACTGTCTTTGTTTTTTTTCTATCATTTGTCTGAATATTCAAAGTGCAGACGTTTGCATAATTCCTGTGGATTACCCTCCCGTGGATTACCATGTCTGTTTTTCTATTCCTTTTGTGCTAGTTTGCTGCATTCACGTATCATGTGATTTATCATGTGACAATAACACATGATGTGTATTGGAGTAGGAATGGCAACAAATCTCCTCATATTCTAGCAATATTATTATCTATTTTATAAAGGGCAGTTGTGTGTGTCCAGCGTGAAGTCAGAAACTACACAAGACACACCCACAAAGCTGATATATTCTTTTTCAGCATTGCTTCCGGGAGAATATGATGAATTTTTTTTTGTAATATTCATTCCTTTGAGGGTCACCAAGAACAAAATTAGTCAATGTTTAGGGTCGACATATAGAATGTTTTTTTCATTTGACCTTTGCTGTGAAACTCAAACTTTCTTGGCATTTGGGCTAGAATTAAAGTGTAGTATCTGTTCTGTTCTCGGTTGGAGGAGAGAAAATCCTTCTTGAATGAGGAGAGAAAGAGAGAGAGAGAGAAGTTTTAAAATATGTCACATACACTTTTTAATGTGATGAAATTAATTTTTAATTCATTGGTTTAATTCAGAAATTCTTTTTTTTCTAAATTCAGTTTTGTGGTTCACCAAATTTAAAATTATACATTTAGTGGTCCATAAAGTTCAAAAGTTTGGTGACCGCTGACCTTAAAGAACCTGAAATCGTGTAGAATAGGCATGTCAAAATCAGGATCCCTCAAGGGCCATGTGGGGTCATTCGTGTGTTTATGAGGACGGCACACGACTAATTGAAGTCGTTTAATAAAAATTAACGCAGAATATTTTTTGTTACTTAAACTTAGAAATGTACAATATTCATGAAAATGATTTCGCTACATTCGCGAATGCAAAGTAACGGAAGAAGATTAACAAAATTTAAAGCGACTACGACAAATTAATTTTGAAATCTATAAAATGTGATATATTGATTTGAGTGTAAAGAAATGTTCTAAACGATGCACGTTTATCTCGGTTAAATTATAAAAAAACTGCAATTGAACGTTAAATGATGAAATACAGTATCTTGTATGCCAGCTGCATGTGTGTTTGCAAAGAACCACATGTGGCCTATGGACCACATGTGGCCTATGGACCACATGTGGCCTATGGATCACATGTGGCCTATGGATCACATGTGCCCCAGATCACACATGGCACACGGACCACATGTGGCACATGGACCACATGTTTGCATGCCTGCTTTACCCTATTATATAAATAATGACTTGAATAATTTCTGTGAATCGGTTTTATTAAATTCATATAATGTTTGGGGTGAAAGGTTTATTTTTATGTGATGTTAATTTAGACAAATATTTTGCAATATGAATAAGGTTATATTAATAATTAAACAATATGAATAAGGTTATATTAATAATTAAACAATATGAATATGGTTATATTAATAATTAAACAAGATGAATAAGGTTATGTTAATAATTAAACAATATGAATAAGGTTATGTTAATAATTAAACAAGATGAATAAGGTTATGTTAATAATTAAACAATATGAATATGGTTATATTAATAATTAAACAAGATGAATAAGGTTATGTTAATAATTAAACAATATGAATAAGGTTATGTTAATAATTAAACAAGATGAATAAGGTTATGTTAATAATTAAACAGCAAATAACACAACATCCGGTTATGAGGCCCCAATTTAGAAGCTTTGGGGAGTCTAGAGTGAGCCCTTAGTTGTCATTACTCTCAGCTTCATTCTGAGCCAAAGTTGTGGTACCTAACAGGGTCCCATCTATGGGTTAAAAAGAATCTGTCCTTTTCGTATGACATTATATCGTTTTTAGGTATAAGAAAACATTTTTTAGGTATAAGAAAACATTCTGAATAAAGAAAAGCTGCCGTTTTTCAGTGAACTACGCACGTTTATCCAGCTTAAATGTTAAAAACCGCAAGTTTGGTTGTTGATGACAAAATACAGTATCTTTTATGCGAGCGGAAAGTGAGTTTGCAAAGGACTATATGAAGCTCGTGAACGGCATGTTTGCATTTGTCTGGCGTAGAATGAGGTTGTTAACTTTACCACAACATGTCGTACTTTAACATTTCGTTTTTCTCAGACTGTCAACGTTTTCCTTTTTTGGTACGTTAAGTTGTAAGTTTAATAAAAAGGTAGACTTCCTTCTTCTTCACTGCACGCTTCTTCCAACGTTGTTCTTCTTACTTCTTTTTCTCTTTTATCATCAAGTGTTTAGACCTCAATCAAAGCTGTAGTGAGTGTGCCCACTGACGAATTCACAACGTTACATACCCAAACGCATGCATGTCGAGTGCATATAAGCTGAAGTAGACACCGCGTGCATCTCTTTAGGATCCATCAGGGCAGACAATGGCAAAACAGTGTGCGGTTCTTCAGCCTCTGTAAATCATCAATATTCGTCACGGATCACATGGAAATTTCATGGGTTTTTCACATGGAAATTTCATAGTTTTAAAAATTACCAATGATTAAAAGATTAACGTCTTAATCTTAGTTGTAAAACAAATGTCAGAGGGAGATAAATAGAGATACAAAAGAAGGCAGACTCATATGAAGGATAGATATATACAGAGATGGGTGGGAGACAAAGAGATTACTTCTATCACGCTGAAAGGCAGAGAACACTGATCATAAAAAATCGACCCCAGATGTGGAAAAATGTCCAATAAAAGGTTCAGCTTGAAATTCTCGGAAAGTTACAGACTACGATAAAGGGCATCTGAAGAAGGCAGGAGAGTACAACGGTGGAAATGTTGTGTATATAAAATAACAATGAGGATAAGAGTAATGATAAAAAGAATACAATAAGAACAAAGTCCTATCTCCCTAAAGATGGCAATAGAATGGATGAGCAGAAATGTTATCAGCTACAATCCCCCCTCACTGTGGTAGGGTGACGGTTGGGGTTAGGGGTTGGGGGTTGGGTTTGGGGTTACGGCTAGGGTTAGGGTGATGGCTATGGCGTCTGGAACTCCGGTTCCTGACTAACAGGACTCTGGTGAAAATCCAGGAGAAGTCAGCATCAGGATCTGTCATCCTCTGGTCATCCTCTGCCCTCTCATGTGGCAAGCAAAGACGTGTCAGGCATGACACCGCAAATCAATGGAGTGGCAACATTGCTTCTGTTAATGTGCAACTGCCATTCTTTTGTGTGTTCTGAACTAAACCTTCCCCGACTTCGTATGCAACTGCTGAGCCTTGCTGCATTTAGTGTCAGGGGTAAAGGCCTGTAATTTCGCAAGTCTAACGAATAGCTGTGTCCAATGAGGAAGACGGGAGGATGGCGGTGGTTAAGGAGTTAACGACGCAAACTGACAACCGGAACGTGCCAAGTTCGAATCCAGTTCGTTCCACAGTAACATTTTTACCTAGGATGAGGGCAACCTTCATGTGGTTCTGCCTGTAAGTAACCGATGTCTTTCTAGAAAAAAATTTAACTAGAAAGATATCGTGGAAACCAATGCCAACAAAAGAATCATCTGATTCATACGAAATGAATGAACAAAGACTTAATATAGATTCAACGCTCTTGAGCCGTGATCTTCGTGAAGTCTTTGACTTTCTGCTCAACAACAACAACAACAAACCCCTAAAGTCCAACTTTTCCTCCCCGTGGTAGAGGCGGTGGCAATGTGGTAGTGTCAGAGCTATCCGGCTAACAAGGCTCTAATGAAAATCCAAGAGGGGCCGACATCAGAATCTGTCGTCCTCTGGTTGTCTCTGCTTTTGCATGTGGCAAGCAAAGATGTGTCAGACACGGAACCACAAATCAACGTTGCGTCTGTGCCATTCCTTTGTGTGTTCTGGGCGAAACCTTCACCGACTTCACATGCAACTACTGAACCTTGCTGCTCTCGATGTCGGGGGTAAAGACCTGCAAGCTTCGAAGAAGACTTCATGCAGACCAGGGAATCCTGAGGCACGAACTTTCGTTGAGTCTTTACAGAAGTCTCACTAGCTCCTCCTACTCAACAACAATCAGCAGCAGCAGCAACATTTAGTGTTAAATTTCCATAAATATCAAACTAAATCCCCCTGCTAAAAATTTAACATGTAATTTTTTTTCAAAATTGTTCTATTTTTCATTTGAAAATTTGATGTTTAATCAATAGCGTTAAGCTAACTTAATAATATTAAAAAGAATCGATACTAAAATGGGGGGGGGGGGGCTGCTTCATAAACCTCCGGTCATTGCTTTCTCCATCAGTTGAAGAGAAACGACTACAGAAAAAACAAAAAAAAAAAACACAGACAAATAACAAGATAAAAATAACGGTAATGGCAGAAAACTATGCACTAATTACATACACACCAGTCCCCTTTTTTAGCAAGATGGCTGCAGCATGAATATATTAGCCATCATGAAGTGAGTTATAAATTAGAGAATGACAAAATTGCAAGTAGGTCAAAGGTCAGTACATTTGGGTAAGAATAAATAAAATAATCCCAGTTAAGTAGATGTCTATGTTAATGCTATAGGCGCAACTCAGTTGAGTTGTTTAGAGTGACTCGAGACATTTATAGCTTTGAATGGGGACGTTATTAAGGGTTGTAGAAGATGTCTACATTGCAGGGCATTTGAGAACAAGTAGGACTTCCACGATTTTAAGGAGGGCAGGAGTAGCCTTTCAGTTTTTTCCTGATATGGAAAATTAAAAAAAGATTATATTTGTCTTAGATTTTGGCCTAAATCGATAACAATGTTATTGAGCTTTGGTGTTTACTTGAAACGGCAACGCTATTAAGCTTTGTGTTTACTGTGAATGTCTTATAAGGAGGAACCAGAGATTGGAGCTCAGTACCTTCCATGGCAATAACGCTAGAGTAGAGCTGGAGAATAGTAACGTCTCTTCTGTGAAGAAAGGAGTAGAAGAAATCATCCTCTACTGGAAAATTAAAAATCTCCACATATCACCCACTCAAAACAACAGCCGACCCAGAAAACAGTTATTATTCCCCCTTTGTCAGAAACATCGCTCATATAATGTGAAGACTAAAGGACAAAATATGAAGGAAGCTAGAGTTATGAGTTGTCTGCTCTATTTTGTTTTTTAGTCCTCACATTCCATGAGTAATGTTTCTGACAAAAGGGAAAGAATTGCCGCTTTTAGGGTTGGTTGTTGTTTTGAGTGGGTGGTATGTGGAGATTTTTAATCCTCTCATATTATTCGTCATCATTCAACTGACCATCTATCCATCTCATTAACTCTTTCGGCTCTTGAAACAACCCAGAAAACAGCGAGCAGCTCATACCTTGATAGATTTGGGAGGGCCCTACTAACCACCACACTTACCATTTTATTTGGTTACTTTACTTTTTCTTTATTTTTGGATGTTTTTAAGATTTCCACTCCCCATCGCTGATGAAATTGTATATATATTTATTTTTGTAGATCAAAAACGTTGGGTATTTTTCTTTTTTCTGTACTAACAAGTCGCCACTTATCAAGGCTCACAGGCCATTCGAAGATAAGAGTTATTAAGTACGACAGCTCAACAAGAATTTGTTTACATTTTACTTGAAAACGGTAATGTTACAGTCAGCCGGGAAGCAGCCCCGTGGTACTGTGTTCAACAGACGGACAGTTCTAGGAAAGAAACTTTGCTCATGAAAGTTCTGCTTAGTTCTAGGCACACAGAAGGAGAAAGGGAATTTATTGACAGTGGTTGTAGCTAGACGAGTTTTTGTTGCGAATGGTTTACAATGGGGGGGGGGCATAGATTGAAGTTAAGTCGAGCACCTGCCATGAAAATAACAATAAGTAGGTTAGCCCATAGAGTGAATGTGGTATTTTTGTAATTGAAACTAGTTTAGAGAATAGACCACAGGGACAACTTCCGATCGCCACCACACCCCACCCCTTTTCGGCCCTGTGCCACATCTTGTTTTTTTATGAAAACATAATTTTGTAAAATTTAAAGATAAATAAAATCTCATTAACCCTATCTCCAAGTGTTTTTCTTTTAGCCTTGATAAGTGGTGATTCATTAGTTAAAAAAAAAAGAAAAAAAGACGGTTTCTTGTGAAATCAGTTGATGCGGTTCCCAGGCAGATTGAGAAGATGGTCGCAAATGCTAGTGGCCATATTTAGTTCTAAATAAAACCCCATGCTATACACTTCCTGATCAGATCTATTTCTTGTAAGAAGTATATTTCAGTAATAAATTATGAGCACTTAATAATAGGGAGTTACTTTTCAATCACTCTCTCCATATATATATATATATATATATATATATATATGTATATATATATGATAAAGAATGGAAATAGTGTTCAGACGTAATTGAAAATGAAAAAAAGAACACCAAAAAATATTATTTATGTATTCATCAACGTTTCGTCTTTATTATAAGACTTCCTCAAGATGATTGTCTGAAGAAAAAGCAAACACAAGTATCAAATGTTTGATAATCCAGACGCTGTAGATGGAAGGGCATTCGATACGAGTTTGTTTTGGTTTTTCGGACTTTTATTATTTGTCTCATCCCAATGTATGTATATTTTTAAATTGAGAGAGGAAAGATCCGATATTGGCTAACAGTAAATTGTACAAAAAGTGATGTGTCAAACATTTGGTACTTGTGTTTGTTTTTTTCTTCAGACAATCATCTTGAGGAAGTCTCATAATAAAGACGAAACGTTGATGAATACATAAATAATATTTTTTGCTTTTCCTTTTTCAATTTCTCTTTCTCTCTCTCTCTATATATATATATATCCTCAACTTCATAATAAAGATCAAGGTGCATTTCTTTGTATATTTTTAATTTAATAAATATAATATAGCCATTCCCTCAGACAAAAATTAGCAAGTAAGAAACATGCCTTTTTCTGATCTACGGACGAAACCATTTGCAGTAGTCAGAGGAAACGAGAAAGCAGATAGCAAGTCACACCACCTTGCTGTCTGAAATGAATTCAAAAGAAAAAACCTCTACTCTAAATAAAAAGTCAATGGTGAGTGTTTTTTTTTCTTTAGGTCATCAGAAATGATAATTATTTAGATATGACAAATTCAATTACTGACATAATTCTATGATTTTATATGAATATTAATATGAACACTGATGGAGCATAATTTATCCTCTCCATCACTTTTAATAAAAAGTGTACACAGAGTAATCCGACATGATGGGAAATGAAAAAGGAAAAACCAAAAGATGTTTTTTTTATGTATTCATCAACATCTTTTTGTTTTTCCTTTTTCATTTCCCATATATACATATATATATATATATATATATAAATAAATAACATGGCTGGCTGACTGGCTGCCTGAGGTGATGATTTTTAGAGACGCTGGAAGGGCATTCGATGTGAGTTTGTTTTGGTTTTTCGGACTTTTATTATTTGTGTCACATCACAATGTATGTGTATTTTCAAATTGAGAACTTTTTTGTTTTTCTGATGAGTTCAGAAAGGAAAGATGCGATAGTGACATACAAATGTTGGTTGAACGAAACGGAACCGTAAATTGTACCAAAGGTGATTTTTTGAAAAAAAATAAAATCTTGGCTTTTGGAATGTAACTTTTGGAATGTAACAAAATCTTGTTTATTAACACAGGCTCTGTTGTTACATGTTGACAATCATCGAGCTTTCAATTGGAAGAATAGAAGGTATATGCCAAAACATATATTTTGGCACTTCCGAAACAGTTTTTTATGGTAAACAACTGATGATCCCTTAAATAATGTTAAGACTAGCGTAAATTCTTGGAAGCAAACTAATATAGTGACTGTAAAAAGTTAATTGACTTACAAGAAAAGTGATTTTCCCACGAAAGACTTGGGACTAAAAATGTTTTGTTTTTTTCCATATAGTTTTAACAGTTGAAAAACTTCCAAGACAATATATATATATATATATATATATATATATATATATATATATATATATATATATATATATCGAAGGTTTGATCCTTGTCTAAGTTAGCCATGCTGATGACGGCTGTGAGCCAGAAACACGTGTCAATGGATTACTTTTTTTTTTATAAAATTTATTAAAAAATATATATCAACGGAAAATACGTCCCATAAAGTTATGGGCGACTAATAATGCAATCTTCTGCATTAATCTGTATCACTTAGGAAGTGAACATTCTGAATACAAAGTAAGCAAAAATAAGAAACATTACCATCACCTATAAAAAACAATTACATAAAATACATTAAATATTTAAGGGATAAAAACCGTACGCATTTTCAGGCAAGGCGTCATAGTCCAGAGGTAAAATGTCAGACTATAGACATCAATATCGATCCTTGTCTAAGTTAGCCATGCTGATGACGGCTGTGAGCCAGAAACATGTGTCCATGGATTACAGTGTGTGGGGGTGCTTAAAAACAACAGAGATTGCTGAAAAATAAAATGCTAAGTGTGGTGGTTAGTAGGGCCCCTCCTAAATCTATCTAGGTATGAGCTGCTCACTGTAGTTGGGGTTGTTTCAAGAGTCGAAAACAAGCAAGACAGTTTCTAAGTGGAAAAAAAAAATCAACATCTTTGCAGATCGGACGATCTCATTTTTTGTAAACGTGTGTGTGAAAGGTGATAACGTACGTACGAACATGAAATGGCTTAGTGTATTATTATATAGGCAAACATAACAATTTCTAAAGTTACAGTAAACAAGAAAATATTGTCGAAGTCTTCATTTTAGAACGCGTGTATGCTGATGCTATTTGTGATATAAGATATGTGAAATATATTCATTAAATATAAGATATGTGAAATATATTCATTAAATATAAGATATGTGAAATATATTCATTAAATATAAGATATGTGAAATATATTCATTAAATATAAGATATGTGAAATATATTCATTAAATATAAGATATGTGAAATATATTCATTAAATATAAGATATGTGAAATATATTCATTAAATATAAGATATGGGAAATATATTCATTAAATATAAGATATGGGAAATATATTCATTAAATATAAGATATGGAAAATATATTCATTAAATATAAGATATGGGAAATATATTCATTAAATATAAGATATGGGAAATATATTCATTAAATATAAGATATGGGAAATATATTCATTAAATATAAGATATGTGAAATATATTCATTAAATATAAGATATGTGAAATATATTCATTAAATATAAGATATGGGAAATATATTCATTAAATACAAGATATGGGAAATATATTCATTAAATATAAGATATGGGAAATATATTCATTAAATATAAGATATGTGAAATATATTCATTAAATATAAGATATGGGAAATATATTCATTAAATATAAGATATGGGAAATATATTCATTAAATATAAGATATGGGAAATATATTCATTAAAATAAATAATAAATTAATAAATTACAAAAATTGTAAACATGGCCACAGAGGATAGAAAGACCGAGGAGGGATAACACCATCCCAACCTGGACTGGAAGAGTACGGAAACTACTAGAATCTTAAGGCTTATTCTCACTAAAATTCCAGTGACAACCACTAACTCTCATTGGCGAGAAATCACTGATAAACAGCTGGTGTGAGAACACCAAGCGAGCTGCAATAGTGATGTAAAGAAACGGAGAGTAGTGGAAATCTAGGGAGACTTGCTGTCACTCAATCCATTGTGTACAGTTCTCAGGTGTACCACAACTCACCGAAAGTGCATATACATGTATGACAAATAGCCCACTCGAAAAATATAATTCGACAAAGAATGAGCTTCTATTATATCTCTACCAACCTATCTAAGATTATTATTCAAGAAAACAACATACAGTTAGACACTGGGTGATTCCCTGTTTAAAATAATACTCTTTGGCTACTCTCCTTTTTCCTTCTATTTTTCAGATCTTTTTTACTGATATAATGTCGCTATATATATATATATATATACAGGACCCCCCCCCCCCCCCAAAAAAAATGTATATATATATATATATATATATATATATGTAAGGAAAGGAAGTCAACATCTTAGAAGCACGGATTATAATGTATTAAAGTGAAATATTTTGAAAATCAAACAATCGTGCAATTTTAAATGAAAGATTTTTCATTTAAAATTGCACGATTGTTTGATTTTCAAAATATTTCACTTTAATATATATATATATATATATTGCGAAACAATTGTAAAACCATCGTCAATTCTGCCATTGCAAAATATAAATGCTATGAGGAAAGACTGAATTTTGGTCATTGGAATTTAAATAATATATATATATATATATTGTATATTTAGGCAGCATATTTTCATTTAGGCAAACATTATTAAATAACACAGAGTGTTTTTGCTTGATAAGACTTTTTTTTATTTTTTCAATTTTCCGAATGGTCGATTTAGTGTTTCTTTAAGCCCTCTACATAAAAACTAAACATCCCACAATCAATAAAGTGAATTACGAAACTAGTCACAACATTTTAAAGTGGCTAGCATAGTAATTAACGTTACCAAATTCTTAGCCATTAAGCAATTATACGTTTGAATCTTGAACACGCTTAGAACGTAATCAAATTCTTAGCGGTTAAGCAATCAAACTTTTGAATCTTGCATGCTCTGAGAACGTAATCACACTATCATGTAATATCTTAATATTATAGACGCTCTTTATTTAAGTTGTAAATTACTAGCCGTTATAATAAAAAAAACAAAAAAACTCAACAATAAAGACATTTTTTAAGAAACAAAAATTAACACCGCCTGGAGATGCTTTGACAAATCGAAAGTACTCGCAAAAGAGGAAAGAAAATGGAACAAGAAACCGACGGAACTTACATACACTAATTTAACCAAAACACTAAATGGACCATTCGGAAAATTGAAAAAAAAAAAAGAAGTCTTATCAAGCAAAAACATTCCGTGTTATTTAATGTTTGCCTAAATATATATATATACAGGACCGGCGACACAGTTATAAAAGTGGGGGGGGGGTCTCCTAAAAAGTGGGGGGCCCCGGTTAAACACATGCATCATTATTGATGACCGTAAAGTGGGGGTGCCAAGTCAAAAAGTGGGGGGGGGGGGGGGGTCCTGAGCCCCCCCCCCCCCCGGTGCCGCCGTCCATGATATATATATATATATATATATTCCATGATAAATGCCAGTATACTGAAATCATATGCCCTTAATAGGGTTAAGATGAAAATTCATATACACTAAATGTACAAAAGCAAGGAAATTCCCAAATTTTTACACTTTTATTGTCATTAATTAAGGGTATGACTACATATCAACCAAACCATTTCATTATCACATCACTACAGTATAAATCTCTATGCATGAGTGGATGAAGTGTGTGAGGTGCGCTGAAAAAAAATTCCTATTAGTAAAATACATAGCCCTGTTGTGCTCGCATACCCTTAATGACAATTAAAGTGTAACAATTTAGGAATTTCCTTGCTTTTGTACATTTAGTGTATATGAATTTTCATCTTAACCCTATTAAGGGCATCTGATTTCAGTATACTGGCATTTTTCATGGAATGTCACTACTTTTAAGGTTTTTTGGAATTTTCTGGAAAACTAAGGTATATGGTAAACTGAAATTAAAATGCCATCAACTAGACCCTAGAACCTCTATCTCTGCCAAAAATCAGCTGAATCCATTAAATAGTTGATGAGATACAGGGTGGCACATACGTATGTACATACGTACGTACGTACAGATAACATGATTTCATGATTGAACTTTCTGGATCTCTGGGTTGCCTTTACTAATGATGCTGAAATTCTACACACTTATGGAACCTATCAAATAAAAATTTTGTGCAAAGTTTTAACTAATTTGGTTTATTGGTTTCTGAGTTATGATTGATTAAAGCATAGGCCATTTTTGTAGTCTATTAAGGGATAGAGCGCTCTCGCGCCTCCCTTGAATATATATATATATGTATACACACACACTTTATAGTTGCATTCCAAAGACCATAGGAAAAATCAATCCAAAACCATAATTTTCATTTATTCTTACAATTTCTTTATTTTTACCTGTATTTCTTATTTGTCTCACAAACCAAAAAATTGCTTAATATTTTTTTCAGATTTAATACTTTTTCTATATCTTACGCGCGTTTCACAGCAAAGTCAAGAAAAATATATAGTCTTTAGTTAACATTGCTGATCATCAGAGTAATAGTTCATTTAATGGTAATAGGAAAACATTATTCCAAAGACAGAAGAAAGGAAGATGGGGAAAAGTTTTAAAGTTTTGACAGAAAATGGAGGTATGCCGAAATCCATGAAATAAACTCACATGAAAAATGGTGACAAAAATACAGGACCCCCCCCCCCCCAAAAAAAAACCCCCTGCTTCCCCAAATTTTCAACTACTCCTCAAACGGTCACTTATAACTTTTTTTTTTTTTAGTATTTCTCCTAGATCTGGAAGATTATTGTCAAGACAGTTTTCAAAAACTAGATCTGTTAACCAGTTAAATTTTTTTGCTCACAGAGTAATATGTTTTTGGAATAAGTTGCCAGATCGGATTACGAACAGCAATAACATGGATCAGTTTAAGATGAGGTTGGATAAATTCAGAGAAAGTGGTAGGAGGGAGAAATTGAGGGGCACTTTTGGGAGTTGTCAAATGAAATATTTGACAGAATTTGATCTGGATATCAATACTGTACTAAGAGTTAATTTTTTTTATTAAAAATTTTTTTTTTTAACAGTTGAGGCATAACAAACAAACAAATAATAATAATAATAACAAACAACAAACAAATAATAATAATAATAACTCAATCCCAACTGAGCCAGCCTGAACCAACTTCAAGAACAAATCAAAAACCTAATGGGGGGGGGGGGATTTCCCACGTATTTAAATATATATTTTTTATAAGAACTCACAAATATATATATGTAAATTGAATCTATACTGATGAGTGTTTAAAGGATGAAACAAGCTTGTCTATATATAAATAATATTTAATTACTTAATTATTATTGTAATCGAACCGGTGATATCTTTGGAGGAAGCCAGCATAGTTCGTCCGCCGAAGGCTAATAACACACCAGGTATTACCGTCTGTTATTTTATATTAGTAAAAAAGATTAGAAAAATAGAAGGAAAAAGGAAAGTAGCCAAAGAACATTATTCTCTGACCGGAATATACAAGCGGTCGGGGGCCGCTTGTGAATTTGATATTCCCTGTATATCATGAGAAGATGACATACAGCGCCTAGCATTCCCAAATGGTTACTCATCTGGCACTGGCCAGGCTCCATATCGCTTGACTTCGGTGATCTAACGAGAACTGCTTTGTCAACGCAATTAAGCCGTATTTTATTATTGTAAGCCATTTTAATAAAGTGAGGGCACTTTGATTGGGACAAAATAATTATATCGTTGTGTTAGTAACACTATAGTTCCCTCCCCTTGGTTAAACACTTTAGATGTAATTACCGATACGAGTTTGTATTTAAACCCTATTTACACGTCTCAATTGCACAGCTGACCTGCTAGCTAAGGGGTTAACGATGCTGAGTTACACGACCCAGGGTTTTAAGTTCGAACCCGTTGGTAGGTAGGCGAGTTTTTTAATCTATACTGATAAGTCTTCAAAAGACGAAACACGCTTGTCGATAAATAAATAAATAATATTTAATTATTATTTAATTATTATTTAATTATTATATATATAAATTGAGATATTTTCCAACAAAGACGAGGTTTCGTATCAAGCAAAGATGATCTTTATTTAAAAACTAACAGCTGTTTCTTCATAGCTAATACAATCCATCGAACTTAACACTTGAGTTGGACTATATAACCAAAATATATACATTATACACACACACACACACACATTATTTGTATGTATTAAATATGGATATGTGTGTACATATTTGTTTACCTTCTTCCCCTGACATATTTAAATTTATTGTGCTCAAATTGCTCTACATATTCCCTTGACACTCCCCTAAATTACAGATCTTCTCGTTTTTTGCCACTTTTTCGAGTTCACTCTTGATAAAGCCCTTGTAACAGTTGGGCAAAACGTTGAGGTGTATTCTTGAGTTTTAGGTCTTCTCTTTTCCATTTTATTTCATGTACATGTATGCATATGTATGGAGAGGAGAGGGATTAGGGTTAGGTGTAATTCTGTCAAATTTTGGGAAGCATGAGGGTTTAAAGGATGCGCTGCAGGCAGTTTGTTCCATCCTTCAGCTATTCTGAACACAAAAAAATGTTTACGGAAGTCATGGGAGATGTGCTGTTTTCTAACTTTTTCCAAACACTCTGAATCATAATCATTAGTTTTAGCAAAGCGTTTTAAAGGATGCAGTGTCTCGGCAGCCAACGACTGATGCAGGCAGTTTATTCCATGCTTCAGCAATTCTGAGCATGAAGATTTTCTTCCATAAGTCATGGGAGCTGTGCTGTTTTCTGACTTTGTAGGCATGTCCATTGTCCACGCGTGTTAGACATGTGGAGATCAAAAAAGTTGCTCAGGGTTGTTGTTGGTTAGATGGTTAATAATTTTGTGGGTGTTTACCAAGTTAGTTGCAAGATATTGAAGCTTCAATGAATTGAAGCCCAGAGAAACGGAGTGTTCAGGGTATGACATGTGTCTGATAGGTTGATTGCACATTAATGAATGGTTTCCAGGCGGTCAATGATTATTTGTGAGTTAGTGAATGAGTTTTATTCTTTTATTCATTTTGTTTGTTTATGTGTTTTGCAATTATTATTATTATTATGAACAAAAATATGACGACTGAACATATACTACCCCCCCTTCAAGGAGGGGGTAATGCTTGGGAAGCTGTTCACATGACAACAGAACAGATACTACACTACCTCCCCCCAAAACAAGGAGGAGGTAATGCCTAGGAGGATGGTATCATGAAAACAGAAAAGATATTACACTACCCCCACCCCCAAAAAGGAGAAAGCAATCCTTGGGATGATAGTATCATGACCACAGAACATATACTACACTACTCCTCCCCACCACACACACAAAAGGAAGAGGTAATGCCCGAGAGGATGGCCTCATGACAACAGAACAGCTACTACACCTCTCCCTACCAAAATAAAGAAGGAGATAATACCTGGGAGCATGGTATCACGACAAAAAGGTAGATACAATACTATCCACCCCCTGAATTGAGTACTGAAACATAATACATTAGTCTGAAATAGTATAGTAAATTGAAGTGAGCATTAAAAGATCGTAATAGTATAGTTTCGGCTTCAGACAGACACACACCGAATCTCCATTAGTGATAGATATTCTTTTTCTGTAATTATTATAGGATTTTAAATACAATAAAGATACTGTATTAAAAAAAATTCAGCTGTATTCAAAATTACCCCATGCAATTGCTCCCTCACAAGGGTGACAATTTTCACTTTCCAAAAGTTGTATGCTACACTCTTCTGATTATGACTCTGCAAGATCTTTCAAGCTGCACTGGTTGGACAGAAGGGAAAGACAAGACAGCGTTGCAACGTCTGATCCTCCTCTCCACATTCACATAGGGTTGGGTCAGTTTTGTAGCCCCATCTAATCATATCAACTTTTGATCGCCCCATTCTGTTCTCAGGTGGTTGAGTGTTTCCACTGGAGCCAGAGTGCTACTGAACCGGGAATGAGTTCCTCAGAAGGGAGGATTCTCATGTCAGTAGGAGGGGGGCGCCATTCTCTAGCCGTCTGGTCCACAGCTTTAGTCTGGTCTCTTCCTGAGATATTGTAAGGGGTTCGACATGGCTGAGGAAACTTCTTGACTTCAGTCGTTGGACCGTTGGTTCACGTCCATGAAGGAGATGGCGTTCATCACTGAGAGCCTTTGTGATCTCTACTCGGCTGACAACTTCTCGTTTCACATCTGAAGGGGAAATGCCAGTGAGGCGATGCAGGTTGTTAAAGTTGGTGAGCTCAGGCAACCAGAAATCAAGCAGCAAGTATGGTTCAATGCTGAGTCTAGGTTTTTGGCATGAGTTGATCTCTCTAAAACAGGGCAAGCATATGTGGTATGACCAAATGCTTCAAAGACATGCAAAGAAGAAGATGATTATGACCTTTGTCAAGTCACATGATGAACCTCTCTGCTCAAGTATACGGATCATTTTTTAAAAAATAAAACGATTTTGGATGATTTTTAGAGAGTATTACGTATCAATCTAATTGATTTTATGTCCCTATTTTATTTGAAGAGTATTAACTATCAATCTAATTGATTTTATGTCCCTATTTTATTTAGAGAGTATTACGTATCAATCTAATTGATTTTATGTCCCTATTTTATTTGACGAGTATTACGTATCAATCTAATTGATTTTATGTCCCTATTTTATTTGAAGAGTATTACCGATCAATCTAATTGATTTTAAGTCCTTATTTTATTTGGAGAGTATTACGTATCAATCTAATTGATTTTATGTCCCTATTTTATTTGAAGAGTATTAACTATCAATCTAATTGATTTTATGTCCCTATTTTATTTGGAGAGTATTACCTATCAATCTAATTGTTTTTATGTCCCTATTTTATTTGGAGAGTATTAACTATCAATCTAATTGATTTTATGTCCCTATTTTATTTGGAGAGTATTACGTATCAATCTAATTGATTTTATGTCCCTATTTTATTTGGAGAGTATTACGTATCAATCTAATTGATTTTATGTCCCTATTTTATTTGGAGAGTATTACCTATCAATCTAATTGTTTTTATGTCCCTATTTTATTTGGAGAGTATTAACTATCAATCTAATTGATTTTATGTCCCTATTTTATTTGGAGAGTATTACGTATCAATCTAATTGATTTTATGTCCCTATTTTATTTGAAGAGTATTAACTATCAATCTAATTGTTTTTATGTTCCTATTTTATTTGGAGAGTATTACGTATCAATCTAATTGATTTTATGTCCCTATTTTATTTGAAGAGTATTAACTATCAATCTAATTGTTTTTATGTCTCTATTTTATTTAAAGATTATTAACTATCAATCTAATTGTTTTTATGTCCCTATTTTATTTGGAGAGTATTAACTATCAATCTAATTGATTTTATGTCCCTATTTTATTTGAAGAGTATTACCTATCAATCTAATTGTTTTTATGTCCCTATTTAATTTGAAGAGTATTATGTATCAATCTAATTGATTTTATGTCCCTATTTTATTTGAAGAGTATTACCTATCAATCTAATTGTTTTTATGTCCCTATTTTATTTGGAGAGTATTACGTATCAATCTAATTGATTTTATGTCCCTATTTTATTTAAAGAGTATTACCTATCAATCTAATTGTTTTTATGTCCCTATTTTATTTGAAGAGTATTAATTATCAATCTAATTGTTTTTATGTCCCTATTTTATTTGAAGAGTATTACGTATCAATCTAATTGTTTTTATGTCCCTATTTTATTTGAAGAGTATTAACTATCAATCTAATTGATTTTATGTCCCTATTTTATTTGAAGAGTATTACCTATCAATCTAATTGATTTTATGTCCCTATTTTATTTGAAGAGTATTAACTATCAATCTAATTGATTTTATGTCCCTATTTTATTTGAAGAGTATTAACTATAAATCTAATTGATTTTATGTCCCTATTTTATTTGAAGAGTATTACCTATCAATCTAATTGATTTTATGTCCCTATTTTATTTGGAGAGTATTACCTATCAATCTAATTGTTTTTATGTCCCTATTTTATTTGGAGAGTATTACCTATCAATCTAATTGTTTTTATGTTCCTATTTTATTTGGAGAGTATTACGTATCAATCTAATTGTTTTTATGTCCCTATTTTATTTGGAGAGTATTTACTATGAATCTAATTGATTGTAAGTCCTTATTTTATTTGGAGAGTATTAACTATCAATCTAATTGTTTTTATGTTCCTATTTTATTTGAAGAATATTACTTATCAATCTAATTGATTTTATGTCTCTATTTTATTTGGAGAGTATTAACTATCAATCTAATTGTTTTTATGTCCCTATTTTATTTGGAGAGTATTACGTATCAATCTAATTGTTTTTATGTCCCTATTTTATTTGGAGAGTATTAACTATCAATCTAATTGATTTTATGTCCCTATTTTATTTGAAGAGTATTAACTATCAATCTAATTGATTTTATGTCCTTATTTTATTTGGAGAGTATTACGTATCAATTAAATTGTTTTTATGTCCCTATTTTATTTGATTAGTATTAACTATCAATCTAATTGTTTGTATGTCCCTATTTTATTTGAAGAGTATTAACTATCAATCTAATTGATTTTAAGTCTTTGTTTTATTTTGAGAGTATTACCTATCAATCTAATTGATTTTATGTCCCTATTTTATTTGAAGAGTATTACCTATCAATCTAATTGATTTTATGTCCCTATTTTACTTGGAGAGTATTACCTATCAATCTAATTGTTTTTATGTCCCTATTTTATTTTGAGAGTATTACCTATCAATCTAATTGATTTTATGTCCCTATTTTACTTGGAGAGTATTACCTATCAATCTAATTGTTTTTATGTCCCTATTTTATTTGGAGAGTATTACCTATCAATCTAATTGTTTTTATGTCCCTATTTTATTTGAAGAGTATTAACTATCAATCTATATGATTTTAAGTCCTTATTTTATTTAGAGAGTATTACCTATCAATCTAATTGATTTTATGTCCCTATTTTATTTGGAGAGTATTACCTATCAATCTAATTGTTTTTATGTCCCTATTTTATTTGGAGAGTATTACCTATCAATCTAATTGTTTTTATGTCCCTATTTTATTTGAAGAGTATTAACTATCAATCTAATTGTATTTATGTCCCTATTTTATTTGAAGAGTATTAACTATCAATCTAATTGATTTTATGTCCCTATTTTATTTGAAGAGTATTAACTATCACTCTAATTGTTTTTATGTCCCTATTTTATTTGAAGAGTATTAACTATCAATCTAATTGATTTTATGTCCCTATTTTATTTGAAGAGTGTTACGTATCAATCTAATTGATTTTATGTCCCTATTTTATTTGAAGAGTATTAACTATCAATCTAATTGTTTTTATGTCCCTATTTTATTTGGAGAGTATTAACTATCAATCTAAATTGATTTTAAATCCTTATTTTATTTGGAGAGTATTACGTATCAATCTAATTGTTTTTATGTCCCTATTTTATTTGGAGAGTATTAACTATCAATCTAATTGATTTTAAGTCCTTATTTTATTTGGAGAGTATTAACTATCAATCTAATTGATTTTATGTTCCTATTTTATTTGAAGAATATTACCTATCAATCTAATTGATTTTATGCCCCTATTTTATTTGGAGAGTATTACGTATCAATCTAATTTTTTTTATGTCCCTATTTTATTTGATTAGTATTACTTATTAATCTAATTGTTTTTATGTCCCTATTTTATGTGAAGAGTATTAACTATCAATCTAATTGTTTTTATGTCCCTATTTTATTTTGAGAGTATTACCAATCAATCTAATTGATTTTATGTCCCTATTTTATTTGGAGAGTATTACCTATCAATCTAATTGTTTTTATGTCCCTATTTTATTTGGAGAGTATTACCTATCGATCTAATTGTATTTATGTCCCTATTTTATTTGAAGAGTATTAACTATCAATCTAATTGATTTTAAGTCCTTATTTTATTTATAGAGTATTACCTATCAATCTAATTGATTTTATGTCCCTATTTTATTTGGAGAGTATTACCTATCAATCTAATTGTTTTTATGTCCCTATTTTATTTGGAGAGTATTACCTATCAATCTAATTGTTTTTATGTCCCTATTTTATTTGAAGAGTATTAACTATCAATCTAATTGATTTTAAGTCCTTATTTTATTTGGAGAGTATTACCTATCAATCTAATGGTTTTTATGTCCCTATTTTATTTAGAGAGTATTACCTATCAATCTAATTGATTTTATGTCCCTATTTTATTTGGAGAGTATTACCTATCAATCTAATTGTTTTTATGTCCCTATTTTATTTGGAGAGTATTAACTATCAATCTAATTGATTTTAAGTCCTTATTTTATTTGGAGAGTATTAACTATCAATCTAATTGATTTTATGTTCCTATTTTATTTGAAAGAATATTACCTATCAATCTAATTGTTTTTATGTCCCTATTTTATTTGAAGAGTATTAACTATCAATCTAATTGATTTTATGTCCCTATTTTATTTGAAGAGTATTACGTATCAATCTAATTGATTTTATGTCCCTATTTTATTTGAAGAGTATTAACTATCAATCTAATTGTTTTTATGTCCCTATTTTATTTGGAGAGTATTAACTATCAATCTAATTGATTTTATGTCCCTATTTTATTTGAAGAGTATTACCTATCAATCTAATTGTTTTTATGTCCCTATTTTATTTGAAGAGTATTATGTATCAATCTAATTGTTTTTATGTCCCTATTTTATTTGAAGAGTATTACGTATCAATCTAATTGATTTTATGTCCCTATTTTATTTGAAGAGTATTACCTATCAATCTAATTGTTTTTATGTCCCTATTTTATTTGGAGAGTATTACGTATCAATCTAATTGATTTTATGTCCCTATTTTATTTGAAGAGTATTACCTATCAATCTAATTGTTTTTATGTCCCTATTTTATTTGGAGAGTATTACGTATCAATCTAATTGATTTTATGTCCCTATTTTATTTAAAGAGTATTACCTATCAATCTAATTGTTTTTATGTCCCTATTTTATTTGAAGAGTATTAATTATCAATCTAATTGTTTTTATGTCCCTATTTTATTTGAAGAGTATTACGTATCAATCTAATTGTTTTTATGTCCCTATTTTATTTGAAGAGTATTAACTATCAATCTAATTGATTTTATGTCCCTATTTTATTTGAAGAGTATTAACTATAAATCTAATTGATTTTATGTCCCTATTTTATTTGATTAGTATTAACTATCAATCTAATTGTTTTTATGTTCCTATTTTATTCGAAGAGTATTACCTATCAATCTAATTGATTTTAAGTCCTTATTTTATTTGGAGAGTATTACGTATCAATCTGATTGCTTTTATGTCCCTATTTTATTTGGAGAGTATTACCTATCAATCTAATTGATTTTATGTCTCTATTTTATTTGGAGAGTATTACGTATCAATCTAATTGATTTTATGTCCTTATTTTATTTAGAGAGTATTACGTATCAATCTAATTGATTTTATGTCCCTATTTTATTTGGAGAGTATTACGTATCAATCTAATTGTTTTTATGTTCCTATTTTATTTGGAGAGTATTACGTATCAATCTAATTGTTTTTATGTCCCTATTTTATTTGGAGAGTATTAACTATGAATCTAATTGATTGTAAGTCCTTATTTTATTTGGAGAGTATTAACTATCAATCTAATTGTTTTTATGTTCCTATTTTATTTGAAGAATATTACTTATCAATCTAATTGATTTTATGTCTCTATTTTATTTGGAGAGTATTAACTATCAATCTAATTGTTTTTATGTCCCTATTTTATTTGGAGAGTATTACGTATCAATCTAATTGTTTTTATGTCCCTATTTTATTTGGAGAGTATTAACTATCAATCTAATTGATTTTATGTCCCTATTTTATTTGAAGAGTATTAACTATCAATCTAATTGATTTTATGTCCTTATTTTATTTAGAGAGTATTACGTATCAATTAAATTGTTTTTATGTCCCTATTTTATTTGATTAGTATTAACTATCAATCTAATTGTTTGTATGTCCCTATTTTATTTGAAGAGTATTAACTATCAATCTAATTGATTTTAAGTCTTTGTTTTATTTTGAGAGTATTACCTATCAATCTAATTGATTTTATGTCCCTATTTTATTTGAAGAGTATTACCTATCAATCTAATTGATTTTATGTCCCTATTTTACTTGGAGAGTATTACCTATCAATCTAATTGTTTTTATGTCCCTATTTTATTTTGAGAGTATTACCTATCAATCTAATTGATTTTATGTCCCTATTTTACTTGGAGAGTATTACCTATCAATCTAATTGTTTTTATGTCTCTATTTTATTTGGAGAGTATTACCTATCAATCTAATTGTTTTTATGTCCCTATTTTATTTGAAGAGTATTAACTATCAATCTAATTGATTTTAAGTCCTTATTTTATTTGGAGAGTATTACCTATCAATCTAATTGATTTTATGTCCCTATTTTATTTGGAGAGTATTACCTATCAATCTAATTGTTTTTATGTCCCTATTTTATTTGGAGAGTATTACCTATCAATCTAATTGTTTTTATGTCCCTATTTTATTTGAAGAGTATTAACTATCAATCTAATTGTATTTATGTCCCTATTTTATTTGAAGAGTATTAACTATCAATCTAATTGATTTTATGTCCCTATTTTATTTGAAGAGTATTAACTATCACTCTAATTGTTTTTATGTCCCTATTTTATTTGAAGAGTATTAACTATCAATCTAATTGATTTTATGTCCCTATTTTATTTGAAGAGTGTTACGTATCAATCTAATTGATTTTATGTCCATATTTTATTTGAAGAGTATTAACTATCAATCTAATTGTTTTTATGTCCCTATTTTATTTGGAGAGTATTAACTATCAATCTAATTGATTTTAAGTCCTTATTTTATTTGGAGAGTATTACCTATCAATCTAATTGATTTTATGTCCCTATTTTATTTGGAGAGTATTACGTATCAATCTAATTGTTTTTATGTCCCTATTTTATTTGGAGAGTATTAACTATCAATCTAATTGATTTTAAGTCCTTATTTTATTTGGAGAGTATTAACTATCAATCTAATTGATTTTATGTTCCTATTTTATTTGAAGAATATTACCTATCAATCTAATTGATTTTATGCACCTATTTTATTTGGAGAGTATTACGTATCAATCTAATTTTTTTTATGTCCCTATTTTATTTGATTAGTATTACTTATTAATCTAATTGTTTTTATGTCCCTATTTTATTTGAAGAGTATTAACTATCAATCTAATTGTTTTTATGTCCCTATTTTATTTTGAGAGTATTACCTATCAATCTAATTGATTTTATGTCCCTATTTTATTTGGAGAGTATTACCTATCAATCTAATTGTTTTTATGTCCCTATTTTATTTGGAGAGTATTACCTATCAATCTAATTGTATTTATGTCCCTATTTTATTTGAAGAGTATTAACTATCAATCTAATTGATTTTAAGTCCTTATTTTATTTATAGAGTATTACCTATCAATCTAATTGATTTTATGTCCCTATTTTATTTGGAGAGTATTACCTATCAATCTAATTGATTTTATGTCCCTATTTTATTTGATTAGTATTAACTATCAATCTAATTGTTTTTATGTTCCTATTTTATTCGAAGAGTATTACCTATCAATCTAATTGATTTTAAGTCCTTATTTTATTTGGAGAGTATTACGTATCAATCTGATTGCTTTTATGTCCCTATTTTATTTGGAGAGTATTACCTATCAATCTAATTGATTTTATGTCTCTATTTTATTTGGAGAGTATTACGTATCAATCTAATTGATTTTATGTCCTTATTTTATTTAGAGAGTATTACGTATCAATCTAATTGATTTTATGTCCCTATTTTATTTGGAGAGTATTACGTATCAATCTAATTGTTTTTATGTTCCTATTTTATTTGGAGAGTATTACGTATCAATCTAATTGTTTTTATGTCCCTATTTTATTTGGAGAGTATTAACTATGAATCTAATTGATTGTAAGTCCTTATTTTATTTGGAGAGTATTAACTATCAATCTAATTGTTTTTATGTTCCTATTTTATTTGAAGAATATTACTTATCAATCTAATTGATTTTATGTCTCTATTTTATTTGGAGAGTATTAACTATCAATCTAATTGTTTTTATGTCCCTATTTTATTTGGAGAGTATTACGTATCAATCTAATTGTTTTTATGTCCCTATTTTATTTGGAGAGTATTAACTATCAATCTAATTGATTTTATGTCCCTATTTTATTTGAAGAGTATTAACTATCAATCTAATTGATTTTATGTCCTTATTTTATTTGGAGAGTATTACGTATCAATTAAATTGTTTTTATGTCCCTATTTTATTTGATTAGTATTAACTATCAATCTAATTGTTTGTATGTCCCTATTTTATTTGAAGAGTATTAACTATCAATCTAATTGATTTTAAGTCTTTGTTTTATTTTGAGAGTATTACCTATCAATCTAATTGATTTTATGTCCCTATTTTATTTGAAGAGTATTACCTATCAATCTAATTGATTTTATGTCCCTATTTTACTTGGAGAGTATTACCTATCAATCTAATTGTTTTTATGTCCCTATTTAATTTCAGAGTATTACCTATCAATCTAATTGATTTTATGTCCCTATTTTACTTGGAGAGTATTACCTATCAATCTAATTGTTTTTATGTCCCTATTTTATTTGAAGAGTATTAACTATCAATCTAATTGATTTTAAGTCCTTATTTTATTTGGAGAGTATTACCTATCAATCTAATTGATTTTATGTCCCTATTTTATTTAGAGAGTATTACCTATCAATCTAATTGTTTTTATGTCCCTATTTTATTTGGAGAGTATTACCTATCTATCTAATTGTTTTTATGTCCCTATTTTATTTGAAGAGTATTAACTATCAATCTAATTGTATTTATGTCCCTATTTTATTTGAAGAGTATTAACTATCAATCTAATTGATTTTATGTCCCTATTTTATTTGAAGAGTATTAACTATCACTCTAATTGTTTTTATGTCCCTATTTTATTTGAAGAGTATTAACTATCAATCTAATTGATTTTAAGTCCTTATTTTATTTGGGGAGTATTAACTATCAATCTAATTGATTTTATGTTCCTATTTTATTTGAAGAATATTACCTATCAATCTAATTGATTTTATGCCCCTATTTTATTTGGAGAGTATTAACTATCAATCTAATTGATTTTATGTCCCTATTTTATTTGATTAGTATTACCTATTAATCTAATTGTTTTTATGTCCCTATTTTATTTGGAGAGTATTACCTATCAATCTAATTGTTTTTATGTCCCTATTTTATTTGGAGAGTATTACCTATCAATCTAATTGTTTTTATGTCCCTATTTTATTTGGAGAGTATTAACTATCAATCTAATTGATTTTAAGTCCTTATTTTATTTGGAGAGTATTAACTATCAATCTAATTGTTTTTATGTTCCTATTTTATTTGAAGAATATTACTTATCAATCTAATTGATTTTATGTCTCTATTTTATTTGGAGAGTATTAACTATCAATCTAATTGTTTTTATGTCCCTATTTTATTTGGAGAGTATTACGTATCAATCTAATTGTTTTTATGTCCCTATTTTGTTTGGAGAGTATTAACTATCAATCTAATTGATTTTATGTCCCTATTTTATTTGAAGAGTATTAACTATCAATCTAATTGATTTTATGTCCTTATTTTATTTGGAGAGTATTACCTATCAATCTAATTGATTTTATGTCCCTATTTTATTTGGAGAGTATTACCTATCAATCTAATTGTTTTTATGTCCCTATTTTATTTGGAGAGTATTAACTATCAATCTAATTGTATTTATGTCCCTATTTTATTTGGAGAGTATTAACTATCAATCTAATTGATTTTATGTCCCTATTTTATTTGAAGAGTATTAACTATCAATCTGATTGTTTTTATGTCCCTATTTTATTTGGAGAGTATTAACTATCAATCTAATTGATTTTATGTCCCTATTTTATTTGAAGAGTATTAACTATCAATCTGATTGTTTTTATGTCCCTATTTTATTTGGAGAGTATTAACTATCAATCTAATTGATTTTATGTCCATATTTTATTTGGAGAGTATTACCTATCAATCTTATTGTTTTTATGTCCCTATTTTATTTGGAGAGTATTACGTATCAATCTAATTGTTTTTATGTCCCTATTTTATTTGGAGAGTATTAACTATCAATCTAATTGATTTTATGTCCCTATTTTATTTGGAGAGTATTAACTATCAATGTAATTGATTTTATGTCCCTATTTTATTTGGAGAGTATTACCTATCAATCTAATTGTTTTTATGTCCCTATTTTATTTGGAGAGTATTAACTATCAATGTAATTGACTTTATGTCCCTATTTTATTTGGAGAGTATTAACTATCAATCTAATTGATTTTATGTCCCTATTTTATTTGGAGAGTATTAACTATCAGTCTAATTGATTTTATGTCCCTATTTTATTTGAAGAGTATTAACTATCAATCTTATTGTTTTTATGTCCCTATTTTATTTGGAGAGTATTACCTATCAATCTAATTGTTTTTATGTCCCTATTTTATTTGGAGAGTATTACCTATCAATCTAATTGATTTTATGTCCCTATTTTATTTGGAGAGTATTAACTATCAATCTAATTGATTTTATGTCCCTATTTTATTTGAAGAGTATTAACTATCAATCTGATTGTTTTTATGTCCCTATTTTATTTGGAGAGTATTAACTATCAATCTAATTGATTTTATGTCCCTATTTTATTTGAAGAGTATTAACTATCAATCTGATTGTTTTTATATCCCTATTTTATTTGGAGAGTATTAACTATCAATCTAATTGATTTTATGTCCATATTTTATTTGGAGAGTATTAACTATCAATCTAATTTATTTTATGTCCCTATTTTATTTGGAGAGTATTAACTATCAATGTAATTGATTTTATGTCCCTATTTTATTTGGAGAGTATTAACTATCAATCTAATTGATTTTATGTCCCTATTTTATTTGAAGAGTATTAACTATCAATCTTATTGTTTTTATGTCCCTATTTTATTTGGAGAGTATTACCTATCAATCTAATTGTTTTTATGTCCCTATTTTATTTGGAGAGTATTAACTATCAATGTAATTGATTTTATGTCCCTATTTTATTTGAAGAGTATTAACTATCAATCTAATTGATTTTATGTCCCTATTTTATTTGAAGAGTATTAATATTAACCTTAATTAAATGCTTAAGAATCATTAAACGATCAAGAATTATAAATCAATTGGCATGTTAGCCATGATATGTCGGTCATCCGCAAACGTAGATTTTATAATAAAAAAATTCTTTCTGCATTTCTTTTGCTTTCCTTCTTTTCCTGTCACCCCCCCCCCTTTTCTGTGCCATGATCTCCTTTTATCTTGAGAGAAAAAAAATCTAAACAGGAAATAATAAACACAGCCTGGGAATTGTCACAAGAAAGATTGTCTGAATAGAGAAGAGACACAAGTGAGAAAAAAAACAAGAAGAAGCAGGTCTCATCTGTGCATGAGGAATAATTGTATATTTTGAGCAATGAGACTACAAAAAAGGAAGCAAAGTCTCAGGGTAAGGGATGTTGTCAAAACAATTAGGGCTAATTAATCCACATAAAAACTACACACACACATATATATATATATATACATATATATATATATATATATATATATATATATATATATATATATATGACGGTTTCTGCTAGGCGAACCAGGGTTTAATGGGTTTTGTCTGTTCTAAATCCTTAGCACCTCTTTTTCTTCATTTTCTGAGGTGCTGAGGATTTGGAACCGGCAAGGACGAATTCTAACCCAGAAACACAGTTTGTATAACAGACACTAATGCATAGTTTTTAAAGAAAATAATTTATATTAGCTCTAACAGAGCTTACAATCAAGCACTTTATTTGTTTCTTTTCAACAAATTTTGATACGCTATATATATATATATATATATTTGTGATGAGATAACCTGATTTCCCCATTCACAAAATAGATGGACTCGGACTATAAGTACGACTACAGTGAGCAGTCGAGACATTCTAGTTAAGACACGTGCAGTCTTAACATTCTGTCTTACGTATTCTCTTGTCAGTCTGCCCTATTACATATTCTGAATTCTGTTAACATATCTTGTATGTACAAGATATGTACATCCGGAAATAAACCTCGTATTTTTAAGATCTTCCACTCGGGTTATTTATAATTATATCTTCAACAAGATATATATATATATATATATATATATATATATATATATGAGAGAGAGAGAGAGAGAGAGAGAGAGAGAGAGAGGGGGGGTCATAGAAAGCTATCACAATGCAAGAAGTGGAAATATGCCGGTGAAGGATGATAAAACTAAGTGATATTTTTAAATTGAAAATAAATTGCGGATACTTCGAGTGTACGTTTGGTCCATTCTACTTTATGGATGCAAGACTTGGACTATATGTCCTGAATTAGAAAGTAAACTTTTTTTTCCGTGGAGACCTGGTTTATCTGCCGGATGCTGAATATCAGCTGGAAGCATCATGTAACCAATGAGGAAGTGTGGAGGCGATCTGGATACAAACCTGGGCAATTAATACAGACTTTAATAGAGAAGACTAATGACTTTTATCGGCCATATATATATATATATATATATATATATATATATATATATAGACACAAAGGACTCAAACATTTAGTTCTTACTGATAGAGTGCCTGGCTGTAAGCTAGTGGGCAGACAAGATATAAGTTTATGGACAATATATGTAGGTTGACAACCGGAATGCAATGGGATTATTTCGTTCAATGGATAATAGGACAATGTGGAGGACCATAGTTGTCGACGCCTTATGAAGGCAGGACCGTCCATGATGATAATGATATGGTCACATAAACAGCATTTCTTGGAGCCGCCACTGATCTAGAAAATAACCCAATATTGAATGATCTACATAATACGCTAAGATATTTTGTACTTGTACGTAAAAATGTAAAGATAGACAGTTTAAACAGTTTCTTGAAAAATTCGAATAAAATTAGTATATAGATGATAATATATATATATATATATATATATATATATATATATATATATATATATTATTTTAAAAAAAATTTACATTAAGAATGTTTTGGAGTTAAAATCAATGTAGTATTGCGTAGTCATAAGTGGAAAAAGATGTTTTAAAACTTTTTTCGTCTTGAGCGATACAAAAAAACAAACATGGCTTCATGAGCGATACAAAAAAACAAAAATGGCTTCATGAGCAATATAACAACACTTCCGGTCCCGTAAAACTCCAGTTTGGAGTTTTGTAATAAAAAATTATGTATAGGCGGTGAAAATGTTTTTGTTGTTGTTGGTTTTTTAAAAATCATATTAAATGAGGAATCATTTCGAGTAAAAATCAACTTATTATTACCCATATAATCGGAAGAAAAACAGACATCTGCAGAATATGGACAAGCCGAAATTTATTTGTTTTCATTTTAGAAGAGCTCCAATAGTGGAAGGGGTCGACAACTCTTTTTTTTAAGAGAAAACTTTTTAAACTGTAAATAAATAAAAAATGTGTCACACCAAACACGATGACTGTTGTAATTTAAATGTTTAAGCTCGTTTTGAAATGAAAAAATATACTGTTGATGTTCACAAATTTTATTTTTTTCAATAAATATTCTATTAATTAATTGAATTTGCATTACTTCATATTAAAAAAATTCAGATTTTCTATTTTCTATTTTCGTACTTAAAAGAGTTTTCAGCCCCTTCCACTATTGGAGCTCTTCTAAAATGAAAACAAATAAATTTCGGCCCGTCCCTATTCTGTAGAAGTGCCGAAAAACATGTTTGAAATGTGTAAATATGTTCCAAAATATCATAGAAAATGTCAGAAAATGGACGCAACGAAAAATGGAATGGAAGTACGAAACGAAACCAGAATTTTCATTATCTCAGAATTTTAATAATTCTAAGAATAGTATCTATGAAGAAAAAAAGATAAAAAGACATTTTAATTTTTGTATTTTTATTGAGTTGTGAAATCAAGAAACTTCTTAAATAAATCAAGAAACTTCTTAAAATGGGTAATAAAAAGATGTTTACTCGAAATGGTTCCTCATTTAATATTATTTTTTTAAAACATAAAAACCATTTTCATCGCCTATACATAATTTTTTATTGCAAAACTCCAAACTAAACCCATACCATCCATTTTCTTAAAATCTCGATTTTTCTGGCATATTTACACATTTCAAACGTGTTTTTCTGCAGATTACATGCGTAATACTAAATAGATTTTCATTATTTCTAAAGAAATATAATTATTAAGAGTAAATTATACAGATTGATGTAGAAAGCACCGTGAAATTTCCATGACCCCGCTAGTTGTTGTTTGGATAAATCTTTACTATCTAACCCGGCGCAGTTTACCCCCTAAATAAGTTCAAATTCTACTTTTTTTTGCGTTATTACATTTAAACAGCCTAAAAAATATCCGCAAATAAGGAATTAATTTTTTTTTAGATTTTAGAGTGGGGGATCACGTTCCTTTATAAATTAAACGTAAAATGAGCACCCATTTCCTGGCCGAGACATGTAACCGACTTAAGTTTCCATTTAAAAAAATTTTTTTTTTACTTATCCAATAAAAAAACGTAGAAATTTAGCCAATTTAGACATGTGATCGACTTGAGTTTCGAATTTGGCGGGGGGGGGGGGGGATATAAAAATGTTTATTTTTCCCTAACCACCATAATTCCCTAACACTAATTCTCTAACCCTAATTCTCCAAAACTCGGACACCCCACCAACACTAATTCCCTTACCCTAACACTAAAACTCGGACCTCCCCCCTAACCATAATTCTCTAAGTCGTACCTCTCACAAAAATTATTAGAGTTAACAAAGCCCCCCCCCCCCTCCTCCCATGTTAAGAATGGTTTCTAAATAATAACATTATCATTTTAGCACAGTCCGTAAACTGCAGAAGTATCAAATGTTTTAAGTTTTTTTAATCTATGCATTTTTTATCGTCACTTTTACTTCGCCAAACACATGTTCCATCATGGTCGAGTTTTTATTTTTATTTTGTCTGTAATTCGTTAATTTCAGATGAAACCCCCATTTATATTTAAACCAGAAAAAAAAAACTAAATTGGCTAAATTTATAGGTGTTTTTATTGGATAAGCCCCCCCCCCCCCCCATTGGAAAGCACAAATCGATTACATATCTCGTTTAACGCTAACTGGTCAGGAAATGGGTGCTCATTTTACGTTAAATTTATAAAGGAAAGTGATCCTCCACTCTAAATATCTTAAATATTAAAACAGAAAAATTTAATATTTAAATAAAATGTAATCGCAAAAAAAAAGTAGAATTTGAATTTTTTTATGGTAAGATAGTAAAAAAAAAATACCGTTTTTAAAATTTTGTTATTGTTGTCGATCAGGTGTTCTTTAAGGAGAGGAGGGGGTATGTTATTGCTGTATTTGTCGTCAAAGAAAAAAGGGAGGTCAAAAGTAACGGACGGGTAAATGACATTGATAAATATTATTATTATTATTATTTTTTTTTTTTTTTTATATAAAACGCACCCCAGGTTTGAGCTAAGAATTGGCAATATAAAAGGTCAATTTGAACATTTCAAACTTAAAATGCATAGAATAACAGTTCCCTATTTACTTGCCTCCTCACAAGGGCAGGGTGGGACACTAGGTCGGTTTTTAATGTGGGCAAAAATCAAGCTCCTCAAAAAAGGGCACTCTGGATTGGGACAAAAATCAAAATTGTTTTAGTTTATAGAAGGATTTCTCCTTCACTTACAGAGGAGAGAAAAGACGAAGTTTTATTTACTCCTCCCCAGGAGTTAGGCACAAGGCCAGTTTTATCTTACTCCCACAAGTAAGATGTGACCCAAGATCGGGTCGAGAAAGTGGGGTTTGAAAAGCCAGCGCTCGAGAGGTGAGCACTCTGGCCATTTAAAAATTGCCTGGGCAGCCCCGTCGGCATTCCCCGGTAGGGGCGCCTCAGACAGTAAGCAATAAACTTACTCCTCCCCAAAGAGGGGAGGCAAAGCCTGGGAGGGTGGACCTCCTAGAACTGCACAGGACAGGCGTGCAGTATCCATCGGAACAGATACTACACTTTGATCTTAGCCAAAAGGCCAAGAAGCCCAATACGAAGTATTATTTACTCCTCTCCAGGAGTTAGGCACAAGGCCAGTTTTATCCTACTCCCACAAGTAAGATGTGACCCAAGGTCGGGTCGGAAAGTGGGGGTTGAAAAGCCAGCGCCCGAGAGGTGCGCACTCTGACCATTAAAAATTGCCTGGGCAGCCCCGTCGGCATTCCCCGGTAGAGGCGCCTCAAGCAGTAAGCAATAAACTTACTCCTCCCCAAAGAGGGGAGGCGAAGCCTGGGAGGGTGGACCTCCTAGAACTGCACAGGACAGACCCATAGACCGGCGTAAATCAAACCCTGAAGGCCAAGACAATACCAGTCTATGGGGTGTAGTATCCATCGGAACAGAGACTACACTTTGATCTTAACCAATGCATAGAATAACAGTTACAAAGTGCACAACTAAAAAAAGATATACTTGAATTAAACATCTAAATTCAAATAAATCTACGTATATTAAATGTATTAAGTCTATTTTGGTTTTCTAGCTTACAGGTGTCTGGATATGTTATTGACGTTCAGCATTCGCTTAAAACAACATCTCTATATTAATAAAATTATGAGACAACTTCTCGCATGTCCGTGTATTTTTCTCGCCTCTACGTGACTTACACATTGTTATTTTTTTTTTTACTATTAATCCAATATTTATTGACAAAAAAATGCAATAGCGTACAGTACGAAAAATGACTTTAAAATTTTTTTTTAATTATGAAATTAACTACCAGAATGCATTTCTGTTTCTTCGTAAACAAATCAGCTATTTTACATCTTTTGTTAATAGTTGAAAATATTTTTTCCGTGACATTTTGAAATCTGAAAGGAATTTGGAAGCATTTAAACTGTCGAATAGAAAGTAATTTATGTCTTTAAGCAAATCCTCGTGCATTAAAAGATTGACATTTTTGGAAGATATTTACATCCAATAATTTTATAAATAGAAATTAAAACAACATTAGTAACGTAAACAAAATGGCTGCTTTGCTCAGAATCGGTATTTACGCGAACTTTAAAAGCATATAACTTATATATATATATATATATATATATATATATATATATAATAACGCAAATATGTCACAAATAAGTAAGCAAAGCAAAATCAATTGTTTTTGATTGAATTCCCAGTGATATTTCCCTTAAAATAATTTATGTCGGTAATAGTAATGATTACCCAAATTAATACCTCAAATAATGATAAATGTCAACTTTGTCATTGTTTTATTAAAGTTAAGTTTAAAAGCCGCCGAATAAAAATGAAAAGAAATCCTGAGGCAAAATGAAAAACATTACAAATAATTTACTTGCCTCTCCACGAGAGCAGAGATAGACACAAAGTCGGTTTTTAAAGTGGGGAGAATCTAGCTCTCCAAAAAGGGGCACTCTTGATTGAAACAAAAATTTAAATTGCCTCAGTCTAGAAGGACTTCTTCACCGACCGAGGACAGAATCGACTAAGTGCAGCAGCAGAACACTAACAGATACTACACTTTGCTCCTAGCCAAGAAAGGTTATTATTATTACAAGTAATTATTTAATTGAAACGATGAATAATTATGAAAACTAATGAAACCTGGTTTAATATTAAACAGAAAGTTTTTTTAGTTTTTTTTTTATTTCTTACCTGGCTTTTGTTATTGACATGTGCGCGCAAGTGGTTTTCGTAAATCCAACACATTTAACACAGCGTTATGAAAAGAATGTGGGGTGTGTTGAGTTATTTCGTATACGAGTTGTTTTGTATTCTTTTTTTTTTTGTCCAGAACCCCACCCCATTCTCTCTACGCTCCGGTTACCCCGGCAAGTTACAGCCGCCGCGGATACCCCCACATACTATATAGGTTTTCTTTCTGTCTTTTTTAGTTGTTGTTGTTGTTGTCAAAACTACTTTTTTAGCATGCTCTACCATGCACAACAGTTTACATAACAGTAAAATAGAAGAAAGAATTATAGATTAGCCACACTGATGAGTCTTGATAAGACGAAAACGTGTCCGTGGATGATATATATATATAAGTTAGGTATGTTTATATTTGTATGCATAGGATTCGCTCCCAAACTAAGTACCCGATCATTATTTTGGAACACAGCTGGTAAGCATAAGGGTTCAAATGTGGGCTATATTTAGTTTAATTTAGTTTTATGACAAGAGAATAAAAAAGAGGTGGACGCCTTGTTAGAATTCAAATACCTCAGTTTTTTTTTTAATATTTTAAAATAAGTTATTAGACATCAACTAATAAATATTCCCCAACTTTCAGTTCCTTTGAAGTATTTTAATGGGGGGATAATAATATGGGCCCAACTTTCGATTTGAAAATTAAAGTCTACAAGATTTGCATTGAATTTAACCCATAGTTATGAGACAACAATTAAGATTCCCCGAATTTCAATTTCTTCTTAAGACCCCTTAAACCTTTCATTTTAGACATTTTCTCGAATCAAAATCGTGTAATGAACTTTTATTAAAATTAGAATAAGGATTCTAAGCATAAGGTTTAGTATCATAATGTCTTGATTTTAATATTCGTAAGGAATATGAAAGTGGTGCAAAACTGTTCTGAATTGAATTTTGCTCGTCCTGGGACGGATATTCTTCTAAAATATATATATATATATATATATATATATATATATATATATATGAAGTTAATCCAACAAAAGATATAAGAGGCAACTAATATGTTTTAATTAGTGAAACATCCGGATAAAGACTAAAGCTCAATATGTATTTTTGTATATATTTTTATATATTTTCAAAGTGTAATTTTATCACCTGCAGTAACGTCACTGCGGTAATGGTCCTCTGAGGAGAAGAATTATCTTTGAAAACTCATGAGTTAAGGACGTTGAGATACTTTGCCTGAATTTTGAATTCTAATAAAATTTGATTCGCACCTTATTTTATTATTTCATTTTATATTATGCTATATATATATATATATATATATATATATATACAACTCAAGGCCGCCTTCTGTCTTGAAAGACAATGGATATTCCCTTTAAGAGTGTCTGCGAGAGAAGTCTATGGGGAAGCAAGGGTTGTGCAGTCTTCAACAGCACCTCACTTGAACAGGCATTGCTTTAGTCAAGGAGAAGTCTAGGATGACCGGAAACAATGCTGGGATAAGCAGAGAAAAACTGACGTTATTCTGGTGTTTTTCTTCTTCTTGACTAGTTGCACAAGCAAGGCTTGAGAGTCTATTCTACCCTACTATTTAACCCATAGCTGGAAGTAGGATATATGGATTCATTCATACCCTTTCCCAGTGATGCAGTAGCCCTGACAGAACTCAAACTTGGCCTGCTGAGCCCATAGGCAGAACCCATAGTAACCACTTCATCATGCCACTTATATATATAAAACTTATAAAGGATCAAGTCATTACATTTTGTGTTCCTAGAGTTCCAACAACAAGTCCAACTTGGCGTACAATCGTTTCCAAAACATTTTGGAAATACTTTATTTTATTTATACTTTTAAAAATAATTTTTAAAGATTATCCAAAAGTCTCTTCATCAGCGCCTTTCTCTCTCTCTCTCTCTATATATATATATATATACCGACATTTTAAATAAATATTTATTATTATTACCTACAGACAGCGATGTTTCATGATTATGCAATCTTCAGTGTAGGAGATGTTAATTCTTGCCGGTCGGAGGGCACGGATCCGGTTTTTAAGTCACCACTGACGTGTAGTCCAGTATTCTACTCCTCGGCCAACACCAATTAGCACGGAAATTAATAGAAATTAAACTTAAATTATATGCCAAATCAGTGAACGCACATAGTAAGCAGTCGAACAGTGTTCAACAACAACAACAACAAAGGGTGGGACATTGCATATATATATATATATATATATATATATATATAGTTTATCTATCTATCTTTCCTACTTACCTATCTCATACTTTCACTACTTAAAGCCAGCCTGAAGATATTATGCAAATCACAGACTTCAATAATTCGAATTTGCTTCTAAAATTATTAAATTGTGAACGATCAATTTTAAATGCTAAAACAAAGCTTGGGTCAAATGTTTAGGTAATTTGAACATGTTTTATTAAAGTTATTGGATTTATTATAAAAAAATGCCGTAGGAAATCATTATGCAAAATCAGAAAATCACTTTTTACTACAATAACTTTAAAAAATTTACTTCCAAACTAAACTATCTCTGACCAGGTCTTTATTTATCCTTTTTTCTTACAAGTTCATTCTTATCATTTCCTCCCATGTTTTCCACCATAAACTGAACCTGCTACCTCAACTGTTCTACATCTACTAACCCAAGAACTCTTATCCATTCTTTTGATGTAGCGATACCATCGAAGTCTCCTGTTTTGCACATATCTCCCTATACTGTCCAAATTTAATCCAATGATTGACCGTACAATCATTACACAATCTGGGACGCCACATATTCAGAAAAAAACACCAATTTAACTGCTTGGTACTGAACTGTCTCTATGTTTAATTGTGTTGGGGCTTGTTTTTCCGAATACATGGAGTCCCAGATTACGTGATGACGAGGCGGTCAATCATTGGTTGATTTAGCTATGCAGTCATAAATATAAAAGGTGTGACTCAGTAGTTCACTTCCTTCTTTTCCCCTTTTGACCGTTGACGTTACAATATGTTTGTCAATCCTCCTCTCTTTTCCCCCATTTTCAGTTTGACCACAGAGTGGACAACATGATTTGTCCACTGCTTCTATCAATCCAGACAAGTTCTGTTGACACGCAGTCAGTCATCACTCTATCCAGACCAGTTTTGTTCACATGCAGTCAGTTGTCACTATCTAATGTATGGATCTGATCCTCTTTCATAACAGTAACCACCATAAAAAATTTCAACTTGATCAGATAAATAGTTTTTGAGTTATCAACGTTTCCATGGCATAAGTTCGGAAATACTTCATAGAATATGGAGAAGTAAGGCCCAAAGGGGACTTTGACCCATCCTTACATTGCCAAGCGGAGGTATACAGTCTCACGACTTACTTGTTCTTGTATTTACAATGTTTTTACGCTTTAATTAATCACGTGTTACAGACAAAATATTAATATATAAAGGTTTACATAATCCTCGTTATTATAATAGAGGTTAATAAAAAATATGGGGGAGGTTAAGGTCCGGTGAAAATGAAGCTCATTCAGAATCACACCTACTAATGAGAGGCTCACCAAAGTGTCCAAAGTCATTTGAAGTGTGGGGATGCTTCCCCTTTCCTTTGAAACGACTGTACATGTACCTCTTGGTCTGGTCAAAACTTCTTAACAACCACAAGGTAGCATGTAGCTTTGGTCAATGCAGAGATTCACATTTGCTGCATAGCATTGATGGCGATAAAACAAAGACTGTTGGACATTCATGACTGAAACTTGGTGGACAAGTCAGGCATAGACTGAAGTTTGTTTGTACCAAATATGGTTGAAATGCAGAAAAGATTGTGAATTTTATTAACAATTACATGGGTGCTTTTTTGTTATGGGGGTCACGTGTATTAAACATCTCGACAAGATTAGGTTTAAGGCTCCGAACATTAATACTAGAATTGTCCACATGGACCCTCGATGTAATGGTTAAAAGTGCCGATTTAAAATTGGTTCAAAGTAACACTCTTCTGGGGGTTGAAGGTTCAATCCTTACTACAGGTGAAAATTACTAAGTATAACATAAATTAACACTTCTGCCCGGTCATGGGTGCCAGAATGCGAAGAATCATCATGGATTAAAAAAAGGGTTCAGTTCGAAATTCTGTACAAGTTCCTGAGTTCGACTAAAAAGTTTCCACATTCAAAAAGATGCACCTGAAGAAGGTCAAAGATTACATCGGCTGAAACGTTGCCTGCCAAGCTTCAGCTCCTGTTGCATCGCCGCAGTGTTGCATCGCTCTGCTTGTTTTATAACTACTTCTGCTGAATGTGCTCCAATGAACTGACTCCACTTGTACTCCCTCAACATAAATACCCATGACTCGATTAGCTGCTAAATCCCACCTCTACAGGCAGTGTAGTATCTGTTCCGATGGATACTGCACGCCTGTCCTGTGCAGTTCTAGGAGGTCCACCCTCCCAGGCTTTGCCTCCCCTCTTTGGGGAGGAGTAAGTTTATTGCTTACTGTCTGAGGCGCCCCTACCGGGGAATGCCGACGGGGCTGCCCAGGCAATTTTTAAATGGCCAGAGTGCTCACCTCTCGAGCGCTGGCTTTTCAAACCCCACTTTCTCGACCCGATCTTGGGTCACATCTTACTTGTGGGAGTAAAATAAAACTGGCCTTGTACCTAACTCCTGGGGAGGAGTAAATAAAATCCCACCTCTACAGGCACAAGATCAATCCATTCTCACGAATTAAATAAAAAGGTTCAGTTCGAAATTCTGTAAAAGTTCCCGAGTTCAACTAGAAGGTTCCCAAGTCCGAAAATATGCATCTGAAGAAGATTGGAGATTACATCGGCTAAAACATATATACATATATATAATAAAACATATATACATATATATAATATAACAACTAAGATGAGAATAGTAGTCCGAATAATTCAAATAATACAAATTATCAATCCTTATCTGAAAAAGATTTTGTAACAAAATGTCAGCGCATATGAACAGTTGAGGTGTTAAGAAAATAACCTCAAGGTGAATGTGACCCGATGAAATGTTAGGCTAGAATGAAAGAAAGTACTGTTATGATGGCTGTAGAGCCGAACAATGTAGCCACGCGCTAAAACTGACCTATTTGAAATAAATAAATAAATAAACATAAATAAGAAAGAGAAAAAAGAAATATGCTAAAAATCCGCAACCATTTAAAAAACGTCAACCATTTCTATGGAAGAACATTCATACAAAAATAGAAATAGTCTTCACCAGGGAAGTTTGTTGGTTGTCATGGCATGTCAACTGTCATTGAGTAATTTTATGCCGAAACTGTACATTGGTAGAATAATTTATTTTGTAGGCGTATATTTTGTAAACAAATACTCTGTAAATGATAGTTTCTATTTAATCAATAGATGCGGATCTGGCAGGTACTACCACTCCTTCGGGTCAAAATCGACTTGGGAGTAGTGGTAACTAAGGGATGACTTCACACTCCCCAAAGCTCCCAAATAGGGGCTTCACCAATGGATGCAGTTTTGTGGGTACTGGTCCAGCTTTTGAACCACAAAAAAATGACTTTTCATTTGGCTTTTTCTGACAGTTTACATAAACAGCCAGAAAATGCTGAAGTGCTCATCCAATTTCCTGACACATTAAGGCAATTGATTAAAGCGATAATGAATTTCATCGCGTTAGGACAGCCGATTCATTCTCCCAAAGGACGGATCGAATTTTGCCAGGAAAGAAAACCTTTAGCCCCCCCCCCCAATAATAAATAGTTTTTCATAAAAATAAAATACAGTGAGTGTTTTTCTGGCTTTGAAAGTTGTTCCCTTATTTTATTTTCTGTTGGAACCCGGTTCGTTTTTATTCGGCTTCTTTCCGTCTGTTTACGTAAATCTGCGTTGACAAAAGTCGGTTTTGTCTGGTTCAATACCGTTTTGTGTTATACCCAAAACAGTTGGATGGGGGGGGGGGTGTTGCTTGAGTAATTGATAGGGTTGGGAAATAGGGTAGGCAGAAAAAGGATAAAAAAGGCTGTCAAAGATGGATTTCAGGATGGTGGGTGTAAAGGAGAACATTAATGTCATGCCTGAGATAAATTCTATTCAACCCATAGATGGGACCTTGACAGGTACTACCACGCTTCAGAGTGGACGTGGGAGTAATGTTAATTAAGGGGTAACTCCACACCCTCCGAAGCTCCCAAATTGGGGTATCACCACGGAATGCAGTTTTGTCTCATACCCAAGACGGTTTGAAAGGGAGGGGGAGGTAGCTTCAGTAATTGATAGGGTTGGGAAATAGGGTAGGCAAAATAGGTAGAAAACGCCAGGGAAAATGGATTTCAGAATGGTGCGGGTAGAGGCAAACGGGGCTATTTAGTGTAAGCCATAGAGGGAAGCCTGGCAGTACCACTCCATGTCAGAGTGGACCTGGAAGAAATAGTCACTAAAGGATGACCCCACCCTCCCCAAAGCTCCCAAATTGGGGGCCGACTATCGAATGTACTTTAAGGTCATACCCACAACAGATCATAAGATGATGAAAACTAAAAGAAATACTAAATAATAGGATAGACACTAATTTCTATGACTAGAGCAACAACAGATCATAAGATGATGAAAACTAAAATAAATACTAAATAATAGGATAGACACTAATTTCTATGACTAAAGCAACAACAGATCATAAGATGATGAAAACTAAAATAAATACTAAATAATAGGATAGACACTAATTTCTATGACTAAAGCAACAACAGATCATAAGATGATGAAAACTAAAAGAAATACTAAATAATAGGATAGACACTAATTTCTATGACTAAAGCAACAACAGATCATAAGATGATGAAAACTAAAATAAATACTAAATAATAGGATAGACACTAATTTCTATGACTAGAGCCACAACAGATCATAAGATGATGAAAACTAAAATAAATACTAAATAATAGGATAGACACTAATTTCTATGACTAGAGCCACAACAGATCATAAGATGATGAAAACTAAAAGAAATACTAAATAATAGTATAGACACTAATTTCTATGACTAAAGCAACAACAGATCATAAGATGATGAAAACTAAAATAAATACTAAATAATAGGATAGACACTAATTTCTATGACTAGAGCCACAACAGATCATAAGATGATGAAAACTAAAATAAATACTAAATAATAGGATAGACACTAATTTCTATGACTAGAGCCACAACAGATCATAAGATGATGAAAACTAAAAGAAATACTAAATGATAGGATAGACACTAATTTTTATGACTAGAGCCACAACAGATCATAAGATGATGAAAACTAAAAGAAATACTAAATGATAGGATAGACACTAATTTCTATGACTAGAGCCACAACAGATCATAAGATGATAAAAACTAAAAGAAATACTAAATAATAGGATAGACACTAATTTTTATGACTAGAGCCACAACAGATCATAAGATGATAAAAACTAAAAGAAATACTAAATGATAGGATAGACACTAATTTTTATGACTAGAGCCACAACAGATCATAAGATGATAAAAACTAAAAGAAATACTAAATGATAGGATAGACACTAATTTTTATGACTAGAGCCACAACAGATCATAAGATGATGAAAACTAAAAGAAATACTAAATAATAGGATAGACACTAATTTCTATGACTAGAGCCACAACAGATCATAAGATGATGAAAACTAAAAGAAATACTAAATAATAGGATAGACACTAATTTCTATGACTTGAGCCACAACAGATCATAAGATGATAAAAACTAAAAGAAATACTAAATAATATGATAGACACTAATTTTTATGACTAGAGCCACAACAGATCATAAGATGATGAAAACTAAAAGAAATACTAAATAATAGGATAGACACTAATTTCTATGACTAGAACCACAACAGATCATAAGATGATGAAAACTAAAAGAAATACTAAATAATAGGATAGACACTAATTTCTATGACTAGAGCCACAACAGATCATAAGATGATGAAAACTAAAAGAAATACTAAATAATAGGATAGACACTAATTTCTATGACTAGAACCACAACAGATCATAAGATGATGAAAACTAAAAGAAATACTAAATAATAGGATAGACACTAATTTCTATGACTAGAGCCACAACAGATCATAAGATGATAAAAACTAAAAGAAATACTAAATAATAGGATAGACACTAATTTCTATGACTAGAACCACAACAGATCATAAGATGATGAAAACTAAAAGAAATACTAAATGATAGGATAGACACTAATTTTTATGACTAGAGCCACAACAGATCATAAGATGATGAAAACTAAAAGAAATACTAAATAATAGGATAGACACTAATTTCTATGACTAGAACCACAACAGATCATAAGATGATGAAAACTAAAAGAAATACTAAATAATAGGATAGACACTAATTTCTATGACTAGAGCCACAACAGATCATAAGATGATAAAAACTAAAAGAAATACTAAATAATAGGATAGACACTAATTTCTATGACTAGAGCCACAACAGATCATAAGATGATAAAAACTAAAAGAAATACTAAATAATAGGATAGACACTAATTTCTATGACTAGAGCCACAACAGATCATAAGATGATGAAAACTAAAAGAAATACTAAATAATAGGATAGACACTAATTTCTATGACTAGAGCCACAACAGATCATAAGAATGTGAAAACTAAAATAAATACTAAATGATAGGATAGACACTAATTTCTATGACTAGAGCCACAAAAATGCAGGCATGTCTGACGAGGGCAAACCCCAAATCCAACCATTACATATGACAGTGATCTGATTCTCTTTTCGCAGCGAGACAACTTTATCATAAACAATTTGCTTACACATAGATATATTTGTAAATAATACCCAGCTTAAACCCAAAAGAGAGATAGGAAAAGGTCATTGGTCGACTGACTTTTTTTAGGTGTTGTTTAGCATTTCAAAATGCGGTAATTGTTTTGAATACAAAAGGTGATCCCAGATTTTGAAAGAAAGAAATATTTTTATGACTAACAGTCAAACCTTATTTTTTTAAAACAATTTTTCCAAAACTATTTTTCATTTAGAATGGAATATATGATACAAGCTTTATCTATCCGGTATTGCCCAGTAGTGCGTTTACTATTCTTTTTTAAAACCACGCCTTTTTTTAATATTGTTTTTTTATTTTGTTCCTAACAAAGGGAAGTAACTCTGTATTGACGAATACAGAGTTACGCCCCTTTGTTCATATGGAAATAATTACGACCTGGTCAAATATTTTCTGGAAGGAATTAAATCGAATTACATTTTATTCTTCTTACCAACATGCGGCAACGATCCACCAAAAACATTGATGAATCAGAATCAACTATTTATTTTGAAGAAAGCTCTCTATGACAAGAATCGAGAAAGAGACTGACTTTATTTTATGTATTAGAAGAAGATGAGATTAATATGAGTAAATATCCTATTGATACATTTTTTCATGCGTCTAAGTATTCCTATAAGAAACTTGGCTGGTCGGTATGTGACGCTTCACTTTGATAAAGCATTTTCATTGGTTGGTAATGCAGATAGAATGGACACATCTTTTATAATGAGGATCTTGTTGTTGGTTTATTTATTTATTTTATATTTTATAAATAAAACTTGCTAACAAATAAATAAATAAATAAAACTTGCTAGGGAATAAATTGAAGGCCTTTCATACACGAACTAACATCGATCTCCCTTAAGTCTTAGTTAATCACTATCCCACACCGTTTTCTGTCATTGTTGACGCCATTCCCTATCGGGACGGAGCTACAATCATTTCAGCTTGCCGATGATTCCACTGGGCACGAAGATTTACTAAAGATGTCTAAATCTGCCCTTTTGGATGAAACCGCGGTACATTGCTGAAATATGTAATATACAGTATCTAAATAAATTATATTAGCTCTCTTATATGAACGAGCACTTTATTGATTTCTTTTCATATACAACCTGACACACTATATATATATATATATATATATATATATATATATATATATATATATATATATATAAAAACAAATACACATTGGTTTTTATTATAGATTGGAGGATATATAGAACACATCATTTATTGCTATTCTGTTGTATGATATGTAATTCCTTCCACCCGGGCAGTGCCAGGTTCGCTTTCTAGTAAGATATAAATAAAAGATGACATTCAAATCCAGTATAAAAGAGATTCTTTAGATTTTTGGTGGGAAAGTACCGTAATCCTGTTTTAGTATGAAACGAGATCATGGAAAGCTTTAAATAAATCATGACTATTTGTGAATGTGCTTTTTTTTGTTTTTTTTACTCGCTCATAACTGGTTGGTAGCAAACATTAATAAAAAGCTTAAATTATTGATTTTTTTTTTTTAATTTTTTTTTTACTCGCTCATAACTGGTTGGTAGCAAACGTTAATAAAAAGCTTAAATTATTGATTTTTTTTTTTTTTACTCGCTCATAACTGGTTGGTAGCAAACGTTAATAAAAAGCTAAAATCATCGAGTTTCCCAACTTTAGGTCTTTTTCTTAGAAGTGGATCTGAGTAAACTCCACTAATGATTCTTGTAAAAAAAATCCTTTGCAATGATGGTAAATAGAAACCAGTGGTGTGTAAGGGTGGGGGTAGGGAGGTGGTGACATCCAATCATATTCAAACTATCTACCTTTCTCATAATATTTCTCAGTACTAGGACTTATACTTGCATCTTTCGGGCATACAATCAAGGAGTTGGTCCGGGGCATAATCAGACCTCTGTACGCCACTGACAGAAATCAAATATAAGTGTGCTCATAATCTTCTATTATATAAAGAGAAGTTGCCTGTTTGTGTGTCTCATGAAAGTGAGAAACTACACAAGACACACCCGGTATATTATTTTTTAGCATTGCCTCGGACAAAATATGAACATATTTTTTTTTGTAAAATTAATTGTGTTTTGGGTAAACAGGAAAAAATTAGTTGTTTTTTTTTTTTTTTGGGGGGGGGGGGGGCATTTAGATTGACTTTTTTACAGTTGCCAGAGAAAGAGAGAGGGGGTGATAAAGACACAAAGAGAGGGGGTGATAGGAGAGAGAGGAAGAGGTTATTATATATATATATATATAGAGAGAGAGATAGAAAGAGAGAGATAAGAGTGAGAAAGAGGAGTGGGGGAGAGAGGCGAGAGAGGTTTTAAAAGAAAGATGCTACACACACTTTTTAACTCTTATATTTTGTGTCCATGACCCCGGGCAACGCCGGATAACCGTGCTTGTATTAGAATAATGAAAAACAATAAGAAACAAACATTATAAGGATGGGGGGGGGGAGTAAGTGAAACTGAATCAATAAGCAGAATATATCAATTGTAAAATTAAAACTTAATTGTGATAATTAAAAATTCATTAATTTTACAACAAACAATAACACTGAAAGATTCAAAATTTATATTTCCCCAGGATGGAAAATAAATGAAATAAAAAAATAATTTAAAAGATTTAGGAATCCATTTATCGGGTGGTCTTAAATTTTATGAGCATATTGAACGAATAATAAAAAGAAACAAAATAAATAATATTTGGAGGGGGGGGGGGGTTATGAAAACTAGGAAAAAGAATCTGTAATATTGATTTTCAAATAGTTGATACTAGGGTCACTTGTTGATTAAGGTTCAATAGAAAAATATTGAAAAAGTACATTTTAATAGACTGCTAAATGGAATGAATTCTGGGCAGGATGAGCCAGCTTCCTACAAAGGAGGAAGTTTCTAGGGAATGTTGAATTCACAAGCGGTCCCTAGTCACATTATGAAATGGAATGAATGGTGATAATCGGTCAAATTATTGAGAAAGACTGAACCAATCGAATATCTACAGTTTAGACAGAAAAGAGAGATCTATGCTTATGCATATTTTTTTCTACTAACAAGTCACTGCTTATCAAGACCCAAAAGCAACTCCAGGATAAAAGTTAATGATGGTTGAAACTGGGCAGAATTTGATTATTTAAGAGGACGGTTCAACAAAAATTTGTCAACATTGGACTTGAAAACGACCATGTTGTAGTCAGTAGAGAAGCAGTCCTGTGGTATTGTGCTCCACAGACTGGTAGTTCTTGGAAAGAAACTTTGCTCATGGAAATTACATTTAGTTTAGGTACACAGAAGAAGAAAATTTATTTACAGTGGTTGTAGCTAGACGAGTTTTTGTTATAGATGTTTTACAGAGGAGAACCATAGATTGGAGCTCAGTCGAGCATCTACCATGAAAATAACGTTAAAGCAGAGAAAGACTAGCAATATTTCTTCCGTGAGAAAGACGCTGTAGGGAAGAGAAGAGGACATCCCCCACTAAATTTCGAAGTCGGTTTTGTATTCTGTCAAGGCAGAAAGGGAAGCTCTGAGCGGCATCTCCTCAGATGTGGCAACAGTGCTCCATTTTAAGACGTATTTGACTCTCATACAAGTCGAGGATTGCGTCAGGAATTAAATATTTTCTGGAGCAGTAGAATGATCCAACCATTTTTCCAACAACCTTAGCAACATATTTGATATAAGTCTTCCATTTCAGATCTGGTCAAATTATTCAGTCCTAAAAGCTTATAAAAGCAGGGTGTTTCCTCAAATAGAGAGCCATTCATTTCAACTGGGACAAAGTGATGATCCGAGCGTTGGTGGTGAAAGGAGAGAAGCTTGGTTTTAGATGTATTAAAAGTAACCATAAAGTAATTTAATTATGACATGTGATCCTTTAAAAATTCAAATTTCCTTTCCTGGATTCATACCTTCCAATAAGGATCTGTTCGAACTCAGACGAAACAATGGACTGCTTGGTTTCAATGTCCAATTGGTCTAGTGTCAAAAAAGAAACTGGTTTAATTTTTGTTTTTTGGAAAATGTGCCAACATGTAATTTCTTGACCTTTTAAATCCTTTCGGTACCTGATCACTTGTATGTCTGTATTCATAGTGTTTTAATTTTCGTTTTGCATCTACTCCAGCTTTTGCTACAAGGCCTTCAGCTCCTTGTTGCATGCATTACACAACAGTGTAACATTCTATTCAGAATCTGATTGGCTGATAACAAGAGGAGAGTGAGAGTATTAAATCATAATTGAAGTAGGAAGAAGAATGGATTTGAGGAATTTGATTTGTGCCAATAAAAGTTAGAGACAAAAGAGAAAAATGATAAAAACATGTATTTTTAAAACTTTCTTTCAAAAAGAGAAATATTTTTAATAGCTTTTTTCTTAAATGCAAACGAATTTTGTTTAAGATAAAATCTTAATTACCAAAGACGATTTTTCTAATTATTTTTACGAAATTTAAGTAAACAGGATTTACTTTTTATTTTTAAAACATTAGAATCAATGAAAATATCGTAAGATTTAAAAGTTAGATTGTATGTTCCTTTCACTTTATTCATATTTTTATTTAAATATTTGTTTTTCATTTTTTAAATTCAATATGGTCGCCTGAACCACCTATCGTACAAAAAAGGCGGTAATTGTGTGTGTGTTTCCAGTTAAAAGTTAGAAACTACACAAAATACATTTACAAACTTTACATGATTTGATTCAGTGTGACCCCGATCTGGTTATGGTAAAAAACAAATTGTAATATTCATACCCTTGGAGTCACTAAGGATCAATTTTCGATTTCAGATACAACAGCCATGATGAAGTGGATAGTTACTATTTTTCCTATTTTGAAAAGTAACTTTGTTTTGGGAAACAAAATTGTTCACAACGAATCCATGAGAAACTCGGAAGTGTGTTCCTCGTAGGCACAGATTGGGTATATTACTACGCCCGTTCACGGCGCGTACCTTGCAGCAGTCCTTCCACAAGAAAAGTCTTAAATTGAAACCTTTTCATTGAAATAATTATAGTTACATGAGTATGGGTTGGATTTTGAATAAAAGTTAATTGAATGAAAGTGAACTGTTATGCATTGGTGGAGATATGCACTCTTCCCGAGTGCCATTATAGTTTATGTGTGGATTTGTCCTATTTCCGATAATTAGCATAATTGTAGATTCAGATTGCTGAAAATATTGTTCACCTGCTTTCTACAAAGAATGAGGATGTTGTAACAGCACACAAAAACGTTACGCATGAAAATCTTGATACGTCTTTCGCACATTTTTGTTACTTTAGTTCGACACACATGCAGATCATTTCACAGTATTTTTAATAATCTTCCTTTAATATAGAAGAAGTAACCCCCCATACATACATTGTGTTTTATTTATATTCCATTTTTTTATCACTTTCAGATTCCCACTATAAACTGACCTTGTGTCTAACTTTGCAGCAGTCGGAGACACGTAAGAGAAACCCCATAGATCAAAATATGGCTGATGAAAGCCAGTGAGCGATTTATACTTAAAACTCAAATAAACCTAGTATTTTTTGCCTAAGGAACCATGTTGATCTGAACTTCTGTAACACACATATATATATATATATATATATATATATATATATATATATATATATATATATATAGTATGAGGATAAAATACACAAAATATCATAAAATAAAATAAAATTCCGTGGAGACAAGACGTGTGAAAAAGACAAAAGGAAAAACAAATTAAACACAGAAAAAATCATCAAAAACAAGAGATTTACCGGTTTTGTTCGGATCAACAAACGTCTTTCGAAAAAGACGTTTGTTGATCCGAACGAAACCGGTCGATCTCTCGTTTTTGTTGATTTCTTTTTGTGTTTAATTTGTTTTTCCGTTTTTCTCACACACACACATATATATATATATATATATATATATGTATGTATAGTATGAAAATATATTCATGGCAAGTAAGTGACACAGAAATTTAATGTTTCATTTCCGAAGAAAATCACTAGGCTAGCTTGATGATTCCCTTCAGAAATGAAGCATGAACATTTCTGTGTCGCTTACTTGCCATAAATATATTTTCATACTACTCCATAGATACTAGAACTAAAACTAATGTACATCCTCCGTCAAAAATAACATAAAAAAAAAACTTATGCTCCCTCAGTATTTGCACTAATATTCGTATAAAACCATAGAATTACGTCAGTAAGTCAAGTTTTAATATATAAATTATTATTATAATTTCTGATGACCTAAAGAAAAAAAAATCACAAAAGAAGACATGTTCACTTCATGCTTTTATTTGTAGCGTGGCAAGACTATCTCCCATCCATCAGATCCCTAGGTAGCGGATAGGGGAACGGCCTTCAGATATGGAGGTTAACTGCAAATACCCAATGAGAAGTTCCGGACCAACTCGCAGTCTACTCAGAGGGATATGTTCTAGTCAGGTATATCTTCATGAAATGCATACAGATGGCCAATGTAAAGTTTAGACTTGGCGAGTGTTGGCCACCATAAAAACTGACTGTTGACTTTGGTTGGTAATGCACTTAGTGTCAATCACGAAAAAGCGTATGGCAAGGAAGAGCATCAGCCGTAAAACATTTGCTTCAAATAAACCTTTGTGGATATTTCATGAATACAACTAACCAGCTACCTGGACGGGGCCCCACCAGTGTGCATGATGGCCCCTTAACCGGAACGTTAATAAAAAAGAACAGATGAAAGAGAAGACTTCAGTTAGACACACCCACACACACAGATCATAACTTTAGTTAGACACACACACAGATCAATATTTTTTCTGGCTTAAGGTCAGATACGTTTTAGACAGGCCTCGTATATATTATTGTGAAAATATGTTTTAGCATATACTTTATGTTTACCAACCTCTTCAATATTTAAGCTCGATGATTGTCAACCAGTTACAACAGAGCAAAGTTCCTTTATATTCCAAAAGCCGATATTTTTTTTGATTTTTCTTACAAAACATTTTTCAAAACAGATAGATTTCAGTGCAAATTATTTTACGAATCGAAGAATTTTTTATTTTGAACGTTTGTCTATCATGTCACAATACGTTGTATATTTTTTTCAAATTAAGAACTTTTTTTGTACTTTGTTGACGAGTTTCAGGAGAACAGATCCAATATTAACATAATAATGTTGTTTGGTTTACTTTAAGCGAAATGACTGGTAAAGTAATTTGCACTGAAATGTATCTGTTTTGAAAAATATTTTGTAAATCTTGACTTTTGGAATGTAAATGAACTTTGCTTACTTTATATATATATATATATATATATATATATATATATATATATATATACACACTAGAACTAGTGTACATCCTCTGTCAAAAATGATGTAAAAAACAAAAACAGTAGTCGCACTAATATTCATATAAAATCATAGAATTACGTTAGTAATTCTATGATTTTTACTATATTAATTATCATTTCTGATGATCTAAAGAAAAAAAACATCAGAGAAGACATGTTGTTCACTTTGTACCTTTATTAATGTGTTTTACACGTCTGAACTGGTTGGCATTCATAACAAAAAAGAGAGTGAAGTCTTGTTTCTATTTTGGAGTGATGTCAGTGAAGTGCTCTAATAAAGGGGAGACAACTTCTTATCACTATTGTACTAAATCAAATATACGAAAAGGACATGTAGATAAAAAATAAAAAAAGAAATCACTTACCATAACATTCTTGAGGAAAGAAAAGGTTTTGTAAGCATGGACCATAAGGATTGGTTTTGTAAGAAGCTTTCAATAAGCAAAAACGAAGGTTTGTACAAATTCCTGTTTGTTTACTATCATATCATGTCACAGATTCTTTTAATGTTATAAATGGACCTTAATTTAAGATAAAAACAAACGTTGGTAACTTAATAGCTGACATTAAAAAAAGTGAATGATCTTTAAACAAGGTGTTGGCCAGTTAATTCCAGGGTTTCCATGAGATGATATTATCAGCTGATGATCCAGAAATAAAGGGTGTTTACAATTCCTAAATTTTCGAAGTTAATTTATCCAACATTTGAACTTGAAGTAAAAAAAAGAATTTCTAGATTCAGGTCTCAATCTTTAAACAATAAAAATATTTCAAAAATAAATTTATTTTAATATATCTATGGCATTTTTTTTTCTTTTTCTTAACTGTGTCTAATCTATATAATAATTCGCTATGGCAATTTCATGTTCGTACCTACGTTATCACCTTTCACACACATTTAACAAAAATGAGACCGTCTGATTGTAATTGGTGAGTAATCTGATGTCGCTAAGGTCAAAAATTTCGACTTTACCCATTTTAAAATTAATTGTTCCAAAATCAAATCCTGGCGACTAAAAAAGTACATTTTAAATAAATACATTTCAAAAAGTGACATTCGTTTTATTGAATTGAAGAATATTTCGCTGACAACAATTATTTACGGTAAGAAGACTGAGAATATTTATTGTGTTAAAAAGAATTAAATTACTACAATTTTAAATAAACAAAAAATTTATTTATTTATCGAACATTTTGCTGAAAAGACAATTATTTTTATGGAAAAAGAGTCATTTTTTTTCTTAATAGTATTGACCCTGACAGACATTATTTTAAAAAGAATATTATTATTAACAGTAACTTATACAGATAGATGTATAAAGCACCGTAGAATTTCCACAGGGTCGCGCAAGTAATCTATAATTTTGTTAAGATGATCTTAGCTTAGTATGACATGACATGTCATAGTTTTTTTTTGCTTTGTTGTCATGAATAATCCTTAACTTACAATAAAAACAAACATGGTAGCTTAATAGTTGACAAATAAGATTACAAAACCCTGAAATCTTTCATTAAGATGTTTGCAAGTAAATTCCAAGGTTTACATGGGATGATATTATCGGTTAAGTAATCCAAGAATAAAAGACGTTGATAATTCCTAAATTTTCCAAGTATATCGTCGGACATTAAAACTTAGACACTTTCCCAGATCCAAGTCTCACTGATGATTGAACAAAAATAAAACGAATAATATTAAAAAAGAAACAAAAAAAAAAAAACATGATTTATTTCTTCTTTCTTCCTGATTTTTTATTTATTTATTTCTTGTAACTCTCACGGCTTTCATGTTTTAGGCTGAAAAGAACAGGGATCTGATTGGATAGAAATCATCAAGGTCGGATAGTTTCAACCAATCAGCTTTGTTTGTTGACAACTCCTACTCGTTCTCTCTGTTTATCCCACGTTTTGATTTATAATAAACTTGTAGCTTGATTCCTGGTGTGATTTCTCACAGTACTCTATCAATGAGTTCTATTAAGTTTTGAGACAGCCAGCAAAGCAAGTTGTAAATATTTTTAAAACAATTAAGACGAGTGAAATTCTTGAGATTTTCTCTCTGGCAGATTTCAAGATTTTATCATTTGTAAAAAACAGAAAGAGATCTGATCTGTGTCGAGTCAAGTAGCAGAAATAGTTTACTAAATTTGTTTTTTACTAATGAGTCACCAGTTATCAAGGCCAAAAGCCACTCTAGAATAAGTGTTATTGAGATGAATAAATTGACAGTTGAATGATTATGAATACTATGAGAGGATTGAAAATATCCACCAAAATCAACAGCTGACCCAGAAAACAGCAATTCTTCCTCTTTTGTCAGAAACATTGTTCATGAATTGTGAGAACTACCCGACAAAATAGGGGAAGTGAGAGTTATGAGGCTGCCGAAAGTAAACCAAAGGTCCACTTTCTATTCTCCATAAGCAGTTTTCTTTCTTCTAGACTAGTTGCCTTTCTCATTTTGGTGGTATTAACCCCGAGGGGTCGAATCACAGTAAAGGCAGTTTTCTTTCTTCTAGACTAGTTGCCTTACTAAGGCTTGAGGGTCTAGTCTATCCTACTATTTAACCCATAACTAGGGGAACCCTTTCTCAAGGGTATTAGTGATAATGATATGATAGCCTCAAAAGAGATTGAACACAGTCAGACGAGCCCACAGTTTGTGCTGGTAGCCTCTCCCACTTTCACAATCATATATATATATAGTTAAAAAAAAAAATTTTTTTTAACATATTTCACCCCAAACAAGGTAGGCCGCCACTGTAGTTGTAAAGGGTTACTGAGAATTTGGGCGCGGGCTTTGGGTGTCACCCCAAATTGGGAGCAGTGTAGCGAGATGTCTGTTTACATTAGTTTTAAATGTCGGTACTGTCGGAGGGAGTAGGGAGGATGTTCCAGAGGCCAGCAGCACGATGAAAAAAAAGCTATTGGAGTAGATATATATATATAATGATAAAAAAATCAGTTTGTGGAAAGGGAGTTGGGGTGCAACTCAATTTTTTGTGGTACTTGTAAGTATTGCATACACATGAAGTGCAATGGAATTATTGGTAGGCTGAGAGATGATAACCAATTTGCGTGCAAGAAGTGTAAGACAATGAAGATGGATGAGAACTCAGATGTGGAGAAAGTATATTTGGATGATGAGGCTATTGAGGTTGTTCGAAGTTTTGTTACCTGTGTGATACCATATGGTAGCTAAGTGGGTAACAACGGGTTCGAATCCAGTTTGTTCCACAAAAACGCTTTCATCAAAACCCACACCTGATCTTGTGTCTAACCTCCTGGTAAATAAAATACCATTGGAGCACAAGGAGGAGCCGGTGCCAGTGTAATTGCAAGTGGATGGAGTGGATGGAGGAAGTTCAGGGAAATTCTGCCATTAGTAACAGAGTGTTACCACTGTTGACCAAGAGAAGGTTGTGTTTGGTTGTTTTGTTTTACGGTATATCAACCCTTTTCGGGTTATTTAATGCCAAATACGGTCATTTTGGTAAAAGTTTTCATGCTTCAAGTTCTTTATATCTTCAAATATTTATTCATGGTGTTTCGTTTGGTTGTTTTGTAGAAGAAAATTTTTGTTTTTGGCTTTGCAGAACATGATTGAGTTTTGCAAAGGGAAAGGAATAAAACAATAACATCAATGTTTGGTGTATTTTTGGTCAGGAAGCCAGTTTCTTTAGGCAGCCTGATCTGGTAGCACCAGCGTCGACCAAGGGAAGAGTCTATCAGGTATGTGTATGACATATAAAGATGATGATGATGAAGATGATGGTGATATTTATTATTTTTATCTTTTATATGCATTTCCTTCGGACTTCTAACAAAAAAAAAAGGAAAAATTCAACAGCATGTTTATTTCAAGGTTTTTACCGTTGATGTGATTCAGTTAATGACCATATCTAACATAGATTTTATCTTTTGTATTTAACTGGCTTTGCAAACTCATTTTTCCTGATTCAAACAATTTAACCTGAGCTCAATGGATGACTGAACGGGTTACAATTTTTTTTTTTTTTGTAGTCATATAAAATATAAATACATAACAAATTTATTCATTTTCGTAACTATGTTGTATGCCTTTTTTTTCTTCTGGTTCGCTGCATCCAATGATCCATAATTTTGTTAAGATTATTTTAGCCTAAAAATACATTTATAATCTTTCCAGGTTATCATGTGCTTTTATTCTAAGCAGTCTGTCTCATAGACGAAAAGAAAAAAGTTTTTTTCTTCTTCTTTGTGCGTCATTCTGCAGCAGACATTCATTCCCACATAAAAAGTAAAATTAACATTCATTGTTTTAATTTCACTTAAAACGATGTTATAATGTATGTGGTTGACAGGAATCTTGTTCCAATTAAAAGACCATGAATAACTATTTTGTGCTGACTTCTTAAGAAATTGTAAGTTTCTTTTTACACAACGGACGCTTCGAATATGAGCAGCCATATTGAACACCTCAAGAACCAGTTGTACAATTTGAATGATATAACTCAGCAACCAACAGGACCTTAATGAACACGTTTAACTAGATCCTTTATCTACATGAAGCCACTATTCACCCATGCATGGAGTATTGTTGCCACATCTGGGCTGGTGCACCAACCACTAGTCTCTCCCTTTTAGACAGGGTTAAAAAAAAGAGCCTCTAACTTAATAGGTCCTACAATGTCGACTTAGTTAAAGACACTGTCCCGTTGCTGCAATGTTACATCCCTGTGATTGTTTTACAAGTACTTCTATGGAATGTGCTCCGACGAACTTGCTGCATTTGTGCCCCATCAACGTGAATATACCCGACCAACCCGATAATCAGCAAAATCCCACCCCATCACTAGAGGTCCCCAAATGTCGGAAGAATTTCTGATCCAATAGCTTTTTTCTCAAACGGCTTGCCTTTGGAATTCCATTCCTGCTCCCTGTTTCCCCCGACTGTACCAACATGCAGAAATTTGAATGTAATATGAACAAACATCTCGCTGCCCAACTCCCCACTTAGGATGCTTTCATTAATCTGGGCGATATTCACAGTAGACCCATGCGTCTTAGTGGCAAAAATAAGACATTCTTTGATTAATCACCATGTAATAATATTTAGTGCGTGTAAAAGTGTTACAAAAAATTACCAAAAAATCAGAGCATTATTATTATAGAAGGTTCCATCTTTGCCACCATTTTATTTAACGAACACATACACATGTGACCTGGGGTCTTTTTCAGGATTGACGTACTAGTAAATAAAAGTGTATACGTAGTAAAAAATGTAGCCAGCTTTTAAAAAGTGCATCTTCGGTTTCGTCACAAGTCACTTTAACTATGGAAAAAAAAGAAGTCTATAAATCTGAAAAATGTTTTAGGACTTACCATGGCCGAAAAATAATCCTTAAGAAATTGGTCTTCCAGGATCTTGGCACTTTTCAGGTTATCAATACAAGAATCATATTTGTTGAGAAGATGTCTGCCTTCTGTAGAGATCCATATATTTAACTGTGGACAAAAATCAAACAGAGATTAGTGATTAGTTGGCCTTACGAATCGCAAGTGACGAAAAATACAAACATATTCTAATGAGATACAAAGCATTCTGGGATCTAACAAAATTGGATGTGGGTGGGTACAAATTATGTTACAAACGGTATTTTTCCACTTAGAGTAGTGGAAACTTCTATTAGAAGTTAACAGACTAGAGTTATGACTATGTTGTAGGATATCACGTTATAGACAGGAAGTTGCCAGAGACATGTAGCGGATACATGGAGAAAATCTTCCTCTTTTTTTTCTGGGGACCATGAGAAAGAGAGATGGTGTTTTGGAACATTTCCTCTAATGTTTATTTTTTTTACCAAAATTCTTGTAAGAAAATGTAAACATGGGGGAATGGGTTGGAGGTATTATGTATGTATTCATGCATATTGCAAATAAAAATAAAAATAAACCACAAAAACTTTTAAATACAAAATGATTTTGTGCAATAAGTTCAATCCAAATTCATTTTTAGAACCGGGACTGACCGTTTGTAGCTCAAAATAATTATTGTCTTGTATATATTGGTCAGGTTTTTGGATAGCTTCTCCCTCCCTCATGGGGGATGGGTAGGGGCTGTTATGTGCATGTATATTGTAAATAAAATGAAAAAAACCCAAAGATTGTTAAACTCCAAACGATTTTGTGCTCTTCTTTATCAATAACATTTACGACCGTCGGGGTTAGGGTTATTAAAAAGAAGACGACAACGAAAATAATGAGAAAGAAGAGTATTTATTTACTCCTCTCCAGGAGTTAGGCACAAGGCCAGTTTTTATCTTACTCCCACAAGTAAGATGTGACTCAAGGTCCGGTCAGGAAAGTGGGGTTTGAAAAGCCAGCGCCCGAGAGGTGAGTACTCTGACCATTAAAAATTGCCTGGGCAGCCCCGTCGGCATTCCCCGGTAGGGGCGCCTCAGGCAGTAAGCAATAAACCTACTCCTCCCCAAAGAGGGGAGGCGAAGCCTGGGAGGGTAGACCTCCTAGAACTGCACAGGACAGACCCATAGACCGGCGTAAATCAAGCCCTGAAGGCCAAGACAATACCAGTCTATGGGGTGCAGTATCCATCAGAACAGATACTACACTTTGATCTTAGCCAAAAGGCCAAGAAATAAGAGTAGAGGGAATGAATTACTGCTACATATCATCTAAACAACAAAACTCCAACTGCCTGTATGATGAGCCACCATACAAATAGTCTACTGGGATTTAAGAATCGTTCTTCGCAGTGCTACATTCTAATAGGTGTTACGTAGGAAATATGGTATTTGTAATCAAAATGAAAAGTTATAAAAAATAAAACAGGCAATTATGTAATCAAAATAGTATCCACTTGAATCAATAATCATTTTCAAATGATGACAAGATTCCATATCTTTCGACTTAATGGTCAGAAATTCAGTGAAAGAATTTGATGATGTCTTAATTGCTTAAACTTATGTTAAGGATGAAAAGCTAACAATGCTTAATTTAGTGATAATCTGTTGGTGAAATATTGGAAGAATATGGAGGGTGCTCTAAAACTTGATATCTTTAAAGCTGAGCAACAATGATGAACTAATTTCAAGATTTTAGAGTTTATGATGAACAAAAAAAAGAGGTAAAAGGAAAGAAAATTAAAAGAAAGAGAAAAAAGAAAGAAAAAGAAAAGAGCATATGTAAAAGAGAAAATAGAAAAAAAATAATGAAAAAGAAAAAGTCAATAAAATAAAGAAAATAAACAAGTAAAAAAGATAAGAAAAAAGAAAGAATAGTAAAAGAAAAAAAGAAAAACGTAAAAGAACAAAAACGGGGAAAAAACGAATTAATAAGTAAAAGAGAAAAAAGAAAAAGTACAAAAAAGAGGAAAAAAGAAAAAAACATAAAAGAAAGGGAAGAAAAAGAGAAAAATCTTGTAAAGACCTTGTTGCATTCATTTTCAAATCCACGCAATTGCAGTCCTTGTTCAAGCTTGTGGAATCGTGTTTCAGCAACTTTTACCAAAGACATCATACTGTTCTGCAGATGCTTGTACATTTTCTTAACGTGGAGCATTTCTTCCCTGCAGTTCAAAAAGAAATTTACTAAACTAAAAAATAAAAATACAAACAAAACAACCCACTCATAACAAACATGTAATTCATCAATAATCATAACTTGTTGAAATACCCATGATGGGTGCAAAATACTGAGACATCCTTATGTTAGAGATTAAAGATGGACTGAGAGATACAAAGCCCTGATTGGCTGAAAAGATCACATGATGTTGAAATAGTAAGTCAGTTAAGCAGTTTGAAAGATGGACAGTTTGCCTGCAAGTGGCCATGTAGGGTGTCTTTCCTCATGGCCACTTGGTAAAGAAAATGCATAGCGAAAGATGCACGCAATGTATAAAGCCACTTAGAATTCATTTGGTGATTATTTTTTGGTTTGAATTAATAAATTAATATTCTAGATATTCTACAATGTATCTCAATGTAGAAACCAGCCACAAAGAGGAAATGCACGGTCCGCACATAGGAATAAAAAGTTGACCAATAAAACAAATATATCTGATGCTATAATGAGTGCAGAAAAGGTTGAATCTTTCACCACTCAAATACTACAAAGCAATCCACAAATATACTTCTAGAAAATATATGACACGTTGGGTCACCACTGAGCTTGGGTTAGATTGTTTGGATCAGGAAAAGTGAGTTTGCAAAACCAGTTAAATGCAAAAAGATAAAAAGACAAAATCAATAATGAGTAGCCTTTTGTTCGCTATATCACCCTACTTCCTCTCTTTTTCCTCTCGGCTACGGATGAAATATTTTTATTACTTGTAGTGTTATCCCCTTTTGTTTATAATGGACCATTCCAATCTTTTTATTCTTTCCTATCTTTATTACATTCAACTAAAAATAAATACTATTTAACTTGCCGTAGGAGGGGGAAAGAGAGAGGAGAGAAGCTAATTTTAGATTTTGACTTTTTATATTTAATTGGATTTGCAAATTCACTTCCTCCCGATTCAAATAATTAAACCCGAGCTCAATAGGTAACCCAACAAGTCACAGTTTTTCTAGTATATATATATATATATATATATATATATATATATATATATATATATATGAGTATAGAGAAAGGGTTTTTAACTTTTTTCTTGTTTGCAAGCGTTCTATATTTCATCATTATATATATATATATATATATATATATATATATATATCTCTAATCGTACATATTTTTCTACACAGAGTGTCTTGGCCCAGTGGTAGATCGCTATAGACATCAACATCGAGGGTTCGATCTCTGTGTAACTTAGCCAAGCTGATGACGGCTGTGAGCCAGAAACATGTGCCCATGGATTACTTTCATGTACGTATAAAATTAATAGATATATATTAACGAAAAATACGGCCTTTGAAGTTTAAGACGACTAATAATGCAGTTTTCGTACATACTTTTCGTACATATATATATAAGAAGATATGTTGGTCTCCCATTAGAAAGCATTCAATATTTAAATGTAAGAAAGGTGTTTTGAAGCCTAAGAATGCGTGTCCGCGCATCTTTCCCTAAAATTCTTCGACATTTGAACTATTACCGAAACAACATCTTACGGATTCTACCTTCTACTAGCGATAAACATGTCGCTATGAAAAAAAAAATGTCTTGTACCCCTGACGAGGACGTATCACGTCGAAAATTTGGGACTACTTTTAAATAAATTACTATTTATTTTAAAAAAAAAAAAATGCATTCTTAGGCTTCAAAACACCTTTCTTACATATATATATAAGTTATTATAAATATTTGTTTTTATACATATACGTTTCCTCTTTACGGGAAGCGTCAGTGTAGAGAAGCATTATTCATACCGGTCACCGGACTCGAACCCCGGAACACGAGTCAGGGTTCAAACTCAAATTCCAACATCTTAGCCCACACGGCCGCCATCAACAACCTGGTAAATCAGCGAGAGATTAACCCTATTTAAAGGCAGCCATCGTAAAGTGTTCGACTAGTGAAAGGAACATGCATTGAAGCCACGATAACAGCTGTGTTAATACTACTCACTACAGAGCTCAGCCTAGATTTTCGGGGGGAGGGGGCAACAAATTATATATATATATATATATATATTACAAGAATAGTAGTCATCCCAGGACAGGTAAAATTAATTCACTGAACAGAACATTTTTGTACTACTTTAATGTCTCCTTTTGAAGATTAAAATCAAGATATAATGCTCCTAAACCTTATGTCTAGAATCCTTATTTCACTTTTGATCAAAATCCATTACATGATTTTGATTTTAGAAAATGTCTCAAATTTAAGGTTAAGGGGGTTTTAAGAAAAAATTGAAATTCAGGGAATTTTATTTAATTATTGTCTAATGACTATGAATCAAATTTGATGCAAATCTGAAATAATTGAATTTTCAAATGGAAGGTTGTGCCCATAGTATGCCCCCTAAAATCCCTTTAAAATACCCCAAAGAAACTGAAATTTGGGGAATAATTATTAATTGATGTCTAATACCTATTGTTAAAATTTCACAAAAATCAGAGGTATCTGAATTCTTACAAAGGGTTTCCACCCCTCTTTGTCTCCTTTGCATGAAACTAAATTAAACTTAATATAGCCCACATTAACCACCCTTACACTTTGCATTTATAATGATCGGTTGATTAGTTTAGGAGTGAACCTCATGCATAGAAATATATAAACATGTACACATCAGGACCGGCGACACAGTTATAAAAGTGGGGAGCGCTCTCCTAAAAAGTGGGGGGGGGGGGCGATTAAACACATGCATATATAACTTCATTATTGATGACCGTAAAGTGGGGTGGCCAAGTCAAAAAGTGAGGGGGCTGACGGAACGAGAACAATCTACTCCTGTGGTAAATAAAGTGTTCCGTTCAAAATTCCATACAGATTCCTGAGTTCGATATATATTCAACTCTCTGTTGTGCATATATATATATATATATATATATATATATATATATATATATATATATGCAGAGTGCTGATATTGACATAATAATGTTAGTTGGCCCACTTTAAGAGAAACGAGTTGTAAATATACATCTCAAAGGAATGTTATGTCATTTGAAAATGTTTCCTTTTTAAATATATATATATATATATGAGCCAATCCAATACTGAACCGAGTTGATCGGTTCATTATTGGTTTCGTTTTGATGGGGTCGCAAAGACTGAAACCTCAACATATCAATGTAAGCCAAACAAATCGTATAAGTATCAGCTCTACGAATAACCATTTTTGTAGCGATCACTACTGGATCGGATATATACCAAATTTATTATCAAGTAATAAGTCTAAACTTATCTTATATATAAAGAGAACGTTTGTTTGTTTGTTTGTTTTGTGTATGTTTAGCTGTTATAAAAATCGACATTTTCAGAGTTAGAAAATATTAATTAGTTTAAACAATGGTTCATTTGTATAGGGAATTTGTGTTAGTAAGAATAAAAGGAATTGTCCACATCAGAAATAGATTACATGAATAGAGGAAATTTCCACTAGAAATGAAGTTAAGGTGTTCAGAGGAAGGGACGTCACAGGAAGTCTACAGTGAGATGTGGCAAATAAACTAGTTTGATTTTTCTCTTGGCTCTTATCTGTCGATTAGAATAGATGTGCTTTCTGGAGATCCTCTTTCATGCCCCCACAGGGGGCTGGAGGGAATATATAATATTACTATGAATATGCGAAAAGAGATTTTAAAGAAAAAAAAAAAAGATACAAATATTTAAATTGTGTGCGGTCATTTTGTCAACCTGAAGTAACTATTTCTAACCGCTGCTATTACGACAACTACCGAGCTGAAGACGAAGAAAGAAAACAACTCAACACGCATTACGACTACAGCAGCAACAACAACAAAAAAGAAAGAAAGAGAAAAAAAAGAGATCCACTCCACTGCGACAAATGCGATGGATACTGATGCAGACTGGAACTTGAGCGTGCCAAGTTCGAATCCTGTCAGTTTCTATAACATCACTTTCACTAGGGATGTTGGCAACCTTCACATGGTTCTTTTTGTAAATACCTAATTCTATAAAAAAAACTTGGGAAACCAATGCCAACGACAAAATTGAGTCTGTCACTAGTCGTACCAAGCTGATTCGTACAAATTCATTCTTTTTATCAGTTTTGAGCCATCACATTTAAAAATATAACTATCAGTCTGAAAATATATTTGAAACAACCAATTCGGCTTTTTTGGTGTTGTTGTTTCAATATTATGCATGGAATTAATTTTCCAAATTTCAAAACAATTAGTGCTGTCGCTTTAATGTTCACTTCAAATATATATGTGAAATATTCTGCCAGACTAGGTAGGTCTGAATATCAGACGTTGATACTCTTATAGAGAACACACCAGGTTTCCGTGACTTCGCATCGTCAACGTTCGGGCAGGTTACAGAAGCGCCCGAAAGTTGACGAAATGAAAATGAGGCAAAAACTGCCAAACGCTAAATTGAAGACTGGCAGCCGATAAATTACTAAAAAGAAAATCAAACTAAAATACATATATAAAAATAAAAACGAACAAACCATAGCTAAACAACTGTTATTAATTAGATGTTTATTTTATTTATTTATTTTTTTGTCAAAGAAACCATTGTTAATCAAATGTTTTTAAATAAAATGTATTTTTGTTTGTGCACCGGAAAGTTTCAAAAGATGATTTTATTTGATTTGTTAAGCAAATGTTTTTGTTTTTTTAAATGTTTTTAAATGTTTTTTGTCAACATTTTTTGTCAACATTTCTTTTTTGTTAACATAAACACCAAAACTAATGTTTTGAAGCAAATTTTTTCCTTTTTTGTTTTACTTAATTTAACGGAAAACAAAAAACTATTTATAAGCAAATGTTTCTCATTTTTTTTTTTTTTTTTTCAATTAGTCCTTTGGAAAATTCAACGAGCTGACAGGTTATAGAAATTAATTTTTTTGTTATTGAATGCGATTAATTTCTTCCACTAGTTATCGGCTGTTTGCTGTAGCCTGATTGGCTAATGCCTGTTGCAACCTGATTGGTTAATAGTTTCGTGAACTCTCGGGCGCTTCCGAGACCTGCCCAAACGTTGACGACGGAAACATAATGCGTTATCTACAAGAGTACCCAGATGTTTTAGTCGAAATTGATCCCTTGTGCGTTGAGGAATAAACAGCTGATTTTCAGATGATTAATTATCATGCCAAATAGGAGGGATATATAAAGGAATGTTAGAAGATGACAAAGATAGTAACGCAGCATTATGAGATCAGTTAGAAGAAGACGGGGAGATATCAGAAGGACAAAAGAGACAACAGACGTGTGTTGGCGGTTTTGGCCGTCCCTAGAGACATGTGGAGGAGATGCATCCATTCTCTGTCTCTCTCTCTTTCCATTTCCATGGAGAACGTATCTGTATATGAAATTAAAATAAAAACTATACTTATTTAAAATGAAAATATCATCACTTATTTTAATCAAAAAGAATGACCAAGATACGTTGGATGAAGAGAGTTCCAGAGAGAAAGAATCAAAGGTTCAGATGGAATCAACAAATCATCATAGGAGAGATCAAGGGGCATCTTCCCTTCCCCCATATTCCACACTTGTAAAATGGTTACCCGCTTCCCACTGAAACAAAGTTAGACATAAAGTCAGTTTAATAGGAGTGGGGGTGGAGGGAGGGCACAAGCTCCCCTGATGGGGCACTCTGGAAGGGTATAAAAATAGTCGAGAATATGCCCGTTTACATTCTGGGGTAAATGCGTCTTACGCAACTAGCAATACACCCCACCTTTTGAAGGAGGAGGTAATGCCTAGGATTGAGCTGGGCCATACCTTATTCTGGCAAAGAAGGGTCTGATGATTCACGACAGACACTAGGTTGCCAGAAAAAAACCACGGCAAACCTCAGCCGGTATGGCAACTGTCCAGAACCAGTCATATTCCACACTTATATAATAGACTAGCTGTACCTGTCTGGCGTTGCCCGGGAGAGTGTTTTTAACATGTAATTTGCCCCTTTTGTTGTTTTTATTTAAAACTATGCCGGTTTATTTTCTAAACTATTATTTTTTTGTTACAAAGTTTATACTGACGAATACAGAGTTACAACACTTTTTTTTTTAAAGATGAAAATAATTCCAATCTGGTAAAAATATTTTTTGGAAGGAATTAAAGCAAATTACATTTTATTGTTCTTAACAACGTGCTGCAACGATCCACCAAAAGAACTGACGTAACAGAATCAAATATTGATTTTGTAAGACGAAAGCTATCGATGACAAAAATCTAGAAAAATACCGACTTTACTTTATATATTAAATATATTAAGTTGGTAGGAAAATAATGTCGGTTTTTTATTATTTGAAACGCTTATAAATCAGTTTAAAATCAACTTTAATTAATCAACACAAAAACCATTACCTATGGCCACATTTTTTAAATATAGAACGAATTAATGTATTTCAGTTGAATGAAATTCCAATGTCTGGAACTCGACAAACTCGCAAATAATTTTTCGTTTGCATTTCATTTGTGAAGATTTTCGCTCTAGTATTAGTAGTTGTAGTACTTGAGCGTGCGGGTCTACCATCTATGGCGGCTCTACTAATATAAAAGGATCTCAGAAGGGTAGGACACGTAGTAGTGGTAGTAGTCCCTTTTTTTACTTGAAAGTCTCTTATGTCGAGTCCTTACCCTTGGTCTTATAGTGTTAAGCGAAATGAATGGCCTAGACCATCCCTGTGACAGGATGCTAGTCTGTCGCTGGCTATACATCCTAGCAAAACTGGTACACACACTTACATCTGAGTTGAGTCTTTGTTTGCAGAACCTGGTCTTCGTAAATTGTCACTCATCTAAGGAATGATCAGACTCAATGTGTTTTTACTTTGCTGATCTGATGAAAATTGATTTAACACTAATATAAGACACCTACAGAGAACAGAACCTGAACTACTACTACTGCTGCTTTCTCAACTGTTTTTTGAAGGAAGAATGAGCGAAGGCTCAGACTATGATTTAACAAAGTGAAAATAAACTGGAGATGAAGGAATATAAGCACCAACAATTGGCAAGATTACATAAAAGACAGAACCAAATGGGAAAGTATGATCATGGCTTGATGACCTTTATTAAAGAGTCATTCGTGGCCTTGTGAAACAGTCATTCATGACTTTCATGAAACAGTCATTCGTGACTTTGTGGCCTCCATGAAACAGTCATTAGTGACCTTATGGCCTCCATGAAACAGTCATTAGTGACCTTGTGGCCTCCATGAAAGTCATTAGTGACCTTGTGGCCTTCAGGAAACAACCATTCGTACCCACATGGCCTTCAAGAAACAGTCATCGCTACTTTGACTGATTTCATATTATGATGATGAATATTAACATTTTCACTGCCCTATGACACACCTTGCAACTCAACGATGTTCCATTTCAAATTTTGTTGAGTAGTTTTGGAGCCTATAAATGACAGACAAAGTAACCATGCTCACTGATAATATGAAAGAAAAAGTGTTGTTTTAACAAATTGCGTGTAAGTGCGCATTTATACATTTGTATCAGAATGACAAAAGAAAGACAAAAAAATAAGTTTAATTGGAGAAAATAATGAAAAAAGAAGGAAAAAAGTGAAAAAGTAAAAAAAGAAAAACAGGAAAAAAAAAACGAAAAAAGGAAAAAAGAAAAAAAGGAAAAAAAGGAAAAAAGGAAAGAAAAAAGAGAAGGAAAAAAGAAAAAAAAGAAAAAGGAAAAAAGAAAAAAGAAAAAAAAGAAAAAAAAAGGAAAAAAGAAAAAAAAGAAAAAAAAGAAGGAAAAAAGAAAAAATAAAAAAAGAGAAGGAAAGAAAAAGAAAAAAAAGGAAAAAAGAAAAAGAGAAGGAAACTGACTTGTAATCTTGTGAATGTCCCAGGTAAGTTTCTTCCTGTTGCAGTTGATTTAAAATCGTATCACCTTCCTCTTGTAGCAGCAAGAGTTGAGGGGCATCGAACACTGAACGGACCTGCTGTTCGTGTTCCCATAACAGACGATTCGTTTCATCGTAGGTCGAGGGGATTTTATCGAGAGCTGTTATATTGCCGAGAGAGTCTTTTAGGTATTTGTCGACCAGCTGACAATCGGCCACGAATGGTTCCAGCTTCTGGGTATGGTAAAAAAAAAAATTAAAAAAATAAAACACAAGGGAATTCAAAATAAATATTGAATGAAAGGAAAACATGAATAAATTTAAAGAATTTTAGAAAAAAGAAAAAAGTTAAAAGGGGGAATTTAAAAAAAAAAAATGAAAGAGGGAATTAAATAAATGGGAAAGAAGGAATTTTAAAGATTTGGAGAGAGGGAATTAAAAATATGAGAAAGAGATAGAGAGAAAATTAAAGAAGAGAGAGAGAAAGAGAGAGAGGAGAAAAAAGAAGAGAGAGAGAGAGAATTGATGAAGGAGAGAATGATTGCAGAGAAAGAGGGGGGTAATTAAAAAAGATGGATGGAATGAAAAAAGAGTGAATGAAACAAAAGAGGGAATGAAAATGAAAAAGAGAGAATAAAAAGAGAGAGGGAATGAAAAAAGGGATCGAACAAAAGATGGGAAGGACAAAAAGAGAGAAAGAATTTATAAAAAAAAGACAAATGGAAAAATAAACAAAAAAAACAGAATAATTTTTATGCTTAAATTCATATTTAAATATAATTTTAATAAATGAAAAAAAAATTCTTTGAAAATAATATTCCGAGTTTTATATCTTCTTCACCAAAATAAATCAACTTTTAAATGTTTTTATTTCAGAATCATAAAAAAACCCAGGATAGTTGACTTTTGCATTTTAATTTTAATTCAATTCAAATCGAGAAATTACTTTTTTGATCAGCAGTTTTAAGTAATAAAAAATGAACTACACAAGATTCACCATCTTGGATGCTTCTTTTTCACTTTTTCCTTGTAGTAGTAGTAGTAGTAGTAGTAGTAATTTTTTCAAAGGAAATTTTCAGTGAAAAGGAGCGGTTTGAGGGTGGGGGCAGATTCTAAGTATATAATCTGTGGTAGTAATACTATCAGAGATCAGTATAAATGTCCGAGTTCAAGAGGCATAATTCCAAATGTAAAAAGAAAACAGTATCTCAAATCCTAAAACTCAACTCGATAATTACATAATGCACACTTGCGATGTTAACTTGCCAACAAACTGAGGTAAAAAAAAAAAATGACCAATCGTTCAGAATAAGGTCTCAATTTCTTATGTAAAAATAAATAAAAAACAAGGTAGGTAACTTAATTTGTAACAAATGATTTGTTGATTAGGTAATGAAATAATCTAAAGGAGTGTGTTAGGAGGAGAGAGGTGAAGTCGGTAGTAGTTAGACCGTTGGGAGGGGAGGGGGGGAATAAAGATGATTGGTGGAGGAGACTAGGTGAAATGTCGAGAAGAGGGGGGGGGGGTACATACACTCCTTTATTTTACCTACACCGCCTTTAAAGTTTACCTGTCACTACTACATTCAACTTTTTGTATATTTTATATAACTCTGTTTAGTAAATGCTATTCTTGATAAACTTTTCTAACTAAAACGAAATATTGAATCTAAAGAAGCATGACTCTGTGTTAAATTATTTCTTGTTTTATATAGTTTGCTCTTACTTCCTCTCCTCACACATATATACACACACACACACACATTATATATATATATGTATGTATGCATCTTCTCATTAGTCAACCGGCTATTGCTTACAGTAGTAGGACCATGCAAGAACAAAAACTCAATGATCAATCATATTCATAATGAAATAATTTTACTCGTGCTGGGACGATTATTCTTCCAGTATATTATACAGGGTGTTTGGAAAATCCATGGCGTAGCATCAGGATTATGTTCTATATAAGTCTGGAAATGCTTGGTTTTCAAGTTATAGTCTATTGAAACATTCTTTATTGTAAACATCTCACATGTATAATGTGTGTGATAGTGCACTGGTATTTCTACATATGGGATAGATAAATACTATCTCTGTGACAGGTTCACAGGCAAAATAAGCCTGGACCTCGTGTTTCCATACACCAATAAAACCATAAAAAAATAACACCAAACAAATATAAAAGTTATAGGGGTCAGAAGAAAGATCTTAGTGTCATGGTCAGCAGGAGCTCCTTTTAATAGGCTACATGGGGGACCCAGTTATAATCGTGCAAATGATGGCCCTTCTTATTTCAGGGAACAGAATACAATAAATCAAATACAGGTAACTAAATGTGATCAGTACAAACCAAAGACCACAAAGAGGAAGAAATGGACCACAAAGAAAATTAGACTAGTAATGAAGTGCTATTACAATAGCAATCCTCACACAAAGAGGCTTCTTTACACATATAGAACATAATCCCACAGTTATGACATCGATTTTCCAAACACCATATATACAATGTCACTTTTTCCTTGTCCAAGGGTCAGACGTTTTTTGATATTTCACAATATAAAATTTCCCCATGGTTGAGTTAGTCAACTGTTACCAAATTTAACTCTGTACTACATTGTTTAATCACTTGCTTGCAAGTTTTCCTTGACCAGCTAACCTTGCTGCGATTCAAAACATCCATGCTTTTGCAATGGTTTATCCAGGAGGATGAGTGCTCCACACGTCATCGATTCATTTTTAGGATAACCTCTATGCTGGGCAAATGTAATGCATTGAGCAAATTCTCCAACCTAATGTGTTGCGTTTGGTCAGATTTCACATTGAAAATTCATCTAATCATGGCTCTGTCATTGCGTTGCAGTTGGGTGAGAGAGCACTGGGTGAGGGCCCAGCATTCATTGCCATATAACATGACGCTTCTGACACAGCTGCTATACAACTTATCCCGGATGTAGAAGAGAACAGCTCATGATGTTATCAGAGGCAATAGCTCACGAAATTCCGCCTTGTGGTTGTACTGAAGTACTAAAGTATATATATATATATATATATATATATATATATATATAAATTGTACTATTGTAATGTCAAAAGAAAATGAAAGAATTCCAACATATCAATACTTTCATTCAAACTATTCTTCTATCATACCCAACTCATTCTTGCATAAAAGAATAATAGCGAAAATAGAGTGGAATTGATGCCTAATAAATTTTTCAATAAGAATTTCACAACATAATGTAATAAATCACACATTAATAATTTGTAATTAAATTAATTTCATATCAAGTTGCTCAAAGGAAATCAAATTCCATATCATTCATAAACCGGTTTAATGGTAAGAGTGTTTGCTGATGGGCGGGGAGACAAGAGTTCAATTCTCTGTCGAGTCATACCAGACTTAAAAAATGGTACTTGATGCTTCTTTGCTAAACACTCAGTATTATAGGTCGTGGTCGTAATTTTGATGGAATTTCAACTTTCGATTTTTCCAAGTCTGAAGTATGGATCTGATGCTATTTGATAACAGTAACCACAATGCAAAATTTCTGTCTGATCAAACAGTTTTTGAGTTATCAACGTTTCCATGACATAACTTTGGGAATACTTCATACAATATGAAGAAGTCCCAGATAAGACTTTGGCCCAACCTTACGTTGTCATGCGGAAGTATGCAGCCTCACGCCTGACTTATGTTCTTCTTCATTTTGCTATCAAAACTATGTGAAGTTCAAAATGAATTTTCTTCCTGCTTTTTTTTTCTATGTCAAATTTGTTAATGATACTGTTTGTGTCACGGGATTGAAGGGAGGGGGAGGGGGAAAGGGTCAGACTCAATGGGATCCAGTAATATAATATTACTACATGACACCAAACAAATCGAAATCACTCAGCCGACAAGAGAGCGAAATTACTTCCGGCACCTGGAATTCCTCAGCGGTCACCCACCTATGTCTTAAGTCTTACTGGTATCAGGTCTTTAGATACTTAGACTAATAGAAATTGTGTTTCCATTGTTAAAAAAATTGTTTTTCATGTGATACATTTTTTTTTTTATTACATGTCTGTGTTCATTGAAGCGTAAAAACGAGCAAAGTCCACAAAAGCATGCAAAACCAAAACAAACTACAGATAATTTATAGAAGGCGATTAACAATTCTTAACAATTCGGAGCAGGACTGAAGACGAAGGTCAAATTGGAAATAAGTGCCTTAGCTTTATTTAAACTTAGTATTTCTTTACATTTTTTTTTACAATTTTATTTTACAATTCTTACTTGCCTTTCAGTGTCAATGTAGATTACAAGTGTACTCCCTCCGTCGATAATGACGGAAGAAAATATGCATCGCTAGTGTTCGCACTAATCTTATTCATATAAAATATCATCTAAATTGGTGAAGTTTAAAAAACAAAAGAAACAAGAAAACGCCTCAAAGGGCAAAGTTTTAAAAAAGGGATCAATTGGTATAGAAAGAAAAGAAAACGTCTCATTATGGAAATAGAGTGATTGTTTTCTTTCCAAATTCATTTTAGATGGTGTGGGGGGATGGATGTTAGATTTTCTACTTGCTTTCTTCATTCCCCTAAACACTTGAAATTGTTTAGTCCAGCATTTTTTGTTTTCTTGCCAAATTGTGTGTGATGAGCCGGATGTATAGGAATATATATATATATTTATTTTATATACAAATAAATACACATTGGTTTTTATTATAAAGTGGAGAATGTATTGCCCTGTTTTTTTGTTGACGCTTATGTTTGCTTGGGTAAATACCATTAAATAAACGGTTACTTTAGTCCATGGGGCTGGGAATAAACAAATAAAACCACAAAGTGAAAAATGAGACTTGTACAAGATTCGAACCTGTGCCTCTGAAAGAGAGACCATCCAATGCAGGTGTCGTCATTAATCGCTTGACTAACAAGTTAAAGTCGAGTTAGAGAAAGCTTAATTTGTACAAATAACTCATCCTCCAAGCTCTGTTTATTCCCAGCCCTGTGGACTAAATTCATCATTTATTTAATGGTATTACCAGACAAACATGAGTGTCAACAAAATAAAAAGCAGTGTGATACATAATGTACTGTCAGAAATAAATCCCAATGTTAAATATCTTTATATATATATATATGAATCTCATTTTTCACTTTGTGTTTTTCCCCCAACTTTTTTCAAATATTTGTACTTGTGTGTTATTCTTCAAATCAATCATCCCAAGGAAGTCTTGAAATAAAGTAGAGAACAGCCAAGTACAGAAGACAAATCAAAGACATTTTTGGTTGACTAATATTTGATCCTTTCTATTCAAAGAACTTTATCAAAGTTATGGCCACATTGGTTGAAAATAGTGAAATTAGAAACAAGCATGCTCGGCTTGTACAGACATCTACAAACTTATGTGAGAGAATGTCTCATCTTGGGATATATTTAGAAACGTTTCATCCGAGTGTATTCAAATAAGATTTTGATGGCGACTATCGGAACGGGAGAAAAACCAAAAGAATAAATAAAGTCGACTAATAACTGAATTAGAGAAACTAAATAAATTCTATTATTGGTGGAGAAAAGGGTTAGGGTTAGGGAGGGGAAATCTTCTAAGTAAGCTGAAATTGCTTCTCTGATGTAAAGGCAGCTGCAGTTTATGAAGCAAATGCAAGTGGGTGCACGCGCATGCGCACACACAGATTTTGCGATCAATTGACGAATGCTTACCGTTTGAAAACGAACCCAACTTTCATGGTTATAATCTAACTGACCATCAAAGGCTTGTGGCAGCTGGTCCATTGCAATATAAGACTGGAGCATTTCGAAGGAGAACAACAGGTCGATCTAATAGATAATGAACAGAAGAAGTAATGAAATAAAAATAATACACAAATAAATTTATATGAAATATGAGGTCAAATAAGAAAAAAATGTCTGACAATTCTCAGAAATATTCTTAATCAAGATTATATATATATATATATATATATATATATATATTCAAAAAATTTTTTAGTCAGTTATGCAAGACAAAATCAAAACAATTTATATCAGCCATCCACAAAAACAGCCCCCCACTGCTAACAATACAGAAGCATTTCTCTTGTCCATATTTCTAGTCACAAGGTACTATCCTAACACTAATATAAGGCCTTCAAGAATTTGAATCCTTGGGATGCCAATTAAATTTGCATATTGTGTATATATCACCATCATCCTGGTTGAGGAACCCTTCTCTGGTTTCCGACCACCTTATTGGTGACTGTCATTCAGGGGGTTTTGCCATAGTCGCCACGCTAGGTGATGCTTTTTGCCCATAGCTAGGTGTCCACATACAACGCCTGCTATTCCCAAATGGTCACCCATTGGCCAGACTCAACGTCGCTTAACTTTGGTGATCTCATCGGAACCGGTGTGTCAACGTGATTATGCCGTGTGGGTATATATATATATATATATATATATATATATATATAGTATAAAATATACTAATGCTAAGTAAACTACATGGAAACTTTTGTGTTTCATTCATTTTGTGTAGCTTACTTGCTCTAAGTATATTTTATACTACTAAGCTCTATTCACGTATTGAACACTGCTGAAGTAAATACTGAAAAGAAATGTATGTAGTATATTATTTTATATTAAAAGCGTATATACAATGATATAGTAAAAGAAATACATATATATATATATATATATATATATATAGCATTAGATAAAGTGAAAGAATAAAATAAGGTGCAAATCAAATTTTATTAGAATTCAATGTTCAGGCAAAGTACCTTAAAGTCCTTAACTCATGAGTTTTCAAAGAAAATTCTTCTCCTCAAAGTACTTTGCCTGAACATTGAATTCTAATAAAATTTGATTCGCACCTTATTTTATTCTTTCACTTTATCTAATGCTATTAATGCTCTATCCAGTATATTGAGCTTCAGTTTTATCCGGATGTTCACTAATTAAAGATATTAGTTGCCTCTTACATCTTTTGTTGGATTAACAATATATATATATATAGTATACTTTAATGTAAGATGTATTTTAGGACTTACCTAGACAGACTATAAATCTGTGCTAAAAACAAAAAAAAAACATTGAAACTCATAAGAGTTTTTAGCAAATCAACACGTTTGTAACTAATGTATGAATATCTACCGGATCGTTCATTTTATCCTTGACTGAGGAAGGAGAAAGGTTCTCCGAAAATTATCACCCCTCAATGAGAAATAAAAAGAAAAAACAAATATATTAATACATGCTTTTAAGTGTCCAATCGAATGCCGAACAAATGAACTTTATTCAGACCTGGACTGAAACTGTTATTGGTTCTGAAGACAAAGCAGCCATTTTCAAATGGCGTGAAGCGTGAAAAAGACTACTTACCTTTAGAGGTCCATGACTATCGTAAAGCGGGGATCCTTTGATGAGACACTGATCCTCTTCGTTAACCAAAAAGTAAACTGTCCGGAATTCCTGTTCGCTATTTGACTGAAAAAAGAAAAAGAAAAAGCATTTTTTCATTTATAGTCAGTCAGGATAGCTAACCATAATATGTGTCGTGTCTCTTTCAATATATACGAACGAGTGCACACCCTCAGTAAAAAAAGAAACAGAACAAAAAATTATGCTTTGCTAGTGTTTGCATTAATATTCATATTTATCTAAAATAACGTCTTAAGCGGTGAAATTAGAAATAAAAAAAAGAAACGTCTCAAACAGGAACGTTTAAACAAAGAAAGAAAAAATGTATCAAACGGTATAGAAAGAAGAAAGGAAAAAAAGAAAGAAACGTCTCATTACTCTAAAAGCATTTTTCGCGGAATGCATAGTCTTGTTTGAAAATGAAAAGTCAGAATTTAGTGAATACCTTTCAATATTTGAAACGATATTCAATCGACTGAACAGAAGTGAAAACATGAATAAGTGTCAGAAAAAAAATGAAAATGTTGAATATATCAAAGTTAACAGTAATTAAAACTTTCTTCATGTGTGGATGTATCATGAGAGTTCTTGTTCTTTCTTGTGCCAGCTCCCTCAAAGCTGCAGTTCGGTCTTGGCTAGCCAGGTTCTCGTCTCGTCATCAAGGTCTGCTATACCCTGCTCACCATTGGGTGGTTTGAACAGCGGACATTCCTCTATGACGTGCGTAACTGTCTGTTCTGGGTGGCCACATTCACAGGCAGCAACTTCTCTCAGGCCCCAGTCTCTCATTGTGGCAGAAAAACGGCTCACACCAGTTCTCAGGCGGTTCAGATTGGTCCATTGCCTTTTCAGGATGGGCGACTCCGGTCGCCGAAAGTCAACATCGAAGGGCTAACTATCATAAGAGTTGAACAATATATATATATATATATATATGGAAAATGAACTATATAGATATATATATATATATATATATGGAAAATGAAAAAGGAAAAAAAAACAAGATATATATTTTTTTATATATTCATCAACGTTTATATAAGAAAAATGTCATACAAGTACATCGAAATTTTGGGTTGCATGACATTTTTTTAAAAATTATCATCCTGAGGAAGTCTTACAATAAAGACGAAACGTTGATGAATATATAAAAAAATATCTCTTGGTTTTTTCCTTTTTCATTTCCCATTACGTCGGATTACTCTCATCCTTCCTTTATATATATATATATATATATATATACACACACACACTAGCAGGAATTCCGCACTTGCCTCATCTGCATTTTACTTTTAATGATATTTCGCTTGAAATAATATATTTATGGTTTAATAATATTAAGCAACAATTGTCACTTGTTTCTTCTCCCGTAAAAATAATTGCCATTGTGAGTTAAGTATTCTTGAAATAAATAAAACGAATTTGTCTCTCATTTATTTATTTAAAATTGAAAAAATTCCTATCTTTTTCAAACAATAAATATTCTCTTTCTTCTTACAGTAAAAAATAATTGTCAGCTAAATATTCTTTAAATGAATAAAACGAATCTCAATTTAAATCTTTTTTTTTTTTGCATTGCATTTTCGCTGATTGTGCGATCCCATCTTTTGAAAAAAGGGAGATGAGTGATAACGTATGTACGAAAATGAAATTGCCTTAACGTATTATTATTTTACTGCACTTATTATACTCGCTCAAGATAAATAACTCTGACCCACCTGACTAGCAGCAAAATCGAACCCCTTCACTGCAGAGGTCCCTAGATACCGGAAGATTTTCTACTATACTCTAGGCAAACGGTCTGAGGAAAGAAGCCATTAGTTTCTTTCCCTTGACCGCTTGCCTTTGGAATTCCCTCGCTGCTCTCTGTTTCCCCAACAGTATTAACATGCAGAAATTTAAATATCTTGCTATCCAGGTTTTTACCCTATAAATCTGGCCTCTATCACAGTAGGCAATTATGCTTCAGTGACCAAAAATATATTAAAAAAGTTTATAAAATTGGACAGAGGTAACAAGAATAAAAAGAAAATTATAAAAATTAAAATATAAAAATTTAGATTAAAAATTTTTTTTTTAATTCCTTGTTTGGAGTGAACAAAAATATATTAAAAAAGTTAATAAAATTGGACAGAGGTAACAAGAATAAAAAGAAAATTATAAAAATTAAAATATAAAAATTTAGATTAAAAATTTTTTTTTTAATTCCTTGTTTGGAGTGAACAAAAATATATTAAAAAAGTTAATAAAATTGGACAGAGGTAACAAGAATAAAAAGAAAATTATAAAAATTAAAATATAAAAATTTAGATTAAAAATTTTTTTTTTAATTCCTTGTTTGGAGTGAACAAAAATATATTTAAAAAGTTTATAAAATTGGACAGAGGTAACAAGAATAAAAAGAAAATTATAAAAATTAAAATATAAAAATTTAGATTAAAATTTTTTTTTTTAATTCCTTGTTTGGAGTGAACAAAAATATATTTAAAAAGTTTATAAAATTGGACAGAGGTAACAAGAATAAAAAGAAAATTATAAAAATTAAAATATAAAAATTTAGATTTAAAAAAAAAATGTGTTTTTTTAATTTATGTAAAAAAAAAATGTTCTCAACAATGAGACAAGAATAAATAAAATAATGAAAATTGTCTTCACACACACAAAAAAAAGGGAACTGACTAAGTGGCACTTGAGTTTGCACTCTGTGACAATTTCTTGAAACAAAAAACAATAGCAGAATGCAATGGCGCCAGCATTTCATTGCTAATCTTCCAGCTAAATTCCAAACGTTGTACAGCAAGAACTTTGTTGAAAAGAGGAAAATGATAAAAATCACATGAAATAAAACAACGATTGAAGAAATGTAAAAATAAATAAATATACGAAAATCATTGTTTGATGACAGAAATAAAGGATTCCCACCAGAGCCACTATTTATCCATTTCACACCGCAGAAAGATTAGACATAAAGTTGGTTTAACTCTGAATGGGTACAAAATAGTTGTGAATAGGCACCTCCGATAACATGAAATATGGTCCAACTCTGTCAACCATACCAGGAATTACTTCCTCGTTCAGGAATGGGTTGGTAATAAACCAACCCCATTCCTGAAGGAGGAGGTAATTCCTGGTATGGTTGACAGAGTTGGACCATATTTCATCCAAACAAAGAAGGGGCTCATGGATCAGAACAGCGAAGGTGAACCTCGGTTGGTATGACAACTGGCCGGCAGAGATAAAAAGAAGGGATTAGTTGTGTGGATTGTGCGACAGAAAACTGATTTGGTTGTTTGGTTTTACGGCATATCAACTCTTTCAGGTTATTTAATGTCGTATCAGGGCATTTTGGTAAAAGTTTTTATGCTTCAAATACTTTATATCTTCAAACATTAATTTATAGTGTTTTGGTTAGTTGTTTTGTTTTACGGCATATCATCCCTTTTCGGGTCATATAATCGGTCATTTTGATAAAAAAATTTATGCTTAAAGTTCTTTATATCTTCAAATATTTATTCATGGTGTTTGGTTTGGTTGTTTTGTAGAGGAAAAATTGTTGTTTTTGTTTTTAGCTTTGCAGAACATGATTGAGTTTTGCAAAGGGAAAGGAAAAAACAATAACATCAATGTTTGGTGCATTTTAAGTCAGGAAGCCAGTATCTACAGACAGCCTAATCTGGCAGCACCAGAGCAAAAAACTGAAATTAAGTTTAAGATCAGTATATGTCAAAATTGACACCAATAAACCTTGAGAAAAAGACATTAATCCATCTCTTGCCAATTAGGGTTCTGTTTGGTTTGTGGCATATCAACCCTTTTGGAGCATTTAATGTTGAAACAAACTATCGATTGTTAATAATGTGAACAATGGAATCGACTGAGTTTGACTCAGTTGAATTACTTTCACCCTATTACTCTTCCTTGGTAATGGTATAAATACTCACTTCGTATGGTAAAATAGAAGGCCATTTCCAATTTAACGTCTACAATGAATCGTTTACAATAGGTATTGTCGGTATTAAGTAACCCTAAAAACGTTGATATGTCACAAAAAAAAAAAAACAACATTAAATTTTCTTTTTAAATAACTAATGTGTCCACAAATTTATTAAACTACTCAACATCATCATCATTATATTCGATGTAAGTACTGTTTTACATATTGGGCGGCTTTTACGGAATTTTGAACAAAACAGGACTTGTGACGCAACAGATAAAAGTGATAAGTAATAATCAATTTTAAGTGACAGTCTTCTGGACGTTGACGGTTTAATTCTCATTAGGGGCCAAACTAAGAATATAATTCTGAATTATTTAAGGCTTCTACCCGGTCATGGCTGATAGAACGAGAGCAAGCTGATTCATACGAAAAAAAGGAGGAGAAGCAAGGACCTGTGGTACAACGGATAAAAGTGCTAAGTATTAATCAGTTGTAAGTGACAGTCTTCTGGAGGTTGATGGTTCAATCCTCAGTACAGAGGATACTAAGAATACAATTACAAATTATGACTTATGGAATGAAAGCAATTTACCCCAATTGATTAAATAAAGGGTTGTGTTTGAAATTCTGTATAGATTGCCACATTTGACAAGATGCACATAAAGAAAGTCGAGGGTTATATCGACTGAAACATTGTGAGAATAACATCCAAGATGAGAACAATGGATTGTGCTCCGATGAACTTGCTGCTCTAGTGCCCCCTCGACGTAAATACACTAGACCAGTGCTCTTCAAACTTTTTTTGTCGCGACCCCTTTTTGGAAAAAATTTTTTTTCGTGACCCACCAAAATTTTTTATAAATAAAAAATAAGTTTGAAAATTATTTTAAAAAATTCCATAGTTATAATTTTGGCGACCCCCTTTCTATGGTTACGCGACTCCCCTGGGGGTCACGACCCCCACTTTGAAGACCTCTGCACTAGACCAACCCGACAATCAGCTAAATCCCATCTATTAACCGTGGAGGTCACCAGGTGCCGAAGAGCCTTCTGCTTCAGTGGCTTCTTTCCTCGTGCTGCCGGACTCTGGAACTCCCTCCCTGTTTCCCTTGTACAGATTCTTGAATTCGACAACAAAGATTCCCAAGTTTAACAAGACACACCTGAAAAAGTGTGAAGGTTACATTAGTCGAGACGTTGTGAGAATATTTACCAAGATGAGAACGATAGTCCAAATAATATAAATTTTCAATCCTCATCTAAAGAATTCAGAACCATGTGTTTGTTTATTTACATTATTAAACTATGACTCCTCGATGTGAATCCTTGGCGATGATACGGTGAATTTGTAAATAATATGCAATTCAACAATATATATAACGTATTTCTTTCTCTTTGTAATTTTTTTCTATGTTCCCAGACCAGTTCTAACGGTATTCTCTATGCAGACATGATTGGTGACTAAAAAGCAATTTTATACATAACCAGCGTGAGACCAGGGTTCAATCCTCGGTCAAGTCATACCAAAGATTAAAAAAAATGGTACTTGATGCCCCCTTGTTAAACACTCAACATTATAAGATGAAGATCAAGGGTAAGTGGAGTAATCCTGGGAAAGGAGTGGCGTCCTCCCCTACATCTTATTGTAGTAGCCAATGACAAGGGAGCCTTCGGGTTGCCCTCGACTATGGCCGACCACTTTACTTACTTACACATTGTCGGAAATATATTCTTTTAACAATATTTTTTTATAAATTTTTTATTCCTTTTCTTTTCAAACAGAAAATTAAAAAAGGACATTTTTTCATTATTTATAATGAAGCATCAACTGTTTTGAAGATTTATTTACTATTTTACCGCCGTGTATTTTACCGCCGTGTATTTTACCGCCGTGTAAAGCAAGTAAACATTTTACCGCCGTGTATAAGCAAGTAAACATTTTAGCGTGTATAAGCAAGTAAACATTTTACCGTGTATAAGCAAGTAAACATGGCGAAGTCACCGATAAAAAAGGCACGTGCTTATTTTAATTAATGCTTTTTGAAAATGTTGATATTTTTAAATCTTGGAAACATATAAAAGAAACACCGAATGAAAGAATGTGGCCAAAATATAAAGTGTTAAAAAAAAAAGTCGCCTCGCTTTCAAATATGTCAGACATGCAGATCTGAAGTCAAATACCGAGCTAGAAATCTGCTCACACCTGACAGTATCCTATATCTCTACAAAGCCACCATCCGCCCATGCATGGAGTATTGTTGTCACATCTGGGCTGGTGCACCATCCACTAGTCTCTCCCTCTTAGACAAGATCTAAAAAACAGTCTCTAATCTAATAAGTCCCTCACTATCCACCAAGCTCCAGCCTCTGTCCCATTGCCGCTATGTTGCTTCCTTGTGCTTGTTTTACAAATACTTCAATGGATTGTGCTCTGATGAACTTGCTGTTCTGGTGCCCCCTTGACGTAAATTCACTCGACCAACCCGACAATCAGCTAGATCCCATCTATTCACTGTGGAGGTCCCCAGATGCCAGAGAGTCTTCTGCTTTAATAGCTTCTTTCCTCGAGCTGTCTGCCTTTGGAACTCCCTCCCTGCTCCCGGATTCCCTGACTGTACCGACATGCAGAAATTTAAAACTAATATGAACAAGCATCTTGCTGAACAGCTCCCAATTTAGGATGACCCCCCCAAACTTTCACCCTAAATTCTCAGTAGCCCCTTACGTCTACAGTGGCAACTTGTCTTGTTTGGGGGTGAACTAACTTAAAAAAAAAAAAGGAAAAAAAAAATTAATTGTTAGACTTTGGGACAAACAAGTTCATATGAAATCTTTTTAGGAAACAATGGAGTCTTTTTTGAAACAGGACTAGATGACCTGTGATCCAGTTTTTTAATACCCCCCCCCCCTTCCTTCAAATAATCTAAACTATATGTGTTGTGTCTCAATCTATGGTGTGAATTTAAATATGATGTTCTTGTTTGGGAGGAGGAGGAGGAGGTTTTCAAATTTTTAGTTAACAAAAAATAATTAACAATAACTTATTTATTTAGTATAAGTAATTTATAATTGCTTTAGTTTTAATAAAACGTTTACAAATTTTAAAAAGTACATTTTTTATATTTCTTCTACAATTTAGAGTAAAAATAGATTTTTCTAGAAAAAGAAAAATTTGATGAGCCCAGTGTAGGCAGGTCGAACAGCTAGGTTTTCCTAAAGCCAAAAGATGAGGATGAAGGTTGCATAAAATGGCCATTTAAGTTTTCCACTTTGATCTTCTTCTTTTCATATAATTAAAAACAAACAAATTTACGTTTTTCTCATGGCTAATATTACTCTTATGTTTCTCAGAAAATCCAGCGGCAATCACACAATGTAAACATTGTGTTTCATTTTCAAACAATTTTTAAAGTAAAGGAAGAATTTTTTTTTTTTATGTTAAAAAGAGGAAATTCTTTTTATCAATTTTAAAAAGTCTCAAATTGATAGCTTCATTGAAACTGGCTCTAATTGACTGGAAATTAAGATATACAAAGGAAGGAATAGGAGACAGCGTGGGGCCCCCGAGAATCTTGAACAAAGAAATATATTCACCCAAGCAAACATAACACATATAAATCTATATTTCTGATATAATGATATGCTTTGTATCTCGGTTTCAATATGTCTCTCTATCTCTCTCTCTATATATAAATGACCTTTTATTTTGTGTGTAGCACCAAGGGGGATAATTCAATATATATTCAATCAAACATGAGCATCAATCAGCAGCAGATGACTGAAGTATAAGTTTTGTTTGTAAGCAATATGACAACTGTGGTTTTATAAGTTCTTCTTCTTTGCATGTCTTCAAAGCGTGTGGTCATACGACAGTTTTCCACTTTTTTTATGCAGTCCTTAGCATTATTGTTTCTGCCCATTTCGAAAATATACATTTTCATGATATACATCTATCTATATATCATAAACACTCATGAAAAGGCTTCATCAGTGTATATTCGCCACAATCAGGCTGAAAAAATAAAATTGGATTCATATTCATTCAATTTATATATTGCTTTTTTTTTTTTCACTAAAACCTAATTTTGTTTTGTAAGTGTTTATCCTATTTTGTATATCATAAACAATTTTTTTTTAATAGAAATCGCTCCAGACAAGGCATGAAGCCACTTGATGTAAGGAGCTAACAAGAACAAATATGATTATTGTAAAGACAGGAGATGCCTATTGACCGTAGTCTTGAAAAGACCAACATTATAGGTAGGAGGAAAACAGTCAGCAGGAAGAGAGTTCCACAAGTCTGTGGTTCTTGGAAAGAAGCTACTGGAATAGGAAGCTGTATTACAATAAGGTATCAAAACAGCGAATTGATGGAGACCACTAGACCAACGAGTCAAACGAGCTGGAACAAAAGAAGCGGAGAATAGATCACATAATTCTGAAGAACACATGCCATGATAGTATTTATAGAAAAGACTGAGACTAGCAACATCACGTCTGTGTGAGAGAGAGAGAGAGTGTAGAGAAGAAAGGGTAGGGCCAATCAAATTACAGATACGTTTCTGCATCTTATCAAGAACCCTCAAATGGAACAGAGATTTACCAGCCCAAATATGACAACAGTACTCCATACATGGTCTGATTGTGGATTTGTAGAGATAGAGAATGGCCTCAGGTGTGAGAAAGTGTTTGGAGCGATAGAGAGAACCGACTTTACGAGAAGCAGAAAGAGCAATTGATCTAATGTATGAACTCCAAGAAAGATCTGATGAGAGAAAAAGACCAAGAAGTTTCAGAGTCGATAATAAAGTGTTTTTGAATGAAATCGGGAATGTTTTCTGAATAACTATGGTTATATTATGTTAAATTATGAGCTCTAGTTGTATTGAGCTACTACATAAACCTTTTTGTGTAATTCAAGAAATTTATATAAAATATATATTTGCTGAAGTTGGAATAATATTAAAATTTTTTATTACAGCTCTAATTCTACACTATCGAGCTATTACAAAAACCTTTATGTTATAATGAAATTTATATTTAAAAATATTATATATATATATATATATATATATTTATATATATATATATATATATATATAGGCAATAAATTATTAATATTTATTAATAAAATATTATTATATAGCCCCCTTTACTAAGGCTGGCCACTCTGAGTGAATTTAATTACAAGCAGTACTACTTGCTTCATTGCGAGATCCAACACGATTTGTTGTTGTTGATCACTCTTCGCTGCTTGCTGTGAATACTCACCGACTTGGCATTTACAAAGTTAAATTCCTCCTAATTTCCAAGCTAATTTGTGGTGGCCAATGGGTAAGTCTCTTGACTGCGAATCAGTGGCAATTTGTGATTGGAGTTCGCGCCCGCCGACAGTTGGGAATTAGCTTCCTTCACTGAAGATTGCGTAAGCATGAAACATCAATGTTTGTAGGTAATAAATTATTAATATTATTTATAAAATATTATTATATATATATATATAACCATTTTTATTTACATTGCTCTACAAATGCACGTGTTTCAACCCAACAAATACCTGGGTATCATCAGATGAGAATATAAACAACAAAAATGAAAAGGACTCTTCAATTTTAAAGATTAAAAATGACAGAAAAAGAACATGTGATCTAATGGAGTAAGTCGATGACCCCCAACCCTCACTCCTTCGCTTGCTCAAACCACCACTTTACAGACATGTCATAAGATGTTGATTTTAAACAACTGAAAAGTTAGACAGAAACGAGAAAAAAATTAAATGTCCATTTTAATATGGACTTTGAAAATGACTTTTTTGTTACAATATGTTAATAAAGAGATCTTTCTGATCATAGACTGGACAAGACAGACTGTGGGGGTGGGGGTGGGGCTGAAAAAAGTAACCCTTCCTTTCCCCTTTCATCCACCACATAACTCAGAAAATATCTTGTTGTTAACATATTGAAACAAAAAAGTCATTGTCGGGGTTCAAATTAAAATAGACATTTAAATTTTTCTCCTTTCCTTTTTTATTTATTACTATCTGTGATAAAAAATAATTATGAACTGAAGAAAATTTGGCAAACAAAAATTGGAGTTACGGAATTTGAGTAACGTTTACTTTTAGAAACAAGGGAAATGTCATATTGCTTCGGTTAAGCAAAGAAAGCAACGGAAATTCGATTTTCAGAATGACATCACGAGTAAATAAATATAAAAAATATAGAAAGTTAGCAGAAGACAAACAGTAAACAGAAGTTGGACAAGCAGATGTGAGAACGAGACGTCTTGGCATAGAAGCAGAAGGCAGATTGCATGAGCAGGGCAGTCGATATTTTCTTTCACTTTATAAATAGCTGCAACTTTGAAAATTATCAGTTTTTCTTTTCGTTTTGATGAGTAAGAGATTTTGTCTTTCGATCTTAGTCGCTTGTTAGCAGACATTTCTGTTATTGACACCCCCCCCCCCCCAATCACATTCGATTACCCAAAGCTACATATTTTAGCACTAGGGTTCAACAGCACTACTGACTCCTTCGTTTTGATACAACATAATAATTTGGAAGTAGAAATTTTTCCTCCAACAACATTTACAATTAGAACTCTGCCCTCCCATTCCATATGGAATCAGAACTCTGCCCTCCCATTCCATATGGAATCAGAACTCTGCGCTCCAATTGTTACATCATATGGGTGGGGTTGAGGATATCGTAAAACCCAAGACTTCCATGAAGACAAATGAGGAAGAGTGGATGATCCCTAGAGAACAGGCCAAACATGAGATGCGGATCTCGCTCTCCCAGCCATCACATTCATTGTGGATATAAATATGTCCAGGATCGATCCTCTCAATTCAAAACCCAAAGTTTATAACTAGAGGAAATAAACATCTGAAACTCTTAATCCTCTCATGTTGTATATTTGTCCTCCAAGAGAAACAGGTTCACCGACGTGTTACCGAAGCACCAAGATGGCATAATGATACCAACATGACAAGAGAACACAACACAAATCTATTTTTAATAATGATAACACCCTTAACCTTAAACTAGAGTATGCAGTTTAGGCTTGCAGCTCGTACCTGAAAAAGGACATTTTGCACCTCAAACAGAACGTCTGGCCACATGAAGAAGACAGCAGATCAACTTCATCCTAACATACAGTGGCAGGAACGAGAAAGTTAATCTACCTCTTGATGTTTTTTTTTCACCCCGGGTGCCATACTGAGGCGTCCGTGGTCATTCGCACAAGGTGTACTGTCGACGGTTTTGTCTCAACAGGCAAAAGGCTGCTTACTCTGTCTGCATCGCTGCTTCATGAAACAGACTTCCCAAGATGTAGTCCAGCAGCTCACAACAAGCGCATTCAAAAGAGCCCTGGACACCTGTTTTGAGGATGTATATACGTCTACATAATTTTCTTTTCTTACAACTCGCTCGTTTTTTTACATTGGAATATATATTTTTCTGCTTTTGGTGCCAATAAGTTCTGATTTTTTGATTTTGGTAATCAAAATGAGAATTTTATTTTTACTCACCTGATATAAGTGTAATGCTTCCAAAAGAGTGTTCACAGTAGAACTTGTTGATCCACGAACATCAGCAACTAAACTTAATCCTCGTAATTTATCGTGTTTTCTGAAAAGAAACAAAAGAAATACATTGTATTTTTTTTGTTATATAAGAAATCTTGTTTTTAATTTTAATTTTTCATTTCAGCAATTTGACTACACAGGGGCTGTAACTTTTTTTTTTTAATTTTAATTTTTTTAATTTAATTTTTAATTTAATTTAATTCAATTTTTTAATTTAATTAATTTTTAATTTAATTTATTTATTTTTTTAATTTTTAATTTCATCAATTTGACTCATCAGGGGCTGTAACTCGCTTGCTTGTCTCCTGTACACGTTCATGTCTACAAAATGGTGTTCTAGATTTATCCAATGAAATAATATTCGAGATTACTTAAATGATTTTAAAATCAAACTACACTCTGAGGGGTCGAGTCGTTCATCTTGATAAATATATTGATGTCAATTAATCTACACAGAGGCGTGCACATTTCATCTCCGTAGGGAATCGTCGGAAAGATGATTTCAAACATGGATGAAACACGGACGCCTCTGTGTAGCTTAATTGCGATCAATATATTTGCATACCTTACTATATATATAATTATTTCATGTATCCACATAAAATATTATAAGGAGAGATAATCTTTTATGTATCAATTTTCAGTATTTACTTCAACAGTGCTCAATACGTGAGTAGAGCTAGGTAGTAAGTTATGAAAATATATTTATGGCAATTAGGCTACACAGAGGCTTCCGTGTTTCATCCCTGAAATATATAGTGCTTGATCATCTTGACAGATGCCGTCTCTTCATATGGAGATTCCTGCTGCCTATGTGCAGATTTGTGGCTACGAGCTTCCAACTGGTCAGGTCTGCACACGTCACTACTCGTCCATTGCCATAGGACTTTCAGTTGATGGAATGACAAACTTGATGGCCAGCGAGATGACCGCCAAGAGACATCTGTACATCAAGGGATTTAAGTGACATAGGCTGTACAACACCTATACCACTCTCTAGGACTCGGCAGCTGCACAGCAGGCGACATGCAATAGCAAGATGGGCGTCAAGCTGCTTTGTCTGCAGGTTTTAGTACTACAGAGTTTTTACCTTTTTTAAGGAGGTGGGATGTCATCCACTTGCTGCAAAAGTACATACCTATTAAAGCGACTGTCTGTAGCACCTTACACCTTACACCTTTTTTATAGCAGAGATTTGCTTATCATATATATAATGTTTAGATGTTTATACTCGCCGCTTTCAGTGTAAATATTACTTAATTCCTCCGTTATTATGTGGCAATCTCTTGTGGCCTAATGTTGTTATTTCCCTGCACTGATAAGAGCCATAAGCTCGAAACGACGTCGTACGTAGGTAAAAAATATTAAAAAAATAATTTAATATCATTATATATATATATATAATTAGCTGCATTTTTACATATAATTATTGTCTCATTACGTTTCTTTACTGTCACCCATTCCCTGTCTGTGACTACGTAGGTGACTTTTTAGACCAGCTGTATCGCCTGTAGCACATTTGCTAAACCATCATTAGTTTACTAATTAAAAATCCGTTTATTAATTTTCTTAACTATTAATTATATTGGTTGAATGTTGGAATTGCACTCCCCAGGAACATGATTCCGTATCTTTGGAGAGTGCTTTTTTTTCAAGCGTGTCTAAAAATTTGGTCACGGGTGAATGGAGATATGAACGAAAGAAATGGACAAAACCAGAAGGAATTAACTATTTAATACATCAGAATCCGGACCGAGTAACCACTTCATCGCAGACAGGTTGCTTCTTACATGACTTCGTTTATCAACAGACGTAAATTATTCAGTGCCCAACTTTATCACCTGTCAAGAAAGGGGAGAAGGAATTTGCTGGGTGAAAGAGACGAGAGTGAATAGGAGAAAGAGAGTAAGAGAAAGAGAGTGAGTGAGTAAGAGAAGGAGAGAGAGTAAGAGAAGGAGAGAGAGTAAGAGAAGGAGAGAGAGTAAGAGAAGGAGAGAGAGTAAGAGAAGGAGAGAGAGTAAGAGAAGGAGAGAGAGTAAGAGAAGGAGAGAGAGTAAGAGAAGGAGAGAGAGGGAGTGAGGAGTGAAAGTAAGAGAGGGAGAGAGAGTGTGAGTGAGAGAGAGGGAGAGGGAGTGAGTGGGAGGAAGAGAGAGGGAGTGAGAAAAAGGGAGAGGGAGTGAGTGGAAGGAAGAGAGAGGGAGTGGGAGGAAGGAAGAGAGGGAGTGAGAGGAAGAGAGAGGGAGTGAGTGAGAGGAAGAGAGAAGAGTGAGAGTGAGTGAGAGAGAGAGTGAGAGTGAGAGAGTGAGTGAGTGAGAGAGTGAGTAAGAGAATGAGAGTGGAGGAGGGAGAGGGAGTGAGTGAGAAGGAGAGTGAGTGAGCGAGAGAGAGTGTGAGAGAGAGGGAGGGAGTGAGAAGGAGAGAGAGAGTGTGAGAAGGAGAGAGAGAGTGTGAGAAGGAGAGAGAGTGTGAGAAGGAGAGAGAGTGTGAGTGAGTGAGAGAGAGTGTGAGTGAGTGAGAGAGAGAGAGTGAGAGTGAGAGAGTGAGAGTGAGTGAGAGAGAGTGAGTGAGAGAGAGAGGGAGGGATAAAAGGGGAAAAAAGTAGAATCCGGTTCTCATGGCCATACAAAAAAGGGGGAAAGAAATTTGCTGGGCGAAAGAATAGAGAGAGATAGAGACAGAGGGTGAGATACAGAGGGAGTAAGAGAGAGAGAGAGAGAGATAGAGAGATAGAGAGATAGACAGACAAAATGGAAAGGAAGTAGAATCTGGTTCTCATATCTTGAAGGACAAACACCTACATATATGGGTTAGAGGTCTCAGATCGCATCCCAATAATTAGCTTACAGATATTAAATGTGCCAGGTAATGGCTTTTATTGTCTATCGATGGAGAACATGTGGCGTAATGAATGGCCGTAAAGTCAAAGGTAATCCTTGTGTAGAGACTCTTTCAAGAATGAGAACAGGTAAATAGAATTATCATAGCTGTGACCATATCATCTACACTGGCCAATAGATTATATACCTGTAATCTCACAAACTACACACCTTGCTGAGTATTCAGCTTTATTATTAACCAGCAAGGCTACCTGCGGTTGCCCGTGTATTACATAAGAATAATACGAGTGAAAAATAAAACTGTTTCAAATTATTAAAATAAAAAAGCTTAACAAAAAAATATCAACAATTCCGATATTTCCAGGAATTCCGGATAAATAGTTTGCAATTTCATTTATTGAATATTTATTTAAATAAATATATTTCACATCTTTTGGGATTATTCGGACCACATCTTTAATCTTGGTTGTTATTTTCACAACGTTTTGGCCGATCTAACCTCCGACTTCTTCTACCATCTTCAGGTGCGTCTTTTCAAACTTGGGAATTGTTATGTCAAACTCAGAAACCGATACAGAATTTCGAACTGAACACTTTATTTAATCCACGTAGATTGTTCTCATTCTGTCAACCATGACACGGTAGAAATGTTAACTATTATGTTATTTTTAGTTATTATCGCCTGTAGTAAGGATTGAACCTTCAACCTCCAGAAGACTAGCACTTAGAACTGATTGTTTAATCAACGCCTGCACGACAGGTTCGAAAAATCGAAATAATGCAAATTATCAGTCTTCATCTAAAGAAATTTCGTGAATTATATAAAAAATAAAATGAGCAAATATATTCAGGATAAACACATCTATTTTAGTTTTTTGTCAACAATAACTTTTGGGATGCTGAAATAATGTTTCCGTGTTACTTTCAACTTTCAATGTTATTATCTATTCTCTATATTTAGAAAGTTAGGTATGCGTGTATGTATATATATTAGTGTGTTAGAGTGAAATAAATTCCAGAAGGAAATCCAAGTATGAGAGCTACATGTAATAAATAGAGCAAGAATAAAATAAAATAAAGTAACACAAAATCACATAATCACTGGTGCGATAATTTATTTCGACCCTACGGCCTTATTCAAACATCCAAACGAGGCTATTACATTTTTGAAAATGTAATATATATATATATATATATATATATATATATATATATATTCTGGAAGGATGAAACGTATACATATATAGATAAACAAATATTTATTTGTCGCCCCCAATTTAGGCTGGGCAACATAGTGAGTAGTATTAATATGGCCGTTAAAATCATAGCTTTAATGCAGGTTCCTTCATTAGTTGAACACTTTACATCGGTTGACTCTTGCGCCAGTTTGATACACTACGTTTAAACTCTCACAAAGTTTTGTAGTTGTTCATGGTGGCTGCAAAGGTTAAGACGTTGGAATAAAAACATGACTTGTTCTTTGGGTTTCGAATCCTGTGATCGGCTTGAATAATTATCTCTACACTGACGTTTCCAGAAGGATGAAACGTATACGTATGTAGATAAACAGATATTCATAATCATATATATAGGGTAATCTCCTAAACTAATGAACGGGTCATTATGAATTTTGGAATATATATTCTAGAAAATACTTAGAAAATATTTGGTGAATTTAAACATTTAGGGTGTGCATATATATATAAAGTTTTTTTTATGAACCGATCATTATGAACTTTGGAATATATATTCTCGGCAACATGGTGAGTAACATGGGCACATTATATTTTTATTTGTAAACTTAACCATTTAGGGGGTGCGCAAACCCATACTCATATAATTGGGCACAGTGGATGATGTCACAAAATGATGATATTACCATCAAATAAGAGAGAGAGGGGGGGGGGGGAGCAAAGATCTTTTATCTAGATGCCCCGTGACCTTTAATTTTAAAGTTACATAAAATAGACATTTTAAATATTTATAAAGTGAATCAAGCAGCATATTCCATTACGTGTATGCCAAAGCTGCCTTTTTAATTCTCAACAGAAGATTTCAGATTAAGTGTCGATACATTTCGCACCGATATTGGTATGCATGTAGAGGTCATACATTTGGCAGAATTTGAACTCGGATTGCCGGCTGAATTTTCTGTTTTAACCATTTTTTTCTCTCAAACTGATGGTGTTTATTCATTTTCTTGTTGTCTTTTGTCTTATAAAATGTTATAGTTTGTCTTGTAGACCTGACGAAATAATAGGAAAGTGGTTTTCCTGGAGTATGGTGGAAAGCCAGAAAGTCTCTCAGACATCACCACTTCTGGCCTCAGCATCTACGCCCTGCCGGTTTAGTAAAACGACTATTTTCAAATCTAGAATGCCTGACATCTCTAGATTGGCTTCTTAATATTAGAATTCATCAGTTTAGACAAGGGTAATAGAAAAAGAGCAGTGTTTCCTTTCGAACATGGAAAAATCCATGATCTAGAATACCATCTTTTCCAATTCCTTTCCAATCCCGGATCTATCGCTAGACATGCCAAGGAGCACAAAATAAATACCAAGCTCTGGCAGATAGATTTGTTTTCATCACCATTTTAATAACCCTAACACCACTTAATCCGTCCCATAATTTTCTTTTTTTTCTTGAAACGAAATTCTATTTTATTTTTTTAAAGTTTCTCTTTAACTGCTGCTTGTAGTTTTTTGTTCGCCTTGTACTCTTTCTCACGGAGTTGTTGGATGTTTTAAGAAAAAAGACAGGGGAGAGGCAATTGATTCTGTTGGGGCACAAACTAAAAGTATTTCACAAGGAACTCTCTTGGAATTAAAAGAAAAATGTAAAAATTTCTGTCGACATCTGATTGAGATAAGATTATTGTTACAAACAATGGCAGGACTGTGCACTAGTCTTGTGAAAGGGGTTTAGTCACACAGTTGGGTTATTAGGTTTAAAAAGAAAGAAAAACACCAAACAAAACAGTTGTCACAAAATGTCACACAAAAGAAAACATCTCAACGTTGCTTCATACTATTAAATCGATGCTTAGGGCTCAACTGTACAACCAGTTGGGCAGCAAGATAAGTCAAAGTGCCAAGCACATCAAAATGCCGGTTTATAATAAGGCTAGAATGTTCCATTATGCTCAGAAGGGAAAGTCCATTCTCTGTGTTCTGATTGGCTGAGATTCATAAGTGGCCATTCTAGTGTATAAATGTTCATTCATTTGAATAAGTATTCTTCTATGAGATGGATGCCAGTTGAGGCCTTTATGCCGGAAAGTGTTAGTTTGATTCTATACATACCATGTTTGGCGCAGTTCTGTCAAGTAGTTTTGGAGCCTGTAAGTGACAAATACTCTGCGTTTTTTAAATTTTATTGTAACTTTCGTAAATTGTGATCAGCAGTTTAGCCTTTTGTTTATACTAATGAGTCACATCTTATCAAGGCCTGAAGGCCAGTTGAGGATAAAAGTTATTGAGATTGTCAACTAGCGATGAACAACACCTTTGAGAGGATTGGAATCGATGGCTCAAATAGTTAGAATTTGATTATTAAAATGGGCGTCTCAATAAAAGTTTGTTAACATAGGACTTAAAAACGACCATGTTGTGGTCAGCTGGGAAGCAGTCCCGTAGTATTGTGTTCTACAGATGGGAAGTTCTTGGAAAGAAACTTTGTTCATGGTAGTTTCGTTTTAGGTAGACGGAGAAAGAAAGAAAAATTCTTTACAGTGGTTGACACGAGACAAGTTTTTACTGTGAATGTTTTACAGGGGGAGGGGTCATAGATTGGAGCTCAGTCGAGCATCTACCATGAAAAATAATGGTAGAGTAGAGAAAAGCTAGCCACGTCTCTTCTGTGAGAAAGGGGCTGCAGGGAAGAGAAGAGGACATCCCCCACTAGATTTCGAAGTTGATTTTGTACTCTGTCAAGGCATGAAAAGGGTACTTGAGGTGGCACCTCCCAAGATGTGGCAACAGTACTCCATCTTAAGACGTATTTTGCTCTTGTGCAAGTAGAGGGTTGCATCAGGAGTGAGGTATTATTTGGAGCAGTAGAAAGATCCGACCATTTTTCCTGCGTCCTTAGCAATGGATTTGATGTAAGTCTTCCATTTCAGGTCTGGAGTGAAGGTTAGTCCTAGGTACTTATCAAAGCAGGGGGCTTCTTCAAGGATAGAGCCATTGATTTCAGCTCGGGAAAAGTCAGGATCAGAGTGATGGTGATGAAAGGAGAGAAGCTTGGTTTTAGAGGTATTAAAAGTAATAAGTCACTTTTTCCCCCATTGTACCACACACTCCAGGTCGGAAGAGAAAGAATCATCAATGCTCCTTGAAGTGCTGCCATATATAGTTGTGTCATCTGCGTAGATGTCAATGAATGATCTCAGAATATCATATGGAAGATCATTTATGAACATCAAAAAGAGGGTTAGGCCTAGTATTGATCCGTGAGGCAGGCTGGCATTGATACTATGTGATTCTGACTTCTGCTCATCAAAATATTACTTTTATAGATCTATCTTAGAGAAAAGAATTTGATGGTAGAGAGGACATTTCCAGATATTTCATACCTACCAAGCTTATAAAACAAACTGTTGTGTCAAACCCTATCGAAGGTCTTTGATGTATCAAGAGCTATCACCCTAAAACTAAAGCCCCCGTCGATATTACAGTCAGCACGTCAGCTATTGATCTTTCAGGACGAAATCCATGTTGCTTGTCACTAAGTAGATTGTTTTTTGCTGAAGTGGTTGACAACTTCTTCATTTATCACAGATTCAAGCAAGTTACTCATGGCATACAGGAGACTGAGCGGTCTGTACTGAGATGCAGAAGACCAATCTCCAGTATTTTTAAATACTGGGCAGACTGACCAAGTTTTCCAAGGTGTGTGGAAGAAGTTTCTCTTTTAAGCAACATCTTTGTAAGAATAGGAGCTAGTTCCGGTTGCAGGTTCTTTATTATCATGATTGGGATGTTGTCAGAACCAGTTGCATTTCTACCATGGAGATTCTTGATAAGTTTGGCAACATCCCGGACAAATACATGGATGTCACTTAGAGTATTTACAGTCATAGGATAAAATTCTGGAGGTAGGCGGCCCTGATCGCAAACTGTGGAATTTGATGCAGTATATCATGTCTGGTCGATTATTCATGGTTGGAATAGAAGTTTTAAATCTGTTCAGAACCCTTTTTGTTATTTGTCAAACTCGTCGGAACCAAGCCTCTACTTAGCCACTCTTGATTTAATGGATGGAGTATAGGACTCTTTCGCATTTTCTCTTACTCTTTTTGAAGTGGTTGTGGGCAGTCCTAAAGGCGGCTTTGGTTTCAGTGCATCTATTTCGTTGAAAGCAATTGGAATAGTGATTTCTGTGAGCAATGGTGGTAACACATTCACGGGTGTACCATGGCTGTTTTGTCACTGTTGAAATCTTTCGGGGAGTATAAAGCTCTCAATACCAACAATTGACTAGTCAGATCAAATCCAATACAGGACACAGATATGAAAGATCTAAGGCAATCCCAATCAGCCCTCGAATATTGATACACTGTGATGGAAAGAGTCATTGGAGGTCTTACTAAACTTCGATTTGATCTTAATTGAGACAGATCGTACACAAGGGAAAAATTGTTACAAAACCTCCCTTTCCTCATCAGTTTTGTTTGAGTGAAGTAGCCATTCAATATTGTGAGCATTAAAGTCACCACAAACATGAACGCTAGCAGAAGGATGAATAGAGATGATATGGTCAATTTTTACAGAGATAACCTCAATGATAGTAACTCCATCATTGTGGGGACGATAGAGGGAGAAGATGAATGCGGTGCTATGATCAAGTGTTACACAGAAACACATATAGGACAACTCGGGGTTTTCATTGGAGATGTTTCAACCATATGGAAAACCGTCCCTAATGTAAGCACAAATCATGTCTGTGTTCATGGCGATCTTGGAGGTTGGGTTTGTAGGCCATATTCGAAGAACCTGTAATCTTTAAGTCGTCAATAGAAACTGACAGACCAATGTCAGTTTCACACAGAAATAACAGATCTTGTTTAGTCTCTTGGAATTGGATTTCAACCTCTGGAAGTTTGGAATGCAGACTCTTGATGTTGGAAAAGAAGGCTTCATCATAGGGGTCCACGTTTGAAGTTGGGGATCTGGGTTTATCTTTTGTTTTAGGACTGTTGGGATTTGATAAATATGTGGAAGATGGAATTACAAGAGTCGAGATGAAACACAGAGAGAATGAGTAAGCAGATTATCTTTGCAAACTATTAAAGAAAGAAAAGCCGTAGCAGTTCCCACTAATATGGCATCGAGAGGCCCCACTGAAAACTGTTGCATGGTCCAGACTTCATTCACCAAATTAGATCCGTTGCTCTTTCTGCTTCTCATAAAGTCGCTTCTCTCTATCGCTCCAAACACTTTCTCACACCTGAGGCCATTCTCTATCTCTACAAATCCACAATCAGACAATGTATGGAGTACTGGTGTCATATTTGAGCTGGTGAATCTCTGTCCCATTTGAGGGTTCTTGATAAAGTGCAAAAACGTGTCTGGCCCTATCTTTTCTTCTTCTCTGCACCCTCTCTCTCTCACATAAATGATGTTGCTAGTCTCAGTCTTTTCTATAAATACTATTATGGCATTCTTTTGTTCCAGCTCGTTTGACTCGTTGCTCTAGTGGTCTCCATCAAATGGCTGTTTTGATACCTCATTGCAATCCTCCCATACGAGCAACATGATTGAGAGATCAATGGAGGTCATGCTGACATTTTCACTTTTCCATCAAGAAAATCACAATTTACAAAACTTGGAGTAAAATAAAAACAAAAACATTTTATAACTAATTTTTAGTTTTTGGTCTGCTTTTGGCTCCAAGATATCGATCTGAAACTTTTGTTAATGTTTTCTGTATATAAGTTTTAATAAACGAAATTGAATCCAAAAGATACAAAGAACCTTATTCATATATCGAGAATCATTTTAAACCGACAATGTCATTTGAATAACAAATGATTTGATTCAGTTTTTATAAACTGCATTGATTCAAAAGGGGTTCTCAAAGAATAGATCAGATTCTTTGTATGTGTGTGTGTGTATATGTATATATATATATATATATATATATATATATATATATATATAATATATTGTACAAAGAAAACGATTTCTATTTAACTGTAATGAAAATCTATTGAAAAGTTAAAATGTATACAGAATTTCTTTTTCTTTAATAAATTAATTTATATTTACATTAGTGTAAATCCAGGTTTTTTAATAAACAATTGTTATTTACATTTTCATATTATATATATATATATAAATAAATAAATATTTTTTAAATATTACAGTGTTTTATACCTATAGATGATATCGTTTCGGGTTTTCTACCCTCATCAGTGCAGGAGTGGCGGTTATATATATATATAATTATTTCATGTATCCACATAAAATGTATCCATTTTCAGCATATACTTCAACAGTGCTCAATACGTAAGTAGAGCTACATAGTAAGTTATGAAAATATATTTATGGCAATCAAGCTACACAGAAAAGTCAGGCTAAAATGCATGGAGTTTGTGTTGCCGGGTGTTTTTATATATACACGTGGTGTTTAATCTAGCTAGTTAACCAATCAGATTCGTTATTATTCCCTCCTAAGAGTTAATGTTTCCATTAGCCAATTGTTAGGCTCCTCACAAACAAAGGTTTGGTTGATTTTACTTCCTATACTATTGTTCTGTTTTGTATAGGCATGGCCCATCCCTGTTTTTTTTGTTGTGTCGAATTAATAGGTGACCTTATTTTAACACATGCATGTTTGTATTTCTATTTTTAGGTATTAGTTTAGTTACTTATTCATGTATTTATTTATTATGTATTTTTAACCTAAAATAAATTTTATTTGGGGGTCTTTAAAGTTTAGAATTTCAAATTTCTCATTCAGACATAATCTACATGTGTCATCTAAATTTCTACATGTACTGGCCTGTTGTACTATTTTCCATTCGATTATTGGTGAGCGTCCATTTTTTTTAAGCTCCCAGTAATCGTTCGCTACTGCTGATTTTATTCGGCGTTTTTTGTTTTTAAATGTGCTGTTGTGGTCATAATATCTCGTTTTAAATCTATAGCATCTTAATAATGTACAATACGACTAGAGCTATTAATTTAACATCATATAAACCTTATTCAGAGAAACATTCCATATTTCATTTAAAAATACTTTATTGCCATTTTGCGAATACATTTTTATGATATACAAAATGTCACAAATATTCACAAAGAGTGTATAATTTCCCACACTCAAGCTTTTAGCTGATTGGAAACAGTTGGGGTTACCAGATTTAGCTTGGTAAGAGACGGGAGAATTAAGACGGTTTAAATCAGGAAGAAAGTCAGAATGACGAACTTACTGTGAAGAGTTAGTACGTCTGGCCGAATCTGACTGAAATAGAAATGTTACATAAGAAAGGGGTCACCATTCTTCCTTGAAATAAATAATGTCTCCACAACTAAATAGATGTTAATATTTATTCACAGGAACACAAGAAAGATGGTGCAATGGGCTGACTCATGTCAGTTAGATAATGTAATATCCTAGAGCAGAACGAGATCAGGATACAGCTAAATAGATGTTAATATTATTAAATAATGTGATATCCTAGAGTTCGGCATCTCGTCTTCCTTTGGCTAAAGCAGAACGAGATCAGGATAAGTATGCATCTTGACGGCGAGAAGAATTACCAGGAACTGACTTGAGGTTGTATATTGTCTTTGGTGCCAAATATGTTGACATGTATGAATTTCGCTACACGTTGATGTGTCATACGCCTACGCAGTAAAAAAGTCAATGGTTACACATGTGCAAAGCCGAATCACCATCTTAGTTAAAGCTAACGTACATCGATACTGCTACTAAATGAATGCAAAAGTTATTTTCATTTATCACTTTTACATTACCATCAAAACGGGTTGATGTTATCTAAATAAATGACAACTTATTCTTTAGAAATATTATATTTCAAGTACAGAGGAAAAACCCATCGACATTCATAGATCTGTCTAATTAGCATAACTACTCTTTTAAAAAGTCTATAATTAATTTATGTTTGGTGTTATTCATAATTTTATCGTTCCATTTGTTTCATGTATATGCAATATTTTTGTCGCTGGTAATAAATTCAAGTGATTTAATACAAAAAAGTATAAATTATTAAACCTTTCTTAAATTATTTGTTGATTAATTTTCAGGGGAGGTAATTTGAATTAAACTACGAAGAAAGATAGGCAAGAGTTCAGAAAGAGAAGATGATTGACTGACTGACCTCCCCTTCTCTCTCTGTCACTATCTCTCTCTTCCTCCCTCCTTCTCTTCCGTTAGCGACGTCACAAGGAGAAAGCCAGGGGGTTACACTGCTCCCAACTGTGGCCGTCGTAAAGTAAGTACGACGGCCACATCCCAACCCGTTAGCGCCCAACATTTCTTTTGTTTTTAACTTCAATGAAAAAATTGTAAGTTGAAAAAGATTGCACACACACACGATCGCATAGGCGAATTAATTTCCTCCTTTTAATTTCTTGACAGTATCTTATTAAAGATAAATAAATTTATGTCAAAACGTTAGAACAACACTCAATATGAGAACAATAGTTCGAAAAATCCAAATAATATAAATAAATTTGTATAAAAATTATCAAAATTTTAATATTTATGAATAAATGTTAATGTTTATCTCGTGATTCTGCAGGTTAACCTCTATATGAAATATTGTTCTTAAAAAGAAAATAGCGCAAACACTTTATTATGTACTAACCTGTTAGGGTAAAAAAGATAGTACACCAAAATTTACGGAAATTCACCCAGTATTTTTGTTCTTAAAACATAAATTCAAGTTTTATCAGTAAATGCTTTCTGGATGACATTTTTCGCATTATTAAGGTCAAGGGAGATAATTCAGACTTAATTGACTTAAACATCGTAATGCCGGCGAGAAAGCATTTATCGATAAAACTTGAATTTTTTTTTTTTAAATACTGGATGAATTTCCGTAAATTATGCTGTACTGTCTTATTTTATCCTTAAAGTGTTTGTGCTATTTTCTTTTTAATAGCAATATTCCAGATAGGGGTTAACCTGGAGAATGGCCGTTTATCTAATTATATGAATAAATGCTAAAGTTTTTGTCCTATGTTTACAACAAACTGATAAATAAAATGTTTATTATTTAACATTTTGGTTTCAAGTATTTCACGTACAAACTTTGCGAAGTGATAGCGAGCTGGCAAAGTCAGCTAGTATATATATATAAAATTAAGTTGGTTGGTGTGTTGGTGTTTTTTTGTGACGCGACTTTTCTTTCTTTGACACTGAAGAGTTCCCTTTCCTTTCTGAAGCTCCCATTCGAACAATTAGACTGACAAGCTTGATATGTGTTTTGCTATTTTCTGCATAGACCCAAGCATTCCGAACATATCTTTATTGTAATGACCTGGAAAATATTTTAAAGCTTGCAACAAAATTGAAGGTCACTTCAAGTGCATTGAACGTATCATTTTAGAAAGAAAATTCAATGAAAAGATCATATTTGAAATTCGTGAACATTTCTTTACAAACATTCTATGCTTGATAGTTACTCGGTGAAACAGAGTAAAGAAGGTTGTGTTTTACTTTAGTTAGGACAGTAGAGAAAGACTGTTGCCAAGAAAATTAGTATTCAAAATCATAGTGTTATAACTAGGCTATAGAAAATATATAGGTTTTCTCCCCTTGGTTGAGATGTTGGTCTCAAGAGGGAGACACAGGACCAAGATTAAGGTGCAAATTTAAAAAGAAGAGCCAGAGGGAGAACCACTTTGGACACGGAGAGGAGCAGATAGTATTTATTTATCAAAAAATGATGCATTAATATACAATTTTCGATGTGGCACAAGGCCAAAAAGGGAAATGGGGGTGAGAATGGGGGTCGGGGTCGTCCATTTGGTCTATGTCCTAGAAACTAGTTTCAGTCACCACAATACCACATTCACTCTATGGACTTAAGCTACTTAAAATATCCCCAGGTGTTTTGGAAACAGATGGTTTTATTTACTCCTCCCCAGGAGTTAGGCACAAGGCCAGTTTTATCTTACTCCCACAAGTAAGATGCGACCCAAGGTCGGGTCGGGAAAGTGAAGTTAGAAAAGCCAGCGCCCGAGAGGTGAGAACTCTGGCCATTAAAAATTGCCTGGGCAGCCCCGTCGGCATTCCCCGGTAGGGGCGCCTCAGGCAGTAAGCAATAAACTTACTCCTCCCCAAAGAGGGGAGGCGAAGCCTGGGAGGGTGGACCTCCTAGAACTGCACAGGACAGACCCATAGACAGGCGTAAATCAAGCCCCGAAGGCCAAGACAATACCAGTTGGTACCTGTTACTATAGGGTGTCTCGTCTCCATGAAAAAGCTGCCCTAAATGAACACACAGTTTCAGACTGGCAAGCATTCGTCTATTTCAATCATCTGGACACCCAAACCGCTAGACCCAATTTCTTCAGCAACTTTTCTCCTTTTTCATTGTTTCTACTCTCCAGTTTATGTGTGCATAAACCTTTTTTTGTTCTACCTTATTTTATTTATTTTGTTTTTTTTATGTTAATCGCTCCAGACAAGGCATGAAGTCACTTGATGTAAGGAGCTAACAAGCTCTGTTCCTTTAAAACGACCGATTGGGTCCTAAATATTCCTACAAGGCCTTTGTCCTCATCTAAATAACTTAATATCAGATATACAAACAAGTGTGTCCCCTGAAACCGTTTCTACGTGAGTACATTTCTTCAAGTAGACAACAGATACCTTTAATTAATTCACAATGCATACTGTTATATATTGTTGTGGCCTTGGAGAAGACAAAGACAGAATTAAGTTGTCAGGAGTTCAAAATTGACACATCGAAATGGGAGTGTGAATTCGCATGCTAGGAGCTAGATAGAATTCATTTAAAGGCAAAAAAGGAGCTAGATAGAATTCATTTAAAGGCAAAAAAGGAGCTAGATAGAATTCATTTAAAGGCAAAAAAGGAGCTAGATAGAATTCATTTAAAGGCAAAAAAGGAGCTAGATAGAATTCATTTAGAGGCAAAAAAGGAGCTAGATAGAATTCATTTAGAGGCAAAAAAGGAGCTAGATAGAATTCATTTAGAGGCAAAAAAGGAGCTAGATAGAATTCATTTAGAGGCAAAAAAGGAGCTAGATAGAATTCATTTAGAGGCAAAAAAGGAGCTAGATAGAATTCATTTAGAGGCAAAAAAGGAGCTAGATAGAATTCATTTAAAGGCAAAAAAGGAGCTAGATAGAATTCATTTAGAGGCAAAAAAGGAGCTAGATAGAATTCATTTAGAGGCAAAAAAGGAGCTAGATAGAATTCATTTAGAGGCAAAAAAGGAGCTAGATAGAATTCATTTAGAGGCAAAAAAGGAGCTAGATAGAATTCATTTAGAGGCAAAAAAGGAGCTAGATAGAATTCATTTAGAGGCAAAAAAGGAGCTAGATAGAATTCATTTAGAGGCAAAAAAGGAGCTAGATAGAATTCATTTAGAGGCAAAAAAGGAGCTAGATAGAATTCATTTAGAGGCAAAAAAGGAGCTAGATAGAATTCATTTAGAGGCAAAAAAGGAGCTAGATAGAATTCATTTAAAGGCAAAAAAGGAGCTAGATAGAATTCATTTAGAGGCAAAAAAGGAGCTAGATAGAATTCATTTAGAGGCAAAAAAGGAGCTAGATAGAATTCATTTAGAGGCAAAAAAGGAGCTAGATAGAATTCATTTAGAGGCAAAAAAGGAGCTAGATAGAATTCATTTAGAGGCAAAAAAGGAGCTAGATAGAATTCATTTAGAGGTCAAAATGTAACTGTAAAATTTCAGTAGTAGATTGTCTTTCTCTCTGTCTCTCCCCGAATAATGTACCTGAGATAAGTAAACACGGTGTATTGTGTGTGGGTACAAACGTCTGTCCACTAATTATTAATAATTAACAACTAACCGGCCAAAACAAACGACCATTTAATAATACTTGGAATTGTTCTTTACACTTTAATTAAAGCCAGAATTTTCTTTGAATTCAAAAGTTTGAAGACAAAAAAATTATGTTTGAATTTCGAATTATTCTGATTGTAAACCTCTCAGCCATGTAATCTATAAATAATAGATTAAAAAAATAACTCACATGTGTTTACTATCCTGACTTTATTACTTCAAAATTAATTTTTAAGCCTTTAAACAGCCGAATAGGAAGCAGTCTCTGGCTTGAATTAAAGTTTAAGAGCAAAAGCCAAGCAGGGTTACTTTATACTCCCAAAGGTAAACATGAATCTTTCAGGCGCCTCTGTTGTATCAAAGAACAACTTTATTACTCCCGGGCAGCATCGGGGTTTCTTTGCTAGTGTGTATGGTAGTCCCTTAATCACGAGTGTGAAAGTTCGAAATTATCAAAAGTCTTTCGCAGATGAATATGCATTGTGGAGAACATGACCCACTCTTTCCATCAGGTTAGTAATGACTGTTCAGTGGCACACTGGTAACCACTAAACAGCAGCTACTTCGCAACTAAATAAAATATCCGTTATATTTTAGTGTATTATTATTGATCTTGTTTATCAATCGTTCGACTGACATTTAATGCCATTCGATATCAAGTATCTTCATCAGACACGAAAAAGAAACGAACGAGAAAACGGAAATATGTTGGGTTTTTTTCCAAGAAAAAAACTAATCAGTGCTTGTCGTCTGCTTTCTCCAATTGCATTTTTTGAAAGGAGGGGAGTATGGGGTGGGAGATGGTTGTGAGGAAAGAGATATAAAAAAGAGATAGGAGGAGGTATTTAAGAAAGTGTAGGAGACAAACAGGAGGTTGTATGATGGAGGAAAGGGAGAAGTAAAGGAGAACGAACGAGGGTGGGCAGAGAAGCAGTGGGGGAATAAGAGTGTTAGCGAAAGGAAGGATAGAAGAGGGTAAGAAAGCGAAGGGGGGGGGGGGAGAAACATAATCAGAGCTTTCAATCTCCAATTGCATTTGGAAAATGGAGGGGGTGCAGGTATATATATATATGATACCTCAACTTCCTTCCTCGCTCCCTACATACCTTCCGTGGTAAATCATACAATTTCCCTCTCTCTCGCTATATATATTGCTCTCTTCCCCCCTCACTGTATTGTATTCTGTTATAAATCGTGCAATCTCCCCCCTCCCTTCTCTCTCTCTCTATATATATATATATAGGTATTAATAATTTAATATTTATTTATATATATATATATATATATATTTAATATGTTGTCACTCTCTTTCCCCCTCAATATACGTCTTAAATAGTTCATTTCCCCCTCTCTCCAGATATGTATTAAATATGTTGTCGCACTCTCTATATGTGTATTGAATAGTAAGTGTGAGTTTGTCTTTTTCATTTTCAAAAATGTAATCACCTTACTTGGATGCTTGAAAAGGGTCGAAATAAGTTATTGCACCGGTGATTATGATTCCGTGTTACTTTACTTTATTTTATTCTTGCTCTGTTTATTACATTGAGCTCTCATACCCGGATCTCCTTCTGGGATTTATTTCACTCTAACACACACACACACATATATATATATATATATATATATATATATATATATATATATATATATATATATATATATGAGGAGTATAAGTAAATACAAAAACAAGACGAGGAAATACATTAAGATGTAGAAGCTGGAAAAGGTAGGATTGGGGGGGGGGGATATAAAAAAGGGGAGAGAAGGTTTAAGATAAGAGAGAGAAAAGGTAAAAAGAAATTCTGGTGGAATAAGAGTGAAGGTTACAGGAAGTGTGGAGGGGTGAGTGTGGGGGTGAGAGAGAAAGAACACTGTGAGGGGGGGGGGGAAGAACGGAGTGTAAGGAGGAGAAGAAAGAATCAAGTGTGATGTGGGAGAAAAGAACGAAGGGTGGGAGTAGAGGGAAAGAACAGATTGGAAAGAGGCGAAGTGAGTGGGGAAAATAGGTGGGAGTGGGGAAATGAAGAATGGAGTGAAAGGGGAGAAAATAATATGAGCGAAGTGTGGAAAACTGACAAGTAGTGGAATGAAGTATGGACAAAAAAATAAAAAAAGGTTAAGATTAGCATACATGTGCTGATGTTAGATGAAGAAACTTGAGCTATGATTTTGCCAATGTCTTTACGTCATCCGTGCAAATGTCCAAGCATAATATAAACACAATCGATCATGCGTTCAGTCGTTTGCTTGTCACCTCTGTCAAAGTAACAAGTGTGTCTCAGTCAGTCCTGTCTGATTTACGACACCTGGCGATTAAATTACAAAGTAGTTCATGATTCATATCTCGGTCTCCCGTTTGATTTACAACAGCTGCCGGCTTCATGGAGGTTCGTGTCTCGGTCCTGTTTGATCTGCGACAGCTGATGATTTTATTATGAAGCGGTTCAGGATTTGATCCCTGTTTCATGAAACAGGGGTTCAGGTTACTGTCCCAGTCAGTCTCTCTTTGATTTGCAACAGCTGATGATTTAATTACAAACGATTAACTCGTGACAGCTGATAAATTTTTCACAAAGTGGTTCAATTTTGTGTCTGAGGTGATCCCTGTTTCAGGAAACGTTTCAACATCCGTGTCTCAATCGGTCTATTTTATTTGTGACAGCTGGTGATTTCGTTATGAATTGGTTGGATATTTGTGTCTGAGTCAGTCCTATTCTATTTGAGACAGCTGATAATTTACTACGATGTGGTTCAAGTTTGTGTTTCAGATTAGTCTTTGATGAAGCGGTTCTATGTTCACGTCTCAGTTGGCCTTGGTCTGATTTGCATGAAGCAGTTTGAGATTTCAGTTTATGTTGGCCCGCGCTTTTCAAGAAAATAATTTCTGTATTAAAAAAAATTAACCGTAAAAGTCAAATATAGTTATTTTGTTTTCCTAAACCAAAGAAAAATCGCAAGTTTCAAATACACCATAATTGTGAAAAGAACTGAAATAATATTGTCGATATGTGAATCAAAAAATTATCGGTATTGTTTTTTTTTTTCTGGACATTTGGAAGCTGATCAACTATGGTTACAATCTAGGAGAGAAGGGGGAAAGAACTACATAAAGAGAAAAAGGGAAGTAGTTAATGGGTGATGAGAAAAAGAGAGTATTGATAGACAGACAGGAGTGAAGTGATGTTTGGTAGTGAAAGATGTAAAAAAGAGGGTGAAGTGAGAGAGGGGGGGGGGAGAAAACTAAGACATAATGAGTGGAGAAATAAAAAAAAAGTGAAGAGAAGAATGTGTGAGAAAGAAAGAGAGAGAGGGGGGGGAAGGGGACGAGATAAAGAGACAGGAGAAAGGGAGTGAGACACGGAGAGAGGAGAAAGGGAGTGAGACAAGGAGAGAGGAGAAAGGGAGTGAGTGATATAAAGAGTGGAAAGAGAGAGAGAGGTTGGAGTTAAAGTGATCTATCATCACTAACAAACGTATGCACCCTCTAGATGCAAGCATGTAATAGTTTTATGAATGCACATAAAAAGTTTCATCGTTTTTATTAAAAAATATTAATCATAGCTTTCTTATAAAACCTATACACAATGCTTCGCCTTTTTTCTTCATTTCCTGTCACAAAATATTAATATAAGATAATTCAATGAAGGAATATATGTTATTTAAATGATTGGTGTTGCAATAAAATCGATAGCACGTCTTACAAATTGTTAAAATTTAAATCCCATAAATATATAATTGACAAAATAAGCATGGTAAGAAATATATATATTTATATATTATGAAAACAGCTGTTGCATGTCGCCGTTTTTCTATTTTTAAATATGATTTTTTTAAAGTTTGATTGAATCACTTACAGTATCGTTTGGCCATTACAATAATTGAATATAATTGTTTAAGATTTTAGCATAATTTGAAAAGTAAAGTAAATTTAAAAGTTACATTTGAACGTGAATTGCCACAGACGATGACTTGTCTGAGAATTTTATTATACCATACATGCTAATGGTGTGCATCAGCGTTACATGCTAATGATGTGTATCGGCGTTACATGCTAATGATGTGTATCGGCGTTACATGCTAATGATGTGTATCGGCGTTACATGCTAATGATGTGTATACACATTACATGCTAATGATGTGCATCAGCGTTACATGCTAATGATGTGTATCAGCGTTACATGCTAATGATGTGCATCAGCGTTACATGCTAATGATGTGCATCAGCGTTACATGCTAATGATGTGTATCAACGTTACATGCTAATGATGTGCATCAGCGTTACATGCTAATGATGTGCATCAGCGTTACATGCTAATGATGTGTATCAACGTTACATGCTAATGATGTGCATCAGCGTTACATGCTAATGATGTGTATCAGCGTTACATGCTAATGATGTGTATACACATTACATGCTAATGATGTGCATCAGCGTTACATGCTAATGATGTGTATCAGCGTTACATGCTAATGATGTGTATCAGCGTTACATGCTAATGATGTGTATCAGCGTTACATGCTAATGATGTGCATCAGCGTTACATGCTAATGATGTGTATCAACGTTACATGCTAATGATGTGCATCAGCGTTACATGCTAATGATGTGTATCAGCGTTACATGCTAATGATGTGTATCAGCGTTACATGCTAATGATGTGCATCAGCGTTACATGCTAATGATGTGCATCAGCGTTACATGCTAATGATGTGCATCAGCATTACATGCTAATGATGTGCATCAGCGTTACATGCTAATGGTGTGTATCGGCGTTACATGCTAATGATGTGTATCGGCGTTACATGCTAATGATGTGTATCGGCGTTACATGCTAATGATGTGTATACACATTACATGCTAATGATGTGCATCAGCGTTACATGCTAATGATGTGTATCAGCGTTACATGCTAATGATGTGTATCAGCGTTACATGCTAATGATGTGCATCAGCGTTACATGCTAATGATGTGCATCAGCGTTACATGCTAATGATGTGTATGAACGTTACATGCTAATAATGTGTATGAACGTTACATGCTAATGATGTGTATCAACGTTACATGCTAATGATGTGCATCAGCGTTACATGCTAATGATGTGTATCAGCGTTACATGCTAATGATGTGCATCAGCGTTACATGCTAATGATGTGCATCAGCGTTACATGCTAATGATGTGTATCAGCGTTACATGCTAATGATGTGTATCAACGTTACATGCTAATGATGTGCATCAACGTTACATGCTAATGATGTGTATGAACGTTACATGCTAATGATGTGTATGAACGTTACATGCTAATGATGTGTATCAGCGTTACATGCTAATGATGTGTATCAACGTTACATGCTAATGATGTGCATCAGCGTTACATGCTAATGATGTGCATCAGCGTTACATGCTAATGATGTGCATCAGCGTTACATGCTAATGATGTGCATCAGCGTTACATGCTAATGATGTGTATCAGCGTTACATGCTAATGATGTGTATCAACGTTACATGCTAATGATGTGTATCAGCGTTACATGCTAATGATGTGTATCAGCGTTACATGCTAATGATGTGTATCAGCGTCACATGCTAATGATGTGTATGAACGTTACATGCTAATGATGTGTATCAGCGTTACATGCTAATGATGTGTATCAGCGTTACATGCTAATGATGTGTATCAACGTTACATGCTAATGATGTGTATCAGCGTTACATGCTAATGATGTGTATCAGCGTTACATGCTAATGATGTGTATGAACGTTACATGCTAATGATGTGTATCAGCGTTACATGCTAATGATGTGTATCAGCGTTACATGCTAATGATGTGCATCAGCGTTACATGCTAATGATGTGCATCAGCGTTACATGCTAATGATGTGCATCAACGTTACATGCTAATGATGTGCATCAGCGTTACATGCTAATGATGTGCATCAACGTTACATGCTAATGATGTGCATCAACGTTACATGCTAATGATGTGCATCAGCGTTACATGCTAATGATGTGCATCAACGTTACATGCTAATGATGTGTATGAACGTTACATGCTAATGATGTGTATGAACGTTACATGCTAATGATGTGTATGAACGTTACATGCTAATGATGTGTATCAGCGTTACATGCTAATGATGTGTATTAATGCATATTTCTAAAAGTTGGATTCGATTACAGTGGGCCTTTCTCCTCTTTACGTGGAAATGTCGAATAGACTGTACTTTATTTTAATATACTCATGAATCACTACTTACCAAGGCCAAAATCCACTCAAGGATAATAGTTAATGAGGTTGTCAGTTGAATGATGAACAATACTATGAGAGGATTGGAAACAATGAGTGGAATTGGTAGAATTTGATTACTTAAAAGAACCATTCGATAAGTATTTGTTGACATTAGACTTGAAGATGGCCATGTTGTAGTAAGCAAGGAACCACAGATCGGAGGTTTTTATAAGGAAACTCTGTTCAAAGTTTCATTTATGTTTAGGTACACGGAGAAAGAAAGGAAAGTTCTATGCATTTGTGGTAATAAGACGTGTTCTTGCTGTGGATGTCCTACAAGAGGGAACCAGAGATTGAAGCTCAGTCGAGCACCCCTTCCATGGAAATAACAATAGAGTAGAGAACAACTAACAACTTCTTTTCTGTGATAAAGAAGTGTCCACCGCCATCATAAATGAAAAAAAAAAAATGCTTCGCCAGTGTTTGCACTAATATTCATATGAAATAACGTCTTAATCGGTGAAAGTAACAAAAAAGAATGAAGAATGAAGAAAGAAAGAAAACGTCTCAAACAGGAAAGTTTAACAAACGTATCAATTGGTATAGAAAGAAGAAAGGGAAAAAAGAAAACGTCTCATATGGGAAGGATTTCTTTCCAAATTCATTTCAGACTGCAGAGGTGTAAGAGGGAGGGGCTGACTTGCTATTCCCTTTCTCCTTTCCCCTAAACAATTGAAATGGTTTCGCCCAGTGCGTTTTTTGCTTACATGACAGGAGGGAAGTACATTTATATAAAAATTTTAAAAAATTGGTCTTTTTTATAGAGCGGAGGATTATACTAAAACTGAGTTCATTAAAGGCTGTTTTTATGTATACTTTAATCTCACAAAATTCATGTTAAAATACACATTACTTCTGGGATTGAGTTATGTTTGAAAAAATATTCTGTTTTACTTGTATTAATTAGCTGCAATTTATAATTAAGTGAAGAAGTCACCCATTTATCCATAGCTATTTTTGTATTTCTCTCACCCCTCTCGCTATATTGATCCAACCACTCTAATATTTGCCTATTTAGAGAAAGAGTGATTCTTTTTTCTGCGTGGTAACCTAATTTACGTGTGTCTGTACACACCACAAACACGTATGTAAATTAGATGCCAAAAAGATAAGTTTTTTTTACTTCTATAATAATAATAATAATAATAATAATAATAATAATAATATAAAGAGACTTATTATTTTTAGTTATGCTAGAAGAATATCTCAACAGATATGCCACAGCTTATGGATTTTTGAATGAAATCAAAGTCGAATAAATAGTGGTAGTCGTTGTGACCCAACGGGTCACGAGTACGTGTGGTATCTCATTAAAATCAAATTGTACAACGATTTTCAGTGGGAGTTCCATGTTTCTCCAAGAACCCGTTTCTAAGAAGAAAAAAAATAATCTATATAATCTTAGGAGCAGGGTATAATTCCTTGAAAATTTCATATTTCTAGGTCTAATTGTCTAAAAGTAATTAGTGGACACACAGACAGACTAGTCTCTCCTATTTTTATGTATTATTGATAACAAAAAATAATGACATCTAAAAATGGAAAAATGTCATCATTATTGATAATCTTGGAATACGAGTTTGATCAACTGAAAACATCTTTTAATCCATAAAATGTTAGTAGGTTGGAGTAATTATCTCGATTCCGAAAAGAAATAAAATAGAACATTTTATAACAAAACAAATGACCGCAAAACATTATTTTTTAAATTATGAAAAAAATAAATAACCAAAACAATATTAAAACTAAAAAAAAATTGATCGTCAGAGATTATTTTTATATTATAATATTAATTTGATAAATAGTCAACCAAAAATGTTTTTTATTTGATTTATTTCCTGTATTTGGCAGTTATCCATTTTTCCAACATCATTAAGTATTGATTAGTCTCTCGTTTTCTCTCATATATATATATATATATATATATATATATATATATATATATATCACTTTTCCCTTGTTCAGAGGTCAGACATTTTTGATAGTTTGCAAACTCCCTTTCCAGTCCTCATGTGTCAGCGAATCAACTGTCTCCAAGTTCTACTTTGTACAGTCTTGTCCAATCACTTGCTTCCAAGTCTTCCTTGGCCAGCCAACCTTCCTGCAATTCAAAACCTCCATGCTTATACAATGGTTTATCTAGGCGTTCCAATGATCCACATGACCATACCAGCATAATCGATTCATCCTTTAGAATAGCATAAAAATTGAAGGAGAAATCCTTCTAGCCTTTGGCAATTTTTATTTTTGTTCCAATCCAGAGTGCCCTTTTTTGGGGAGCTAGACATTTCCTACATTAAAATCCGATCTTGTGTCTAATCCTGCCCTCGTGTGGAGGCAAGTAAATAGGAACATCTATGCTGGGTAAATGTAGTGATTGTCTAAATGAATCAATTGGGCAGCCCTGTTGGCATTCCCCAGTAGGGGCGCCTCAGGCAATTAGCAATAAACTAACCCCTTCCCTAAAGGGTGAGAAGGCTAAGCCTGGGAGGGTGGACCTCCTAGAACTGCACAGGATAATACTTTGGAATCAAAGCCCGAAGGCCAAAACGGTACCGGTCTACTAAGTGTAGCATCCATCAGAACAGATACTATACTCTTATCTTAACCAAAAGGCTGAGGAGGGATTTTTAGTAAAACCTATCCACTTAACAAAGCCGTAGTCTTTTTTCACGTCTGATGTCGCTGGGATGTTTAGAACAGATACAACTTTGATTTTAGCCAAAAGGCCAAGGAATTATAAAAAAATAATGTTTTTATGACAGGCATTTTGAAATGAATTAAAAACCAAACCGATTTAATCTATTGTATAATCTATTAATGGGGATAGACAATGTAGTATCCGTTCTGAAGTCATAAGACTGTCCTCCCAGGATTTACCTCCTCCTTTTTTAAAGGTATGGAGCAAACACTTACAGGTATTACATCCTCCTTTGAAGGAAGGTTAGTGTTGTATCGGTTCTGTCATCATAACACTGTCCTCTCCAAATTTACCTCCACTTTTTCTTTAAATGTGTGGAGCTAATCCTCCCAGGTATTACATCCTCCTTTGAATAAGGTTTAATGTAGTATCTGTTCTGTTGTCATGAGTCCATCTTCCCAGGAACTACCTTCTCTTTTTTTTGGGGGGAGGGGGTAGTGTAGTATCTTTTCTGTTGTTCTTTTTCTGATTATGGAGAAGATCCTCCCAGGTTTTACACCACTATTTTGGAGAGGATACTGTAGTAAATGTTCTGTTGTAATGATACCATTCTGCCAGGCATTACCTCCTCCTTTGAGGGCCAGTGTATGTAGTTTGTTCATCATGACATCTTCCCAGTGTAGCAAAAATGTGACTAGAGGGAGCATATATTTGCTAGTTATTAATATTAATTATATGCATATTATTTTGTTTTGTTTATTTAAATTTTATTAATACATAAATGCATTAATAAAAACATGATAGCGAAACAGATGACTGCAAAAAAACATTGAAAACAATTATAAAAATAAATAATTTTATTAAAAGATATTTTATATTATTAATTTTTATTTACTATTATTATTTAATATTATTATTTATTATTAGCTTATTAAAAGATATTTTATATTTTTATTTACTATTATTATTTAATATTATTACATATTATTTATTATTATTATTTAATATTAGCTTATTAAAAGATATTTTATATTATTATTTTTATTTAATATTATTATTATTATTATTATTATTTAATATTAGCTTATTAAAAGATATTTTATATTATTAATTTTATTTACTATTATTATTTAATATTATTTATTATCAGATTATTTTTCTGATATTTATTTTGTTTATCTTTATTTATAAAGAAATTTTTAAAAAACGATAGCAAAACAAATAGATGTATTTTTTTATAATAAAATCATGATAAAAAAATAATTTTATTAATAGATATTATTTTTATATTATTAATGTTAATTTTTATTATCTAGTATTATTTATTTATTTTCATATGTTTATACTTTGATTTGGAAAAGATTAACAAATGCTTCAATTAATAAACAAAATGAAAAAAAATTATAGAAAACGAAAAGAAAAATAATTCGATAACAACAAGAAAAATCGGAAAGATAGGGGAGGAGTGAGTTAGAGGAGGAGGATGAGAAAAAAGGCAGGGGAGGATGAGATAAAGGAGGGAGTAAGAGAGGGGCAGGGACGGGAGAAAGAGGATGAGAAAATGGAGGAAGAGGGTGAGAAAAGAGAGGAGGCAATGAGAAAAGAGAATAGAGTGTAGCGGTTATCTCCCCTCTCAAACATAATTGCACCGGTTTGTCAGTAGGCGTCACTGGAGGATGACCACAGAGTTATCTGCCCTTCTTAATTATATAAACGGTGCATAACGTCAGACAGGGCTCTTTTTTCAGCTCCGGCCACGGCAGAGGGTAGTCATCGGAGACGCTGCTCGTCTCCTTGTCTGACCCACAAAATCACACGTGTTCAAATTAATAAACACGTTTTTTTGGAACATATTTTCCAATGTGCGCTTCAATCATATGAACTATTTCAACTCCACACACATTATACATACATATATACACACAGCATTCATCATTCCACATACACACTGTATACGTAAACGCTTTACACAACCAATTGACTTTGAATTATTATTTTGCCTTGCATGTGACATTTCTCGTATTATGAACATGTAACCGGAATTCCCCCTAAATCATAACTAGAGGATGATAAAGGGGAAGGGGGTTAGAAAAAGAAGGGGTGGTGAGAAAAGAGGGGGTACCAGAAAAGAGAGGGGCTACAGAAAGAGTATAAGAAAAAAGTGAAATATGAGAAAAAAGTGAAAGATGAGATAAAAGTGAAAGATGAGATAAAAGTGAAAGATGAGAAAAGAGGAGGAGAAAGAGGAGGAGAGAGACGAGAAGGATGAAAAACAGGGTTGAAAAAGAGTAGTAGGAAGAGAAGAGGTTCTGTACATCTATGCGGCTTTATGCCAAAACAAGAACAGTTGTGAACTAAGCAAAGCTTATTAGTGAAGAAGAAAGAAAAAAGAAAAAGAAAAAGCTTATTAGTGAAGAAGAAAGAAAAAGAAAAAGCTTATTAGTGAAGAAGAAAGAAAAAAAGAAAAAGCTTATTAGTGAAGAAGAAAGAAAAAAAGAAAAAGAAAAAGCTTATTAGTGAAGAAGAAAGAAAAAGAAAAAGCTTATTAGTGAAGAAAGAAAAAAAGAAAAAGCTTATTAGTGAAGAAAAAAGAAAAAGAAAAAGCTTATTAGTGAAGAAAAAAGAAAAAGAAAAAGCTTATTAGTGAAGAAAAAAGAAAAAGAAAAAGCTTATTAGTGAAGAAAAAAGAAAAAGAAAAAGCTTATTAGTGAAGAAAAAAGAAAAAGCTTATTAGTGAAGAAAAAAGAAAAAGAAAAAGCTTATTAGTGAAGAAAAAAGAAAAAGAAAAAGCTTATTAGTGAAGAAGAAAGAAAAAGAAAAAGCTTATTAGTGAAGAAAGAAAAAAAGAAAAAGCTTATTAGTGAAGAAAAAAGAAACAGAAAAAGCTTATTAGTGAAGAAAAAAGAAAAAGAAAAAGCTTATTAGTGAAGAAAAAAGAAAAAGAAAAAGCTTATTAGTGAAGAAAAAAGAAAAAGAAAAAGCTTATTAGTGAAGAAAAAAGAAAAAGAAAAAGCTTATTAGTGAAGAAAAAAGAAAAAGAAAAAGCTTATTAGTGAAGAAAAAAGAAAAAGAAAAAACTTATTAGTGAAGAAAAAAGAAAAAGAAAAAGAAAAAGCTTATTAGTGACGAAAAAAGAAAAAGAAAAAGCTTATTAGTGAAGAAGAGAGAAAAAAGAAAAAGCTTATTAGTTAAGAAAAAAGAAAAAGCTTATTAGTTAAGAAGAAAGAAAAAAGAAAGAGGATGAGAGAAAAAAAAGTCCCAGGGAATAAACATAAGTAAAAGAAAGTCTTAAATTCCAAAGTTAAGGAAAGGAACCAAAAGCACAAAGAATGGGTTTCACTAAAAGAGAAAACTTATTGAAACGATCAAGAGAAGGAAAGAGAGAGAAGAATCATCTTCCGTTTTCGTTTTTAAGAAATGATTAAAGAATGAGAAATAAATATCAGTAAGCAAGGTTAGGGTTAGGGTTAGCAAGGAAGATATTGTTAATGAAAGGAAACCGATAACGATGGAATTACAGTGCATAACCTTGAACAAGAGAATTTTGTTTTTAAACTGCCAAAACTCAATCTGGCCTTGGTTGCAGTCGATTATTGAACGGTTATCTGAAAGCAGACAAGATCCTCACCCTGCTCTGTGGCCCCACCCCGACGTCGAGATAATGGGATGAATGGCATGGGTTAGCATGACAGTAAGTAGCGCCGCCTCTCGGCTCTTGTTATGCCTTAGTACTTCAAAGAGTCGGTTGGCATAGACAAGAAATCAAAGATTTTTATTGACGTCAATACCCAGAGAAAAAGAGAAGAAGAAAAAAAGCTAAACTTCTCAATTTGAGAAATTTTATTCCAACTTTTAGTGATTCTATTTTTTTTTTTTTTTCATAGTTAACCCCGGAATTATATTGCAGGGGGTGGGAGAGAAATATTGTTGCATTGGGGGTCGGGTGTGAAGAAGAGGAAAACTTACTTTAAAAAACACATAAAAAGTTTTTAACAGAAGGAGAATTGGTTTGCTTTGTCTGTTTTTACGGCATATCAACCCTTTTTCGTTTATTTAATGTAGAAACATAATACATGGTGACCACCCCAAAATGCCACCCATGGAATCGTTTATAAAATTCACAATCCTTTCTGCAATTCAACCATATTTAGTACAAATAAACTTCAGTCTATGCCTGACTTGGCCACCAAGTTTCAATCGTGAATGCCCAACAGTCTTTGTTTTATCCATCCACAAGTTAGGTCTGTCACCTCCAGCAGTGTATCCTTCAACTTCTTCCACTGTTCTTTCACACTTCCTGCAGTAGATCTGGTAACCAAACGTTCCATCACTTGGTCTTTAAATGCGTTTCATGTGTTCTTCATTCAACCGTTATACTTTTCTCCTGAGGGATGAACTTTCTCGTTACCTCATGAGCTTTTTTCATCGTAAAATCGCAAATAACCGGTTATTGCTGTATCGCAATTTCTCTACCAGGTATTACTTTCACATAACTAAAGAGTGAACACTTTACAGATGATCACCACATGCTGTACTACAGCGGTGAAGTGGATAAGCACATGAACGGAGTAGGCTTTCTTGTCAATAAAGTCGTCAAAGACTCAGTACTCGGGTGCCATCCAATATCCAGCAGGCTCATCTCCATTCGGCTTAGAGCAACACCATTCAACATCACAATAGTACAAGCCTACGCACTGACAACTGAGTACAGCGACGACCAGGTGGAGGAATTCTACGCTCAACTACAGGAAATCATCGACAAGGTGGATAAGAATGACATTCTCATCATTCAGGGAGACTGGAACGCCAAAGTGGGTACAGATGCACTCGAAGATTGGAAAAACTACTGCGGCCCCTCCTGCAACGCAACAACCAACGAGCGCGGTTTGCGCCTACTGGAGTTCGCTAGCTACAACGACATGGTGCTGGCAAACACTCTTGGTGAGCACAAGGCCTCAAGACGATGGACGTGGCATGCCCCCAACGGATCACATCACCAGCTTGATTATATCATGGTACAGAGACGGTTCAGATCGGGAATCAACAGGTCAAGAGCATTTCCAGGAGCGGATATGGGAAGTGATCATGACCTAGTGATACTGAACTTCAAGGTACGACTAAAGAAGCTCAATAGGCCAAAGAACACTAGATTAAAGTTCAATTTAGACAGACTGAAAGATCCCGACATACTCGAAACCTTTCAAGCAACAATTGGCGGTAAATTTGCTGCTCTCCTCAAGCTTGAAGAAGATACGCAAGCACTGACCACCAAATTCAACAAAGTGATGACCGACACAGCGAACGAAGTCTTGGGGAAACAGCGCCGGAAAACTCAACCATGGGTCACAGACGAAATCCTCGATATGTGCGACTCTAGGAGAGAGCTCAAGAAAACCAAGAACTCTGAAGAAGGAGTGATAGCGTACAGAAAGATCAACAAGCCAATCTGAAAAGGAATGAAAGAGGCAAAGGAAGACTGGATAGACAAACAATGCATATCAGTCGAAGAAAACCTAAACAACAACAATAGCAAGAAGGCTTTCCAAATAGTGAAAGACCTGACGAAGCAGAAACCATCAAGAGCCACGACAAAGAGGGCCGATGCCTAACAAAAAATCAATGCATCCTGAACAGGTGGACAGAATCCTGCTCAGATCTGTACAACCACCAGAACAACGGAGATATCAGTGTTCTAACCAGTCAGGAGTCAACGAACAGCGATGACCACCCAATCCTACGGGAAGAAGTAGTTCATGCTATTAAATCGTTGAAAACAGGAAAAGCAGCAGGAGTAGACAACATCCCAGCCGAAATGATTAAGCAGGGAGGAACAACAGTAAGCGATATCCTAACACAAATCTGCAACAAAATCTGGCAGACTGGAGAGTGGCCGTCAACTTGGACACAATCACTCATCATCACGCTTCCCAAGAAAGGTAACCTACAGCTGTGTCAAAATTACAGGACCATTAGTCTTATCAGCCATGCCAGCAAGGTAATGCTGAGGGTCATTTTGAACAGACTTAGACCACAAGCAGAAGAGATCATCGCTGAAGAACAAGCTGGATTCCGTAAGGGTAGAAGCACCACAGAACAAATCTTCAATCTACGAGTTCTGAGCGAAAAGTACAGACAAGAACAACAAGAAATATACCATGTGTTTGACTTCAGGAAAGCCTTCGACAGGGTCTGGCACGACGCACTGTGGTCAACAATGAAGAAATACAACATGGGTCAAAAAATGATCAAAATAATATAGGAGTTGTATACTAAAGCCACAAGTGCAGTTCTCGTTCAGTGGGGGATTAGTTTCACACTGCAGTTGGGGTTCGCCAGGGCTGTCTGTTGTCGCCAACACTCTTCAACATCCTCCTTGAACGAATCATGTCAGATGCCCTTGATGATCACGTGGGCACAGTCAGCATTGGTGGAGGAACCATCACAAACCTCAGATTCGCCGATGACATTGATGGACTTGCCGGAAATCAAACAGAACTTTCTAATCTAGTGAGCCGCCTCAACAGAACATCCACAAGGTACGGAATGGAGATCAATGCTGAAAAAATGAAGCTGATGACGAATAGTGGACAACCATTATCAACAACGATAAGAGCCAACGGCCAAGAACTGGAAACCGTAAACCAGTTAAAATACCTTGGCGCTATACTCAGCAACAAAGGATCCAAGACTGAAATCCTGGCAAGAGCAGCACAAACGGCAGCAGCACTTGCAAAACTGAAATCAATCTGGAAAGACGGAAACATTAGTCTCCGTTGCAAACTGAAGCTGCTGCATAGTATTATCCATCTTTTTGTATGCATGCGAGTCATGGACCTTGACAGCTGAGCTCCAAAGAAAGATCCAAACGGTAGAAATGAGATGCTACAGAAGAGTGCTTGGCATCTCTTACTCAGACCGTGTCACAAACGAAAAAGTTCGCGCGCTCATCAATGCAAATCTGAACAACTACGAAGATTTACTGACAACTGTAAGAAAAAGAAAGCTTAGATGGTATGGTCACGTGACAAGGGGCAGTGGTCTCTCCAAAACCATCCTGCAGGGAGCAGTGCAAGGCAAGAGAAGGAGAGGTAGACAACACAAAAGATGGACGGACAACATCGGAGAGTGGACGGGCTACAACTTCGCTACAACCCAGTCCATTGCCCATGACCGTCAGAAGTGGAGACAGCTGGTGTGGAGTTCGTTGGTGCAGCGCCCCTACGACCCAGGAGGGGGTTAAGAGACCAAGTCAAGTCAAGTCAACTAAAGAGCTTTCTGTCCTTTTTCTTAACCAACACATAGTCTACTTGAGTTTTGGTATCCCTATTTACTTGCCTCCCCACGAGGGCAAAGTTAGATACGTTGGTCTTTAATGAGGGGGCAATCTAGCTCCACCAAAAAGAGCCACTCCATATTGGTATAACAATTTTAAAAACTTCCTCAGTCGAGAAAGAATTTCTCCTTTGATCGAGGACAGAAAAGATGAAGTGTAATATCAGAACAAATACTACACTTTGTTTTTATGTGATTCTAAGGACGAATCGGTTATGCTGGTATGGTCATGTGAAGCATGCGATCACTTGGATTAACCATTGTGTAAGCATGGAGGTTTTTAATTGCAGGAAGGTTGGCTGGCCAAGGAAGACTTGGAAGCAAGTGATTGGCCACGACTGTACTAAATAAAATTTCAAGACAGTTGACCCACTGAACCATGAGGACTGACCCCTGTAGATACTACACTTTGATCTTAGCTTTAATGCTAGGATGTGTAACCACACGTGTCATGCTTAAACTAAAGATGGGACGATTCCAATATTTTCTGATTTCGATACAATTACCGATTCCTTTCTAAATTTCAGATTCTTTTAAAAAAAGTTTTTTAGTTATAAAGTTGTTGCTTTTTTAAATTTTCGGATTACTGTAAATTCCTGCGTAATGTGTGCATACATTTTTGCAGAAGTATAATTAGGCTTGGGAGGGGGGGGGGGGGGGGCTACATTATACGATTAGATCTTTCTAACAATTTTTCTTTTAATCTTTTTCTCATAATTGATTGAAAATAATTATTTGATAAACTCATTGTAAAATTTTCATCTATATTTTTCACTTGTGCCAATTTTCTCTTTTTATCCACCTGTGCCATTTTACGTGTGCCATTTTTACCTAAATTCGTTGTTATGATATATAGATTTTAGTTTTACTGGTAGTTTAAAAACAATAAATATTTATTATAGAAAATTACGTTTCAAACAACAAAAAGTATCAAAAGAATCGTTTTTAGGCTAAAATTTTCTCGATTCCGATACCCCAAAAAGTTCTGATTTTTCCGATTAATAGTCCCAACACTATACTAAACCATACCATGGTAATGAAAATGATAAAATTTTCTCGATTCCGATACCCCAAAACGTTCTGATTTTTCCGATTAATAGTCCCAACACTATACTAAACCATGCCATGGTAATGAAAATGATAAAATTTTCTCGATTCCGATACCCCAAAAAGTTCTGATTTTTCCGATTAATAGTCCCAACACTATACTAAACCATGCCATGGTAATGAAAATGATATAATTTTCTCGATTCCGATACCCCAAAAAGTTCTGATTTTTCCGATTAATAGTCCCAACACTATACTAAACCATGCCATGGTAATAAAAATGATAAAATTTTCTCGATTCCGATACCCCAAAAAGTTCTGATTTTTCCGATTAATAGTCCCAACACTATTCTAAACCATGCCATGGTAATGAAAATGATAAAATTTTCTCGATTCCGATACCCCAAAAAGTTCTGATTTTTCTGATTAATAGTCCCAACACTATTCTAAACCATGCCATGGTAATGAAAATGATAAAATTTTCTCGATTCCGATACCCCAAAAAGTTATGATTTTTCCGATTAATAGTCCCAACACTATTCTAAACCATGCCAAAGTAATGAAAATGATAAAATTTTCTATTTTTTTAAAAGCATTTTGACAAATCTGAGCCAAAACACATTTAACGTGTTTTACTTTGCATTTCAGTTAATTTATCGACTTTACCCCCAAACTTACTTTTGAAAGATCATCAAAATGCTAACTTTGTATAAAAAGTTAGTGTGGGTTTCATGTTCACTTGGGAAATCCGTTATAAGAAGGAAGCTATGTATGACACCCTGGATGACAATCTACATAGGTAGGGATCACACCTACCAAATTTCATATTCTTAGGTCTAATAACATAAAAGAAGTTAGTAGACAAACACGCATACACATACGTCTCTCATATTTGTTAGTTAAACAGCAACTTGTGTTTGATGAATTGTTAAAATGAATTTCCAATAAGTGTTAATAGACCGTACGAACCAGACTATTGAATAATTGAAGTAATACTTTATTTTTGTTTGAAGTTATCTGCCCTTTGTTTGGAAACTATTGTTATTTCCATGGAGAGTACTCGACTGAGCTTCAATCTCTGGTTCCTCATTGTAAGACATTCACAGCAAAAATTCGTTTTTCTACAATAACTAAAGAACTTTCAGCAATAGTGCAGTATAGTTAACAAGACAAAAAGGGATAAAACAAACAAAAGAACAAATATTCAACAAATAACTGTTACCAAACGCAATAATAGTTACTTTTCTACCTACCTGCATATATTTGGGGGGGGGGGGGTTAAATCTTCGAAACCGTTTTTATTTCAATTTAACTTTTCATTAAAATACGATCTGGTTACAGCCAATATTCAACATGGCTTACGGACAAGTTTCCAGAAATCACCGAAGATTGATTGATGGGTTTTTCATGTTTTGGGATGAACAAAAACAAATATACAACAAATAACTGTTTCAAACGCAATAAAATTTATTTACTTGTCTGTCTAATCGAAAGGAGAAAATGACGAAAAAAAGTTATCAGACTTCGGTGATTTCGGGAAACCTGTCTGTCAGCCATGTTGAATTTTAGCTGTTAACTGCCGAACTTTCTTTCCTTCCTACGTGGACCTAACATCAAACGAAATTTCCATGAACAGTTTCTGTCCAAGAACGTTGTATCCATGAAACACATTACCACAGGATCGCTTACCTGCAGGCTACACCATGGTTATTTTTAAATTCAACGTCAACAATTACTTGTCATAAATTGTTATCAAGAGTAATCCAATTTTGTTCATTCCATTCATCATCTTCAATCCTCTCATAACATTTTTCATCATACAACTGACAATCTATTCATCTCATTAACCATTATCCCTTAGTGGCTTTTAGCCTTGATAAGTGGTGACTAATTAGTAAAAAAAAAAGTTGTGATTGTGAGGTCAGAAGTCTCAGAAAGAGAGAGAAAGAGAAAGAGAAAGAGAGAGAGAGAGAAAGAGAAAGAGAGAAGTGTTGAACAAGAATTGACAAACGTTATTGGTCTGGTAAGCAAGGTAAGCGCTTCATTAGGCTGTGCTGATTAAACCTTTATCCAATGTTAAACGTATAACGATAAGAAAGTATCAGAAGTGTTGAGGGTTTCTTGTTTTTTTTTTAACTTAGTTCATCCCAAACAAGACAAGTTATTACAGTAGACATAAGGGGCTACTGAGAATTTAGGGGGTCATCCTAAATTGGAAGCTGTGCAACGAGATGCTTTTTCACATTAGTTTTAAATTTCTGCATGTCGGTACAGTCAGGGAAACAGCGAGCAGGGAGGGAGTTCCAGGGGTTTGTAGCCCGAAGGCTCTCTGGCATCTGGGGATCTCCACCGTGAATGGATGGGATTTAGCTGATTGTCGAGTTGGTCAAGTTTATTTATTTCAAGGGGCCATCAGTGCAGGACATTCGTCAGAGCACATTCCGTTAAAGTACTTGTAAAACAAGCACAGGGATGCAACATTGCAGCAAAGGCTGGAGCTTGTTAGATAGTGTGGAGCCTATTAGATTAGATGTTCTTTTTTAGACCCTGTCCAAGAGGGAGAGACTAGTGGTTGGTGCACCAAGTCAGATGTGACAATACTTCATGCATGGGCGAATAGTGGCTTTGTAGAGAGACAGGATACTGGCAGGTGTGAGAAGTTTTCTAGCACGGTAGAGGGAGCCCACTTTCTTTGCAGCAGCCTTAGCATTAAATAACCGAAAAAGGGTTGATATGCCGTAAGACATTCAAACCTAATTCCAAAATCAAAAAGAACTTTCTGGTTGAGCTAATAAATATTACAAACTTAATTGTGTGTGGATTTAAGTCCATTTCTATTTATTCCTCCTTGTGGCTTTCTTAGCGGTTGTGCCAAAATAGAGTTTCTCCTCCTTTGTCTTGTCGGACTTTGATCAGCAAATGTGACAAGATAACACTTTTACCTTCGCCTCCCACCGAGGACACAAGAAGAAGACAGTCGCCAGCATTATCTTCTTCAATGGACACTTTACCTTGCAGCACAAACGCACACTCATCCTTGCCATCGTAGCAGAAACATGCAAACCAAATTTGGCATCTTTCGAATAGTTCCATTAATGTCATGTGCATCAAGGAAATCTTTTAGTTTAAGACAACAGGAAAATCATGGATGTCATATTTCTCTCTCTTAAATATATATATATATATGATAGAGAGAGAATAAGTTTAGACTTATTACTAGGTAATAAATTTGGTATATATCTGGTTCAATAGTGCTCAATACTAAAATAGTTATTAGTAGAATTGGTACATATATGCACTGCTTGGCGTAAACTGACAAGTCTTTGTGAACTTCTCAAAGCCAATCTATTATCGAACTCAATCTATTATTGAATTTTGAAAAGATCGAAACCTTGATTTGTTCATGTAAGACAAACAACAATATACATATATATATATAGATTTGTTGACGGCTTGCTAGATGGTCATGGAATTTGCCATTTAGACGTTAATTCACTCTCCCATTTCCAGACAATGTGTGGTTGGCACATCGGTACACACTCCGACTACTAAGTCAAATATGACTTTTGTATTGGGGTTAGAACCGTGTGACCGGCAGGGATTGTCTCCTCCCATACTGATGATTGCAAGTTTGACATGAAACATGTGTATATGGGTTAATTTGAAAATATTTATAATCGTAATAACAAAAAAATGATGCTTTTCTAGTGTTCGCATTAATATTCATGTTTATATTAAAATAACGTCTAAATCGATGAAGTTAAAAAAAGAAATAAGAAAAAAGTAAATAAAAAGAAAAAAAAAAGAAAAAAGAAATTAGAAAAATAAATGAAAAAAAAAAAATGAAAAAAAAGAAATTTAAAAAAACACAAATAAGAAAAACAAAACTTCTCAAACCGAAAAGTTAAAAGAAAAAAGATAGAAAAAACGTATAAATCGGCATAGAAAGGAGAGAAAAGAAACAAAACGTTTCTTTATAGAAATAAAATGAAGGATTTCTTTCCGAATTTATTTAAGATAGCGGGCGGGGGAGGAGATCTGATTTTCTATTTGCATTTTGCTTTCTCCTAAACATTTAAAATGGTTTCGTCTGGCAATTTTTTTTACTCGCTAATTTTTGTATGACGGGACAGATATATATTTATTTATATTCATTGAAATATACAAATAAATACACATTGGTCTGTATTATAGAGTGGAAGAGAAAATTATACATATTGGAATATGTCAAGGCACAAAATCATTGGTATGACATCATCCCAAAATGTAAATATCTGATTTAATAAATATATTAGACTCTTATCACAGTAAACGAACACTCTGGTCAATTTTTCTTCCAAAAAATGGTTTATATTACATATATGTGTCAAGACATTTAATACAAAGCACAAAGAATCCAATTTCTTCAAATTGTGAAATTAGACAAACTTTTGAAATCACGATTTTGACTGTCAAACAAATAAATTCGGCATTCATCACTTCATATTAAATATGATTTCAGTATGCACAATTTTTGGCAATTTCACAATTTGAAAAAACCTACACCACACTGTTGGTCATCGTGGCAAAAACAAAGAAAAAAACAAACCTTCACACAAGGAAAAAAATGGCGTCCTACGGAGATTCTTTACTCGTGTGAAGGATTTTTTTCTTTGTTTTTGCCCACAATGACCCACAATGTAATGTAGGTTTTTTTTCAAGACTTTTCAATTTGAGAACTTTTCTTCTTTGTGGATTTTTCTGATGATCTTCAGATGTAGCAGACCCACTATTGATATAATAATGTTGGTTGGCTCACCTCCAGAGAAACGAGTCGTAAATATACATCTCACAGGAATGTTATGTTTTTTGAAAATGTGAAAAAATAAAAATAGAAAATAAAAACCATGGTTATTGGAATATAAAATGAACCTGTCTTATTTATATATGCTCTGTTGTTACTGGTTGACAATCATCGAGCTGAACTTTTTTGAAGAGAATACTAATTAAAAGGTATTGATAGTATATGCTAATACATATATTGTCATCTCTTCTCTCTATATATAAAGTTAGGTATGTATATTTATTTATATATATATTATACAGGGTAATCTCCTAAACTAATAAACGGATCATTATGAATTTTGGAATATATATTCTCGGCAACCCAGTGAGTAACATGAGCACATTATTTTTTTTGTAAACTTTACCATTTAGGGGGTGCACTCACCCAAACTCGCCCCTATCCCACAAACACTTTTAAAATAAGTTAGATGCAAAAAATTTAATAGAGAAAAGAATTGCTCTACACCAAATTTTGAAAAGGATTGGTGTATGCACGTGAGCATCAATATGTATGTACTTGATAAAATCCTAAATTATATAACTAATCATTATGAATTATGGAATATGTATTCTAGGCAATAGGGTGAGTAACGTGGGCACATTATCATATTATTTTAAAACTTTATCATTTAGGCAGTAGCCACCGAAACCGTACCATACCATCTCAAAGAAAGAAAAACATTAAAATTTAAAACTAATGCTATATTTATTGCTTATATCTGTCCTGGGACGTGTATTCTACTCGTATATACAGTTTTGTATGTTTGTATGTTTCAGTATTTGTATGTAAAGGATCCACTCCTAATGCCATTAACCAATCATTATGAATTTTGGAACACAGCTGATAGGTGTAAGGGGTCAAAGTGTGGTCTATATTTAGTTTAATTTAGTTTTATGCAAAAAGAGTAGAAAGTGGGTGGAGGCCGTTTGTGAAAATTCCGACACTTCTGATCTTTGTGAAATTTTAACAATAGATATTCGACATCAATTAATAAATATTCCCCAAGTTTCCATACAGATATATTTTTTTTAATGTTGAGTCATTTAATGTATTTTTGCCAGATACATAAGTATATCAAAGAGTTTTCCAATTAATTTATTTATAACTGCATTTTTCACCTGTGTAACTGTGATTTCCACCTGTGTAACTGTGTTTTTCACCTGTGTAACTGCGTTTTTCACCTGTGTAACTGTGTTTTTCACCTGTGTAACTGCGTTTTTCACCTGTGTAACTGTGTTTTTCACCTGTGTAACTGCATGTTTCATATGTGGCCTTATCTTTATAAGCACTGAAAATTTGTCTTTTTTTCTTTAAATTTGGTAATAATGATTCCCAAAGGGGTCATATTTATCTTTTGTTCTCATGAAGGCGGTTCCATGGGTAGCATGAACCTACTCCCGATCTCGCTTCGACAGACAATGTTATCATTTTAATGAAACATGCAAAAAGGAAGACATGCTATCTTACAACAAGATATATATGCACGTATTCATATGTAAAAGAAACAAAACAAATTTCATACTTTATCCAGAAAGCTTCACTACATGATTGAGAACAGAATTTTGTGTTATTATTTTTTTGTGTCAACACATGTATGGATTAGCGGTTATACCAAAGTATTGCCGCTTGTTCGTAATACTCCACCACCCGTTTTTCTCAACTTTTTACTAACAAGATTCTTTTTTGATTTTTTAGATTGCTAGAGAATTGTGATTTTTAAAATTTTTTTCAAATATTTTAGATTTTAGGAGGGGGATCAGTTTCCTATATAAATTTAACATAAACTGATCACCCACTTTTTGACCATCGGCCGAAACGTTGTGAAAATAACAATCAAACCGTTGGGGGAGAAGGGCCTCTTTAGAGGTACTAGCGCAGGGACACCTCAAAGACACCCAGTGCTTGACCTTGTTTCTTGACTAGGACAATGAACACTGTCTCTCTTTTAGGATGATCACTTAAAATTTCACCCTAATTCTCAGTAGCCCCTTACGTCTACAGTGGCAACTTGCTTTGTTTGGGGTGAACTATGTTAAAAAAAACAAAGAAAAAAAGATGAGAACAGTACTCTGAATAATCAAAATGATACAGATTAGGAATCCTTTTTTTTTTAAAACATAGTTCACCCCAAACAAGGCAATTGTCACTGTAGACGTAAGGGGCTACTGAGAATCAGGGTGATAGTTTTGGGGGTCATCCTAAATGGGGAGCTGTGCAAAAAATATTATGTTTATTTAATTTAATTTATTTGAACTTTATTTTAAAATGCTTACCTGGATAGAGACGTGAAATAGAGGAATTGCTGTGCCAGTTGTACGCTAGTTATTTGTTGGTTTCTCCATAGCGGACTGCTGGAAAACACAAAACCTACTGCGGAACCATCTAAAGCTTGGCTACCTGGAAAACATGAAAAAAGAAATCTCAATTAAAACAGGCAGAAAACAAACAATAATATAAAATAAAATCCCTACTGTGGGGTTTTCTATTCCTGAAAATTAAGCACTGAAATGTAAATTGGGAGCAGCAGCTTTTGAAGAAAAGAAACAACAACCGTGTGTGTAATATATATATATATATATATATATATATATATGTGTGTGTGTGTGTATTTAGGCAGCATTTTCTCTTTAAGACAAATATCGTTGAATATGACAAAAATGTTTATAATGCTAAGTTTAGTTCTGTTTAATAATTCCCGCCAAAACTAACTATTAATATTAACACCATGATCTTTACCTGATTCCCTTGAAGATGGACCCGGATGGGCTCGAAAGTACTTGGCATACCAGCGATTATGGTAGATTCATCACCAAAACAAGGACCCTGATTCGGCTCATGGAAAGGATCCTCACAAAGATATCCAGACATAAGTTGTCTGTCATATTCAACAATATATATATATATATATATATATATATATATATATATGTGTGTGTATTTTTATTCATATTTAGAATTTTTTATATGTATTCAAATCTAAATTTTATAACATAAAGTAATTATAATAACTCAATAGTGTAAGGCCAGAGCTATGTTATATTCAATATTTTTTTATTTAATTTTATACCATATCAATGTTATAAAGGACAGATTAACATGATTTCATAAAACTTGTTTTTTTTTTTTATTCAGCACACAATTGTTTCGGCGAACACCAATATATTTGTAAAATGCCGCTGTGCATTTATTTCTTGGTGTGGCTATCCTCAGTGCTAATTATATAAAACAAAGCAAAAACAAAGCAAAAACAATGAAAAACTAAGCAAGCAGAGACTACATTACAATCAGTACTCATTATCAACATCATATTTTAAAAAAGATTTTCACATGGAATACTCGTTATAACATACGTATCTTATGCTTTTCGCTGTTTGTATTTCTAACCATTCATCATCTGTTTAAATATTAACCTAAATATTCCTTAATTAAGACACATCTTCACTGACAGTTTTTTATTGTTTTACCCAATTATTTGCTTTTTTCTTCGGGTTTTTAGTCATCGATTTTTTTCTTATTTCATATTTTCTTTCTTACATGATACTTTTTTGATCCGTAAATTTAGGTGACCCATCATCATCCGTTTTACATGTTGGCATTTGTTGAAAATTTTACTTTGGCAAATAATAAAGGATAATATAAAAATAGTAAAATGTAAAATGCATGAACATATCTGATGTGAAGAAGTATTTGGACCCCAAGAGTTGTTTGCTCTTCATTAATAAGACGAAGGCTCTGTATGCAACATCCTTCTGGGGCTTATATCGTAACACATTCAAATGGTAACCAATATAAATCATAGTAGTGAAAATGGAAAAAGGGGTGGCATCCCGAAGCGTTTGAGTTTACATGGGCTGGCTCACATGACCCATGAGGGGGCAGTGATTTGGTATACCTTTTGGCATTCCACGCGATCCTTAAAAGTTCAAGAGAAGACAACCTCACTGACTAATAAGAGTCTCTTATGAATTCCAATACGACATATTACGATTTTATTTCTTCTCTTCACATGATGAACCTGATGGATGGGCCAAACGGTGAATTTTATCTGATGCAATGTGCTGTGGCTAAAAGGAGACAGCAGTGTGATAATAGGGGCTGAAATTTTCCAGCAATCCAGTATTTAACAATTCAACATTAATGAGAGAGTTGAAATTAATAGTGCTAACTATTGTGAGTTCATGGACAAAGGATTATTTGAATGGTATTAGTCTCAGCTTCGCAGTTTCAAAGTAATTATTTTTGCACAAACATGTTCCTTCTTATGTATCTAAAGTTGCTTGTGTATTCTTGTATCATGAAAGATTTACAAGAAACAAAATAATGGAACATTGGTCACCATTAAATCGTGATCTGAATCTGGTAAAAAAAATATATGTGGTCATTGTGTGGACAAAATTACAGAGTACATAAGGATGACAGACGTTATTTTTATCATAGCACGAATATTATTTTATTTTTTATTCTTCATTTCTCAGCATTATCGATGGCAACCCATAGAATTAAAGAACAAGAGACACACGGTTTTCGTGGCTATAAAGGCTAAATACAACAATTTAGAAATAGAACCATTTTTAAAAGTCGCTTCATCTTTCTAGGCGATCCATAATTTTACCTCACATAAAAGCCGTTATCAAACCTGAAGGCGACTTTAATGAATACAATTACCAAACAATATTGTTATTCTCATGCTCAAAAACATTTTTCAATTAAAAGGCATTATTATCCGTTTCTAAGAGCTATTTTTGTGTATGTATAAAATCAGTCCTCAAATACACTACACGCCCTATGGATGAATGTGGAAAACAAAGCAAGCCAATTAAAAGCAGAAAGTAAATCTGATTTTAATTAAAAATTTAACAAAATAAATGGATGCTAGATTGTTGGCTGTTATCGAGAAGAACGGTCATTATATTAATATTCAAATCCTTCAAATATTTATATGTGTTTTTATTTGTGTTTCTATTGGGTTGGCCAAAAAGTTGATTCGTTTTTACGGTACTTGCCCAGATTAGGACCCAAGACTAAAATCGACTTGGCGTCAGTGGTTCCTGGATGATTATGTAGACGGTTGGGACATACCAAAGCGCTTATCCAATCAGAATGTGAGAAAATAAGTAGACGACAAGTTAACATTTTAATTGATTGAATCGCGAAAGTCACTAATTGGAAATAAAATTTGATCAAATCAATAATGAATTTTAACGAATCGTAACCCCTAATCTTAACTAACACTGTGTTAACACTTGTTCAGTGATATTTTTGTTAAAAAAAAAATTTTACGCGTAAAAACAAAACAATTTTTCCAGCCTCGTTTTGGATTTTTGGGACGCAGGCAACCGACTTTTCATTCGGCTTTTTCTGGCTGTCTATTTAAACATCCAGAAACTACCGACGCCAAGTCGATTTTCGCTTGGGTCCTAATCTGAACAAGTACCTTTTTTATACAGGATTTGAAGAATAGGAATATAAAACGATCTTTAGTAGGCCAGAAAGATACCATTCAAACAACGAACAAACTGCTCTATTTGTTCTACTACAGGTGTTGAACAATTGTTGATTTTTGTGTCTTATTGAGCTTTTCTGTTTTTGTATAATAATTTCAGATGCCCATTTTTTAAAGATAGGGGTTACCCCCTCAAAAAATGCCACCCATGGATTCGTTAATAAAATTCACAATCCTTCCTGCAATCTAACCCTATTCAGTATAAATACACTCCAGTCTCTGCCTGACTTGTCCACCAAGTTTCAGTTATGAATGTCTAACAGTTTTTATTTTATTACCATTCAATGATAAGCACACCAGGATACGACATGCAAAATTGTCAATAACTGACACATTCCTCTCTTGGTAGTGACCTGATTTTGTGCGTGATGACCCCTTTAGTTTGGGGATTGTTTTGATAAAAATTATTTTTGAGATAATCACACAGATACAAATCTGTGAAGTTAAGGTCGATTCAGGATCACACCTCCTATTGATGAGACAATTAGCACAGTAAGACTTAATTAAGGCAGAAGCTTATACAACTAATCAATCAACACAATTATCAAGTTTTAATGTTTTCTGTATTCTTTATTTCAAGAATTGAGAAAAATTATTTGATCGCCCAAAAAGTTAAAAAAAACAAAAAAAAACAATTTATTCAAATCTTTTAACAGTGTTTGTTTATAAATTATTACATATCAAATAGAAAAACAAAGCATAAAAATGGTTAAAAGTTCTTTATTGGCTAATATCCAACGTTTGACTCAATAAGATCTTCCTCCGGGTATGTTATGATAAATGATGTGAGCCAATTTTTAAATAAGTGAAAATGGGTCTGAGGAGGTGAAAGATGAGCCTAACAAGCAGGGCTGAGGTCAACTTACTAGTAGGCAAGGCAGGTGCCGTGCGATGCATCGGTGATCTTCGGTTGACAGTTCAACTTATCGCAAGTCAATTAAACATGAAAAAAGACAGTGTTTGGAGGAGGAGGAAGAAGAATATCACTGGAAATTTGGTCATGCAGAAAGTCTCCGCAGAAATAGCGCCAAGACTGTCGAATCTAAATCAGAAGGAACGCTGCATGCAGATGTGTCAAGGTATTATCAAGTATCTTCAAACTGGACCAGATTTGCTTGGTGATAAAACATGGATGTTTTCAGTATGAGCCGAAAACCGAACACCAGAGCAGTCAGTGGAAGTCTCCAACGTCGGCTGATCGCATACTTCGACGTATGGGGCATCGTCCACAGTAAGTCCTAGTTACAGAGAGATCCTGCTGTATTTTTTTCATTCAGTGTGTGAAAAAGGACAAGAGTTGTAGCAGGAAAAATCGTGACTGCTTCATCGTCACAATGTAGTTTTTCTCGTTTAGAATTGAAATAAATAGTTTGTGACAGCAGTCCACTTATAGTTCAGACACACCTTATATGATATATAAAGTAAAAGTCAGTCAATTTCTCACTTTTGTCATCGATAGCTTTCTTCCTACAAAATCAATATTTGATTCTGGTTTGTCAGTTTTTCTTATGGATCGTTGCAGAATAATAAAATGTAATTCGATTTGATTCTTTACAGAAATTATTTTGACAATGTTGAAATTATTTTGACAGTGTTGAAATTATTTTGACAATGTTGAAATTATTTTTATATTTAAAAAGACATGGAGTTACTTCCCTTTGTTTGGAATTAAATATATTCTTGAAAAAAAAAAGGCATAGTTTAAAAAAAAACACTATCGGACAATGCAGGATAGGCAGAGCGAGTGTGTGTGTATATATATATATATATATATATATATATATCATTATAGCCCCCTTTACTAAGGCTGGGCACTCCGAGTGAATTTAATTACAAGCAGTACTACTAGCTTCATTGCGAGATCCAACATGATTTGTTGTTGATCACTGTTCGCCGCTTGCTGTGAATACTCGCCGACTTGGTATTTACAAAGTTAAATTCCTTTAAAAAAAAATTCCAAACTAATTTCTGGTGGCCAACTGGTAAGTCTCTTGAATGCGAATCAGTGAAGATTTGTGATCGGAGTTTGCACCCGCCAACCGTCGGGAATTAGCTTCCTTCACTGAAGATTGCGTAAGCATGAAACATCGGTCTGTAGGTAATAAATAATTAATATTTATTTATAAATATATATATATATATATATATATATATAAACACATTGTTTTCTTCATTCTGAGGAAGTCTTTTAATAAAGACGAAACGTTGATGAATACATAAATAACATAGTTTTTGGCTTTCCTCTTTCATTTTCTCTCTCTCTTATATATATATATATATATATATTGTTGTGAAGTAGTCCAACAGTAAAAAGAAGAAGTCAAGTCGAGGTTGGGTTAAGATAACAAGTGCATTAACATAAAAGGTACAAAAGTAAGGAAACTGACTGGCACTCGGCTAGACAGTTACAATACTGTCCTTTTTCTCCCTGGTGATTGTCTACTCGCACTATTTATAGTGAGAACCGGTGTAGTTTCTCTTCTTTTAGAACGGCCGGTGTAACATATATATATATATATATATATATATATATAAATATTACATTTAGGTATTACTACATAAAAAAAATATCCAAATTGTTAAAAGTTCTTCATCTTCTCACACAACCAGCGCAGTGAAACCATTATCACAGCACTTATCGTAATATTCCCCTGACGAAGGCTCCATTTACAGAAACGTTAGTTATACGAGTCAACAAATAATGTTTAACAAGTTAAATATTTTATTTTCTAATTTAACAATGTTTATAGACTGTTGGATGCTACATCCAATTTAATTTGTCTTTGCACTATAAGAGGAAACCAGATCGGACAGTATGATACAAATGATAGGAAAATCTCATGTGAAATATGTGTGTGTGTGAGAGTGAGAGAGAGTGTGTAGAAAATGTTCATAGGCTTTATTCAGTTCGTATTTTTATAGGAGAAAAACATATTTTATTCTGGGTTTTGCATATCTGAAGAAGATATAAAATGTACAGAAACGTCATACAAACTGAATAAAGCCTATTTCACTCACACATTTTCAAGTCTCTCTCTCTCATATATATATATATATATATATATATATATAAAATGAAATCAAGTTGTTTTTCTATTCTGCATATTTCTGAAGAGGAACAATCCTTATTTTAAGTGGTCTCTCAAACGTTCTTGTTTTTCTCAACTTGGCGGAAAGCACTCTTGATTGTTATTTAAATGGCAGAAGCAATTCCCAATTTGCACTCATCACATGAATTTAAGTAAATATTGCAAGTATATATATATATATATATACTTTTCTGTAAATTGAATTCTCTTGGTTATCAGTAATGTGAAAAATGTCAACAAATCAATATTTTCATTCAAATACAATATAATTTTTCCCACTTTCATTAGTAGTTTAGGTAGCTCAGCTGATAGGGTACCAGACACCAGTGACTGATGTCTGAGTTCGAATCTTGCTATGTCTAGCTACACTGATTAATCATAGATGATGAAAGAGCTGTCTGATATATATGTAAGAGGTTCATGCAGTTTGCTTGAAACATTGTTTAGTTTGTATATATAAAGGTGATTCTTAGAAGGCAATACAATGAAGAGGTGTCTATCTGTTACACCTCTGCATTGTATTGCCTTTTAATAATCACCTTTATATATATATATATATATATAATATATAAGGGACAATTGATATTCCTACACGTCAAAATATAGAAAATAAATAAGATATTAAAATATATACCTTTCACATTGATTTTTTATATATACATAATTGA